>CM055281.1:24325677-24925677 GCA_029237695.1 Conchocele bisecta | reverse complement strand
ATTTTTATTATACTGAATTTATTACATTATCACAGCCATTTTGGCTGTGATAATGTAATAAATTCAGTATAATAATTCTGCATACTTTTATTCATCAAATATATGCAGTGGTTAGTTCTATATGAAATAATGCATTTCGGGAAAAATAAATGATTACTTCCTAGATAAGTATAACTTGCAATTTTGATGAAATCGGCTACAGTACTTACACTGGATAACGACAATGCCACGGTTACGTGTTTTATCAGGTAACATGCCCTGTATTGACCGAATACTTACTGACTGATAACATACTGTTGTATCAGGCATTTATTGGATATATCCATATCGTCGTGTATTCGCATATGCGGCACGCCATGTGATTTTGTACCTAAGAAGATGAGCGATTTGTTTATGAAATATATTTACAGAAACTGTGATGTTTTCTGTAAATGATCTTGAATGTTGACGAAATGCTCGTTGCAACTATTCCGAATTTGCTCTGAACAATTTCATGAACTTTCGACACCATTACTACGGAAAATATAAATTGTGTAAGTGTTCTTCATATTTTATTCTTTGATACAAAATCACACGACTTGTCCCATATATCAGCTTACAGTGGGGTCAGCGTGTAAGTGCACACACGAACGAACACGACAGGTTGGTTCCAACCTGTCGTGTTCGTTCGTGTGTGCACTTACACGCTGACCCCACTGTATAATAGAGCGAGCGGTGTGTACGTATGTTATAACACTGGCACATACTTAAATGAAACTAATATGCATGCAAACAGCCAGCCCGTGAACAAATTATATTATTTTATATGTAATTATATATTGTATCGTGTCATTTCACATGCCCCTTTCGTGCCTTTCCGCTGCTTGGGGGACAACAAGAACATACGTGCATTTTTACACGTACTTTAAAGGCACATGACCACGCAGGCACGAACTGTTCTTTAATATCAGAGACATCATCAGAGACATTTCCTGGCAAAATAAACATTCATTCACCATTTCCCCCACGTAATGATTGGCATTATTATACATTTTATATCAGAGGTAAATATCCACACTGATATCAGGGGCGATAACCGTGTTTCCTTAAATGTTCTAACGGAGATTACTAATTATTCTCTGTATTTATATTTTGATGTGCAATGATCATCATTTATAATCTGTCGAAAATACTATTTTTTTCAGGTGAGGCATTTAATTTGTATAAATAATAAAAAAAATATCATGCCTCATTTGCATATGAAAAATGCCTGATACCACCGCGCGTCGCTATCAGTAAACTAAATATTACTAAATGATTATATCTGTATAGCGGACACTCGTAATTTTTAGAACTGGTGGAATAGTGACACAAATATACACTTATTTAATTCCTATAAAGAACAGTTTGTGCCCTCTGAGTGGGCATGTACCTTTAATAATTGACATATTCTGTTTTCTAGACATCGAGTCTCGAGATCCAACGCTAGTTGTTTTATAGTTTAGTTTTATCTATCCATTTTCTTCAGGCGGCACATATTACCTATTGTACGGAGCCCCGCAGGGGACATGATTTTTTTATTATTAATTCGTTCCCACGAAATAACAATTCGTTCCCTCAATTTAGCAAGTCGTTCCCTCGAATTTAACAATTCGTTCCCTCGAATTAACAATTCGTTCCCATGAAATGACAATTCGTTCCCTCAATTTAACAATTCGTTCCCTCGAATTAACAATTCGTTCCCACGATATAACAATTCGTTCCCACGGGAACGAATTGTTATTTCGTGGGAACGAATTTTTAAATTGAGGGAACGAATTGTTAATTCGTGGGAACGAATTGTTAAATTGTGGGAACGAATTGTTATTTCGTGAGAACGAATAAATAAAACAAGGAATTCTACGTCCCCTGCGGGGCTCCGTAATATTGAATTGAGAGACACAAATGCACAATTTAATTGATTACTAGTACAAACCTGGGTAACCAGTTTATGCGCACATGGCCAAGTGCCTTTCACAATTAGAATGTCGTCTGCTTTTAAGTAAAACATATGGTTTAACAACACCTTAGAATCTTCATTTGAAAATGAGTCTGAAGTGTTGTAAAACCATGTTTTGATGAAAAAAACATGAAGGAAAACAAAAAATAAACACTGAGCAGACGACAAATTGTAATATTCACCATTGTAAGTATTAAACCACGCCGCATTGAAGCTACACTGGCCCAAAACCCAATACACCCCTTTTTGCCAGGTTTATGGGCGAGCTACTGCTGTATGGTTAAACGAGATGTTATTGGTGCAAAATTTAATTAAATTAAATAAAAACATACTGCAGACGGTTGCATCTAATGACCCCTTAGTCTGTCTGTGTTGTAAGCCACAGAAAATAGCAAATACAAGCCGCTCAGTTTCTCCAATCAGTAAATCACCCTCATTAAACCTTACAGCGCTGAATTGAATGTTGTCGTCTGCTGTTTGTTTTTCCAAGATGAAAACATGTTTTGACAGCGCTGCACAACCTATGCTCGCGAACCCCTAAGTAACTGAATGGGCTGCGATATGTTAATTTTGCAACCAATCCAATCATCGCAAAATGATTTTCAGACTATTCCATTTATAATCAAAGTACTGAAAGTACTGAACATAGGGTACTACAAGATTAAACTAGTTTGATTGATTGATTGATTTATTGATTGTTGGTGTTGCAGTTTCATTAACCCTTAAAGGTACATGCCCACTCAGTAGGTACAAAATGTTATTTACATCAGAGACATCATCTGAGACATTTCCTGGCAAAATAAACATTCATGCGCCATTATCCCACGTGCTGATTGGCATTATTATACATGTTATATCAGACGTAAATTTGCACACTGATATCAGGGGCGATAACCGTGTTTGCTTAAAATGTTAACGGACATTACTATTTAATCTCTGTATTTATTTTATGATGTGCACTGATCATACTTTAAAATCTGTCGAAAATATTATTTTTTCAGGTGACGCATTTCTTTAGTATATAATTAAAAAATATCATGCCTCATTTGCATATGAAAATAGCCTGATACCACCGCGCGTCACTATCAGTAAAATAAATATTACTAAATGATTATATCTGTATAGCGGGCACTTGTAACGTTTAGAAACTTGTTAGATTTTTTTTGTCGTATTTCAGTGCTTGCATTAATATGGGTATTAATATAAGCTGGGTGTGTTATACTGTCATTAATGTGTTCCCTGACTGTAAGTTATCACCTTAAATACTGACTTATTGACCCCCTTCCCTGAACGTAGAATTGACACTCATGTTGGCGTGTATTGGCCACCATAGACAAATGTCAATCAGGCCGAATTCAGGAATGTCACTAAAATCCACTGTAAATCAAGAGAGAATGAGGATTAAACATGGGGCGTGGCTAACTGTCCGACGCGATTCCAATACATAGGCTACCCTATGTAAAAAGATCCTGATGAGACGGCTCGTTACGAGCCGGCTCATCTGGATCTGCACTGTTTGCATAAGCCGATATAGCGGGCTTTCGGGTTCAAAGGGTTAATCATAGTGTACTGTATATTCATGATTTCAAATCACTAATAACTCCAGATAAGTTGGTATCTAAAGAGTATTATACGCTCATGTTACAAATACAATGCGTATCTTACTTTTACAAATGTATTATCGATTTTCTTCCTTATTAAATAGGGAACAAATGATACACAAATAAAACAAATTTAAAAATCACTTGTTTGATCTGCAAAAAGCAAATACTGTTTGCTTTTTGCAGCTCTTCTAAGTGAATTCTCAACTTTATTACAGTATTTTCACTACTCAATTCTGAAAATCAATAAGTATTTTGTACTCCCACTTTTGATAATCAATGCGTATTCTGATAAAACAAGTGCGTAAAATACGCCAATACGCACCTTATCTGGAGCTCTGTCAGTCACACTGAGTGCTCGTAATTATGCCTGATTTACAGTGGACTCCGGGCGTGTCCAGTTTGGAGAGGTTATATTGTATAACCTTCCTCTGCATATACAATTCAAAAACAATATTTTTTTGGGATAATATTAAATTAAAGGAAAATTTAAGAATGAGCCTTCTTTTTATTTCGTGAAATTTGGTCAAATATTGATTTTATTGCGAAAACAAAATTTCCCCATGTTAAATCCCCATAGACATATGTCTATGGGATTTAACATGGGGAAGTTTTTAGAATTTCAGAAATACTGGACCGATTTTTAAAATTTAACTTTTGTTTTCTTAGTTAGATCATTTCCAAGCTATCTAGCTAGGTTTCGGAGTCAATTTCCAATTTTTTTCGTTTTTTGGCTCCTCCCACAACTCCTGTACCTTTTCCCCCATGTTAAATTCCCATAGACAAATCAATTTTTCGTAATAAAATCAATATTTGACCAAATTTCACGAAATAAAAAGAAGGCTCATTCTTAAATTTTCCTTTAATTTAATATTATCCAAAAAAAAAATTGTTTTTGAATTGTCTATATAGCCGTTGGGCAGCTTTCGTGAAACAGACTATAGTTCAAGTTAACAACATGTAAGAACACAATTCTACTGTATCACACCTGAGGAATACTAAAGCGAAGTATGTAATGAAAAAAATTATCATCTAGATCTAATTTCTTTTATCATTTTATCATCAACTTCCTGGTTTCTAAATATATACGTCCTATGAATTCCTTCTATACAAATTTTACTAATATCATATTCAATGTTACTCATAATACAATAAAATGTATCATCTTCATTCATGCTAATACAAGTGGGGACTATGTCTTGTATCTTACTAAATATGTCCAATTTAGTTTCTCACATCTGACAACAAAATGTTTTTCTGTTTCAACCTCAGAATTACAAAGTGCACATATTCGTTCATTTACAGGCAGTTTTCTGAATCTACCCCCTTCTATGAAAAGCTTACTGTTACTTATCCTAATTTTCACAAAATGTTGAAATAGCAGCTTTATCTATATTGGTAAGCAAAACGTTTTCCATCTTATAATTAACTTTAAAAATCCTATATGTACGCAGTTTATTACCACTTGCACACTGCAAGTGGTAATAAACTGCGTACATATAGGATTGTTAAAGTCATTATTATGCAGTACTTCTTTCCAAAAGGTAACATATCTATCACGTAACCTAATGTGTATGGCATGGACTAACTTAGATAGTGAAACCCTATATTATACAATGTCAACTGATGCCAACTCGCTGTTACAGACAACTAGAGCAAGTGTCTTTAACCCTAACCATGCTGAATTAAATTGTATCGTCTGCTGTTTGCGTTTTAATATCCATTTTCACACAATAAAAACATGGTTTGGCATCACTTTAGAATCATTTCCAGTGCTGCCATACCATGTTTATTAAAGAAGAAAGACAAACTATTAAACAAAAGCAGACGACAATTTTCGTTTCCCGTATTATAGTGAACGACCCCTATAATATACAGTGACTAGACTGCTGCTAACTCGCGGTTACAGACAATAAGTAGACCAAGTGTTTTTAACCCTAACAATGCTGAATTAAATTGTGTCGTCTGCTGTTTGTGTTTCACACGACAAAACATGGCTTGACATCACTTTAGAATCATTTCCATTGGAAATGATTCTAAAGTGCTGCCATACCATGTTTATTAAAGAAAAAAGACAAACTATTGAACAAAAGCGGACGACAATTTTCGTTTCCCGTATTATAGTGAACGACCTCTATAATATACAATGATTAGACTGCTGCCAACTCGCGGTTACAGACAGCACGACAGGTGCAGACCGGGCTAGCTGCTTTACCTATTTACGTGGCGGTGACTGGAGAAATGGGGCGTATGTGTTTTGCGACCAGTGTAGATCCTGATCAGCATGTGCATCCGCACAGTCTGATCAGGATCTGCACTGTTCGCCATTCCATCAATGGTGTTTCACCAATCATGCTTCTAACAAGCAGTATAGATCAGTATCAGGCTACAGGTGAGGACTGTTCTATTTCATCAGGGTCACAAATCCCATAAGCCCCATTTCTCCAGTCACAGTCACAAATCTGACACGACGTGCAGAAAGGTCCAACATCAGTTTGCGACCGGTGTAGACCCATATCCAGAGTATACACAGTTTGCCGTTTTGTCAGCGAGAGAGCCAGTGTTGCTGTAAATGCCCTGTTTCTCGAGTCTCCGATAATGTCTTAGTTATTAAATGTGTGGGGTTTCGCATTCATGGGGGAGCAAATGACCTATATCAACCAAACGCACACGTTCAGTTTACCAACATAATTTTGGTAATACATTTGCACTATTAGTGTACCATGAAACATAATTTGTGAAACACAACACTCTTTTTCTTCTGAAATGATACTAACACTATGGCACGTATATAAATCGTTCCATTATTCTAATTTACAGACACTAGTTCAAGGTGTATTATCACGTGGTTACAACAACAACAACAAGTAGTGAAACTTCCAGAATCCATCAGATTGAAAGTACGTATTATTTTATATTGTCCTCACTACGTAACGGATTTTGATGAAATATGGCGCATCAAACGCGTCTTCTTAAGCTGCATTTGGTGGTCTCTGTAGTTTGGCCCAAACTTCTGTCGTTTTTGCGAAGAATCGATTCTTCGCAAAAACGACATAAGTCTGTGCCGAACTCCCTTGACCACCAAATGCAGCTCATGAAGACTCGGTTGCTGCGGCATATTTCATCAAAATCCGTTGCATATTAAGGAAAATATCAAATAATACTTACTTTGGAGTGGGCGAGCTTTCCGGCAACACGTTCAGCCGTTGTTGTTGTTGTTGTTGTAACCACGTGAGCATGCACCTTGTAGTTGAATTAATTTAAATAACCTAAATTAGTAACCATCGGTTTTTACCAAACCCTGATTTGTATTTAGGAATCTGGTATATTCTATTTGGTCGAGAAATACGGGATAAACAGGCTGATCAGGGGCCCGTTTCACTAAACTTCGTGCGCACGAAAAGTTTCGTACGAAGATTTCTAGAAATTTGTTGAAGCTACCGTATTTCGCCAACTTGTACAGTTCATTGTATGTAAATGCACGCGCTAGATATTTGCAAATTGCACTTACGAACTTCTAAGTCGTACGAAGTTTAGTGAAATGGCCCGTGGCACTGTGGTGGTCTGATATGTCGTAAAGTTCGGTTTGTTACGGCGTTCGCATATGTGGCTGCGACTGGAGAAATGGGGCTTATGGGATTTGTGACCAGGGTAACTCTTGATCTAATAGCACAAGCCTGATAATGATCTATATTGATTGGTAGAAGCATGACTGGTGTTTCATGGATGGAATGGCGAACAGTGCAGATCCTGATCAGACTGTGCGGATGCACAGGCTGATCAGGATCTACACTGGTCGCAAAACCCATAAACCACATGTCTCCAGTCACAGACATCTAATAATACACACAAAAGTATTCACGATAAACTACATGTTGACAGCAACAAGCAAGAAGCATGTTCTTTGAACTTGCTATCTGATGTAGATGTAAGATGTCAGTCCATGTATGCACCCGGGGCTCGTTTCACAATAGTAATATTCGTACACACGTTTTTATCGTATGACGTTCAGTGAAACGGGTCCCAGTATCAAGGTCTTTACATTAAAGGTACATGTACATGCCCACTCTGTAGGCAGAACATGTTTTCTATAGGAATTAAATAAGTGTATAATTGTGTCACTATTCCACCAGTTCTAAAACTTACTATAGTGCCGGATATACAGATAATCATTTAGTAATATTTATTTTCATATTCAAATGAAGCATACTACTTTTTAATTATTTATATTAATTAAATGCGCCACCTGAACAAATAATCTTTTCGACAGATTATAAAGTATGATCATTGCACATTAAACATTAGATACGGAAAATAAATAGTAATGTCCGTTAACATTTTAAGGAAACACGGTTATCGCCCCTGATATCAGTCTGGCAATTTACTTCTGATATGAAATGTATAATAATGCCACTCAATACGTGGGGTAATGGTGAATGAATGTTTATTTTGCCTGAAAATGTCTCAGATGATGTCTCTGATATAAAGAACAGTTTGTGCCTACTGTACCCAAATGTTCGTAAGTGCAAATGTAGGATCGTCTGGAAATTTCAATTGATGGATTTACATTTATTGAGCATAGGCTGCATATGCAGCCTATGCTCAATAAATGTAAATCCAATACTTGTTTACAAGAAAACATTGTTAATGTGAATATCATAATTGTGCACTTACGAACATTTTAGTCGTACGAAGTTTAGTGAAACGGCCCCCTGGGTCTATACATTAAAAGGTGGACCACTATCATTGATTTGTCCTATATAACCTAACAAGTTACCACACATTTTGGTTATTCTCCGTTACATCGTACTTGCCTTTTACTATGGATGTTATTGGACCTGTTCACAAATTCTGCCCCGGATATACACTAATTTAACTACAGGTTTAATTATTGCTAGATATTGAAAGATAAATTCACTGTTCTGTGACCAACATGGTAGTGGCCCGAAACTGCTGGCATTAAAACTGCGTTACGTGACAAACATGTTTAATTTATTTTTTGTTAAACCCAAAATTACAAAATAATGTCAATGATACATTAGTATGCTTGTGAAGTAGAGACTACTGCGGTATTAGTACATCAATTAACATGGTTCTGCAAGTCTATGGCCTAAAACATATGGATTTGTTTTACCGTACTACTTTTGACCTAAAAAGAACACTTGTATACCTTGCACATGTGGGTGGGTTCGATATTTTAAGATCCCCGATAACGATGGTGGTACTAGGTAAGCAACTACCATAGTTACAATTAGAGACACGCTGACAGCATAGAGGTACTTTCTCTGACACTTAAGCGTGTAAAAACATAAAATATGCGCCTTTGTGTTCGCAAATTTGACTAATCCTCCCTAGATCTTGGCATAAAGTGACTATTTTGATCATGCGGATAATGATAATGCCATTCAAGTGCCATATTTTCAATTTTCTGGTGGATTTTTAGCGTGCTGAGCTGAGAAAAAGTAGATCGGAAGCTATTTGCGAACAGTGTAGGCCCGGATCATTCTGCGCATGCGCGCAGTCTGATCCGGGCCTACCCAGTGCGTTATGCGGTGAACGAGGCAGCATTGCTGAGGCTGGATGGCCTATTTGATTATGATTGAACGTACAACGGATCAGGATCGACACTGTTGTAAAGTTTAAAAACGTACTATTTGTTATGCGGAGTAATATCCGTGACTGATTTCTTCTTCCGGTTTTATTGCCTTGCACCATCGTGTTTTGTAAAGCTTGTGTAGTTGATTTGTATTTTGATCAATAGTTTTCACATCTGGTATATGTATACATGCACATGCGCGCTTTCATCTTATACTTCAATCAATGAAAAGTCTCCCATTGTGAAAAAAAGAATATTTTAGATTTTTCTCATTCTGTTTTCAAGATCGGTCAATCCATTATACAGTCGAACCTCCACGAACGGCCACCTCTTTTTAACAGCCAATATTTTATATTCCAAATGCCGGGACAATTGCCTCTATATTCAATCTCCCCATACCACAGCCACATCTCTACAACAACCCATTATCTGTAACAGCCGATATGTAATATCCCAAATGGTCAATTGCCTCTATATTTAACTTCGCTACAACAGCCACCTCCATGCAGCAACCATTTTGAGTATTCCCTGTGGCTGGCTGTTATAGAGAGGTTGCACTGCATTCCGATTCCCTCCCACATTAAGGACCACCCTCAGCATTGCGCCTCCGTCCGTGTAAAATACAGCATATGTGTAAGTTGTTTCTCGGTTGCTTGTAATCGTATTAATATTAACCCTTACACCGCTATCTTCTTTTTTTGTCGTCCGCTGTTTATTTTCTATTTTCCATTTTTATCATCAAAAACATGCTTTGACAGCACTTGAGAATCATTTCCATTGGAAATGATTCTGAAGTGCTGTCAAAACATGTTTATTGAGAAATAAGGCAATATATAAAAGCAACAGCAGACGACAAGTGTTGTGAGTAGCGGTCTAAGGGTTAACAAGTCAAATGGAATAGTTAGTGGGCGTCAGGTAAAGCCAGTGGCTACGGACGGTACGGGAGTAGATTGCCAGAGTTACTGTTCGCAACTGTCAGATCGTGTCTCAGATATCCACTATGTTGTCTTGCACTTCATGCGCTGCAAATGACCTACATCAACCAACCGCACCATTTCATTTCATCGAATTGCAACACAAACAGCGTTATAATGAAGTTTGTACTATCAGAAACCGTTATAAATGAGGGATAGGTTTCTAATGATTTATTATTGAATACTATTTTTTATGTGAGAAATGATCACAATACACCACATTCAGAAATAAATTTCTATTACTAATAGTTTAATTAGTTTAAAAACGATACAAATCCATAATTAACCCCTACGCACATCACCCCCTACGCACATGCCTTTAATATAGACATTCCACTGAACACTGAAAACGCGTTTTCAAGCATGTGCATACAATGCACACTCGGTGCAAACACATGCAATTGTGTTGTTTATTTTTCGCTTTTTCGCATGACCCGATGGGGATCGTCCATTATTTTCCAGTTCATAACACGAGACTTGTATCCCGCAGAGACTATGATCATGCTTATACGATTCTGATGATAAGAACAATATGCGGCGCGCATTAATACATTCAAACTTATTACATTTACGACCAGTGTAGACCCGGATCAGACTGCGCAGGTAGCGCAGTCTGATCAGGGTCTACACTGATCGATAATTATTCCATAACCTGCCGCTTGAAACAAATAAAAAACCAGTTACCGGATGCATGGTTTACATTTACAGCGGATACGCTGGACAAACGCGCGCTAAGCACTATTTTCCCGGGACGGATCACAATTATCCCGATGCCAAGATATCCGTACGCTAACAGTGATAACCAATTCTCGAACAGTAGGGGTGCCCGGCATTCTTGTGTACACACCATCCTACAGACGGGCAAGCATGTTTGTATTGACTTCGTCTACAGTTGGCTTCATTGTGAGGAAATATATCGCTTGTGAACACACGTTGTGTATTTAGATAGCACGTTCCGGATAGGATTGGAATATTGCGGAGCTACAAAGGTATTTCATTTGTTCGGAATAGTTATCCCTTACTACAGTGATTTCAAGTTTGTCGTCTGCTGATTTTTCTCGATTTTAACTTGTTATGAGAGCGCATGAGAATCGTCTCCAATGGAGACGATTCTCATGTGCTGTAAACATGTTTTTGTAGCAAAATAAAATCCACTACAGTGAAATCTCTCTAAACCGGACACAAATAAAAGTTAGTTCTACTTAATTGAAATCAGGTTCATTGCCATTTATTTCCACTGAATATGTGTGTTCGTGATTGCAAAGTGCCCATGCATGTCTGGAGTAGTTGTCTGTCTGCTTTACAGTGGATCCTCTCTAAACTGGACATCCTGGAGACCTCGAGACCTCCCAGGGTGTCCGGTTCAGAGAGGTTTCAATGTATTACAAAACAGCAGACAACACTATTTGTTTCCCATGAAGTTGGTGTTTGGGTGTGGATGTTGTAGAGAATTTGGATTTTTTTTAATTATCAGTGATGGCATTTTCCCCTATATTCGGGAGATTTAGTTCCATAAATGACGTCGACAATTGATGAAAATTATCACCGCAGATTTTGACTACGGAAACTACGGTATATACATACATCTCCAAACGTGACATATAGACACCACCAGTGATGTCTGTTCATGATTACAAAAAGCAGATTTCTTGAAAAGTGCTAGTAAGTCTCATTGTGTCTGAACTACAGTATAACCTCTTTAAAGCAGACAAACAGAACACATCAGTATGTTTACTAGCGAGTTGTATTGCCTTTACATGTACATTTAATGATAATGTCTGTTCGTGATTGCAAAACAACAGGGGGTCGTTTCACTAAACTCCGTACGACTAAAATGTTCGAAAGTGCAAACTTATAATAGTTCGGAAATTGCACATTAACAGCGTTTTCTAGTAAACAATTATTGGATTTACATTTATTGAGCATAGGCTGCATATGCAGCCTATGCTCAATAAAATGTAAATCCATCAATTGAAATTTCCAGACTCCTAAATTTGCACTTACGAACATTTTAGTCGTACGAAGTTTAGTGAAACGGCCCCCAGGCCTCGACAAGTCCACTCATCCGCTCGTATTGGCGAATTAATTTTGCACTTGGACGAGTGCAATAATGTAATATTAACATTAAAATATATACGATTGGATTAGTTGAATTCCATCATTCTGAACAGTAGGGTACATGCCCACTGAAAAATAATGTTCGTCATGTCACAAATTAGTGTGGTTATAGAAATGTTGACATTATTGAACTTTTTGAAAAGGTCTATCAACTCTTTAAAGGTACATGCCCACTCAGTAGGCACAACACGTTATTTATAGGAATTAAATACGTGTATAATTGTGTCACTATTCCACCAGTTCTAAAATTACCAGTGTCCGCTATACAGATATAATAATTTAGTAATATTTATTTTACTGATAGTGAGTGACTCGCGGTGTTAACGGACATTACTATTTATTCTCTGTATTTATTTTTTGATGTGCAATAATCATATTGTATATTCTGCCAAAAATATTATTTTTTTCAGGTGACGCATTTAATTAGTATAAATAATTAAATATCATGCCTCATTTGCATATGAAAATAGCCTGATACCACCGCGCGTCACTATCAGTAAAATAAATATTACTAAATGATTATATCTGTCGGGCACTCGTAATTATCTGGTGGAATAGTGACCCAATTATACACTTATTTAATTCCTATACATAACAGTGTGTGCCTGCTGAGTGGGCATGTACCTTTAATGTGAGAAGAAAATACATAGAAATCTTCGTACGAACATTTTTATCGTACGAAGTTTAGTGAAACGGGCCTCAATATAGCTCATGATCACATACGATCAGCGTAGTCCCAGATCAGCCTGCGCATCCGCGCAGTCTGATCAGGGTCTACGTTGATCGCTCACCAGTCCCTGGAAAGGCTTTACCAATGCTGCGAATCACATGACCACAATTTTATTTTATATCGAACATATCTAATGCAGGTTGCGGAATGTGTGACTTGATGCTGAAAATATGCTGACATGCTTAGTGTTGCTAACTTGCATACTTCAGACTTGAATATAACGCGACATGTAACGCATTAAATGTGGTCGTGACGAGACAAATGGGGCTTATGGGATTTGTGACCAGTGTAGCGCCTGATCAAATATCACACTCATGTAGCCTGATAACGACGTGTACTACTTGCTAGAAGCATGACGGGTGTTTCATTGATGGAATGGCGAACAGTGCTGATCCTAATCAGACTGTGCGGATGCACAGGCTGATCTGAATATACACTGGTCGCAAAACCTATAAGCCACATTTCTCCAGTCGCAGCCACAAATATCGCTAACATATATATGCAGTGATGATTCACTGAACATATTCGCAGTGTTTACACAAAGTATGAAAGTCTCCGAAAAAGCTACATATACGAGCGTTTTCGACATTAAAACGGACATTCCGAAGGTCATTTCATATAAATATTCTAAAATAAGAAAAGAATAGTTACCTCGTTTTGTTTGAAAGATTTTCGGTAAATATGTAGAAAGTCTCAGCCAGGCTTTTATCTCGTTATTCGCTGCATTTGGTAAGTATTCCAGTGACCAAAAGCGAACAGCGCATGCCCTGATCAGACTGCGCGGATGCGCAGGCTGATCAGGGCATACGCTGGGCGCATGCGGCATATGCTATACGCATAACTTTATCATATTTCCTGAGCTGGAATACTATTTAGAAACATGGTAATGCAATTATCTCAGGTATGCGTGTAATAAAATAATCTAAGGTTTGCTGGTAAACAAAAGTATAAAACAATATTATATTATGTGGGTTCATGTATTGGACATGCTATACACGTACGGACAGTTACTTGTATATTGGCGTAATAAAAAAACCATCAATATTAAACATCAGAAAACATTTTCTTTTTATAACTACGATTTAATATGGGTGGGGTGGGGTGTAGGTCAAATGATGTATCGTATGTTCAGTATGTGGTTTAAGATATTATGAACTGCATACGTGATTATATAAATCAAATATGATATTTTATTTGATCAAATTGAAATGAGTTTGTGCTGTATTCATTTACAGCGAAAACCGTTATTTATTTTTCTCACAATTTGTGGTTGCCCGCACACTAATAGCGGAAATGCAGATACACTGGACCAAATTGTCTGTGAATCACCATATATTGATAGTAGAATTTGATCAAATTAAAAAATTGTTGATAGACATGTACGGTTATTTTAGTCCACACAGCCAAAAACTCATATTAGATACACCACCACACAATATCTGAGACACACTCTTAACCAAAGCATGTTAGGTAATCTGTACAATTCCAATGTATGGTGATGTGCTTATGCAATGCATATCATCTATCAGTTGTGTTGATTTAATATGATATTTGTTAAACTATTTCTAGTCTTTCGAAGTTTATTCTAAATAATTCCGAAACGGCATCAGCTATGAGGACGGTGTCATTGGCAGAAAATACTTGTTACTGCGCGTTATTGCCTCAAAATTGCACCTGTTATTTCTACGAAATTTAACAAAATGTTGGTCGAAGCGTTCAGTATTAACATTGCTTCGGCTATTTCTACGACATTTACAAAATGTTGGTCGAAGCGGTCCCGTATATATTATTACCCACAATGCATTTCCCATGAAGCGTCACACAAATCGTCTGCATCACCGAGATCGAACAGCGATGTCCACTCCGTGTGCATTAGACGCCTGTTTCCTCCCGCTCCAATACATTTATCGGCTGCTGTACAGATCACGTCTTTGGCCGTGTTCCTATAATACTGCAGATTAAAGAATATATTATGCCGGAATGGGTTCATTTACTACTGATGTTCATGTCTGTCTGCATATAAGCGGAGTGAACGCGAAACGAATATTGTCGTCTGCTGTTTTTCATTCTTAAATTAGTTTTTAGCGAAACATTGTGTTTCGGCAGCGTACGAGAATCGTGTTTGGCAGCACGCGAGAATCGTCTCCACTGGAGACGATTCTCGTGAGCTGTCAAAACACGTTTTCATCAAGATAGATGCCAGGGAATTAAAAAATAAACAGCAGACGACAAAATATAATCCGGCGTTGTATGAATTAAAGAATACATTATGTCGGAATGGGTTAATTTACTACTAATGAGCTTGTCTGTCTACATATAAGCGGAGTCAAACGAATATTGTCGTCTGCTGATTTTTATTTTTAAATTATTTCTTAACAAAATATGTGTTTTGGCAGCATACGAGAATCGTGTTTTGGTAGAACGCGAGAATCTCCACGTCATTGAAAGAAATGTCATACAAGATGCTCGTATAATTTCATGTTTTATTGTAAAAGTAGTATTTTTCGTGTCCATGATGAAATAATACGGCGGCCATTTTGAATTTTTAGGTGGATCTATTTTTTTTACAACAATCCTGATCATCATCACAATTTTAAAATTTATTCCACTAATCTGCTGCTCAACTATCAACGAGTTTCCCATCCATGGGAGTTTCTGACAAAATTAAGAAATACGACGCATAGAAAAACAACAGCTGACGACAATAAACAGGTAAATATCGCGTACCATGGATAGCAAAGATGTTACACTTTCCCAAGTACATCTATGTCTGGAAACGAGCATAAAAACACACACAAAAATGCCACTAAGCTCTCTATATACATGTTAGTTGGGAACAGTAAATCTTGAAATCTACTGCCGTACCGTGCGTTACTGTTCGCAACTAACATGTATAATAGAGTCCTTAATGACATTGTTTGTGGTTTTATACTCGTAGATTGCAAGAGTTAGGCTTACTGTTCGCAACTACATGTATATACATTTATACTCTCTATCCTATCTATATCTATATTTTCTAGGTGATGTACAGACGATTTTGCGAGAATGGGACAGCAACTGTATGCTGAGACGAGGGTCGTTACAAAACTTCGTTATCATCTAAAAACGTACAAAGAATTACAAAATAGTGCAATTATGTGAAAAATAACGCCATTGTATTGAAGAATTACGTGCAATAATTTGGATTATGAGATTGAATACGAATCATTTTTGAAAAGTGTGTAAATATTATTGGAAATATGATAAAAAATATAAAGTTTTAAAGGATATAATAATTCTGAGATCAACAAAAATCAAGATGGAGACCAGTCCTATGATTCAACACGCTAAACCACGGCAGAAGTTAAAACGAGCATTCAGTCGATACGAGTTTGAGAGTGATGAATTAGAGCGTCTGTACAAACGCTACATGTACAAACTACAGTTATCGTCCTTGGGGCACCTGTTGTGTCTAATGGCGGTATTGTGCGCGTGTTTATCTGTGCTTAATTTCGTGTTTCTGAGAAATATAAGTGTTCCTGGACTTTATTTTGGTGTGCAGTGTATAATATGTATCTTGTTATTTGTACATATGAACACAAAATTTATGCAAGAATCTCATTTTTCTATCGTCTGCTCAGTAGCGTTAATATTTATAATCGGATTCGCGATATTCGGATACCCGTTGGATTTCGGCTCGGTGTTAATTGACCGCCCCCTGCCGCTCTACACGCCTGCACAGGGAGTTTGGGAAGTGATTTTTGTCGTGTTTGTGATATATTCCATGATGCCACTTCGGACCTACTTCGCCGCCATATTGGGAGTACTACTTCCGGTTAGCCACATGGTTGTTTCCGGTTTCCTTGCCAACTCACTTCCTGAAATGCTGTGGAGACAGGTAGGTTTGCTGTGTGTTTTAGTATTTTAGCCAATGTGCATGATCACGTGGTTCCAACAACAGCAATTACTGAAACTTCCAGACGCGCCTCCGATTCAAGGTACGTATTATTTTATATTTTTCTCTTATTATGTAACGGATTTTGAATACATATGGCGCATCAAACGCGTCTTGTTAAGCTGCATTTGGTGGTCTCGGTACTTTGACCCAACACTTCTGTCGTTTTTGCGCAGATTCGATTTCCGTGTTTACTGTAATACTGACACGGAAATCGATTCTTCGCAGTCTGTGCCGAAGTCCCGAAACCTTCAAATGCAGCTCATGAAGACGCGTTTGCTGCGCCATATTTCATCAAAATCCGTTGTATATTAAGGAAAGTATGAAATAATACTAACTTTGGAGTTGGCGCGCTTTCAACATTTTCAGCCATTGTTGTTGTTGTTGTTCTAACCACGTGATCATGCACCTTGTTAGCAGCTATCATGCTCTATGTATCACCTTGTTATGCAAATTTATCTGATAATATGTGTGCCTCTGCCTGGAGAAATAAGGCTGATGGGTTTTACGACAAGTGTAGATCCATATCAGCCTGTGCATCCGTAAAGTCTGATCAGGGTCTGCACTGTTCGCTATTCCATGAATGAAACACCCGGCATGCTTCTAACAAGCAATTTCGGTTGTTATCAGGCTATAGGAGTGTACTATTTGACCAGGAGCTACACTGGTCACAAATCACATAAGCCCAATTTCGCCAGCCACAGGCGCATTTTAGATTTATTTGCATGTTTAGAACTTTGATTACATGAAGCTTCCACAATAATTCTCTCGTCCTTATAACGTATACAGCAAATAGTTGTCTGCGGCTCTCATCTCTTAAAACAATTGAATTAACAAGACGGAAACTGTTTACCGCAGGGTAAGTGTTCATGCTATTGCAGTCAAATGTTGTTTGAACGCACCGAAAACATGACAAGATATACATGCACATATACACGCGACACGTCATGTGTACCGTCGGACATCTGCGTAATTTCATTAAGTACGTTTACAAAATTTACAATATTTTTCATAAATTAAGTCAAAAGTTGACACAATTTTCAGAGTACATGCATATTTCATGGCGTGTTTCATATACGTATACAAGGGGAGCGGATGTCTGGCTTAATTGATCTGTTAAATTATTATACTTACAAGATCAACTAACAGTGTCGTTTGTTCTCGTTTTATTACATGTAACATAAGCCCTTTTAAAACTGCATTTTGTATACTGTTCAAACAATCATTACTTTATTTTATGATGAAACACATTAAAACTGCAGACGTATTACGCATCTATTACATACCAAGTGAGTGGTTGTTGCTAACAATGAGCGGGGTCCAATTTCGTTGCCCGGCCCGGTGTTTGAATACCCGGCTCGGGTATTATACCCCTTATAGTATCGCCCCTTTTCACCGATATTGGTTTCGAAATCAACAGCAGCAACAACAACAACAACAAACATACAACAACAATACAACACTATTTTCCGTAAATTACGTCGAAAGTTGAAACATTATTCTTTGTTTCGCAACAAGCTCTGATTTATTCGTCAATCTTCGATGTCACTGATTTTCGAAATGAATATCGGCGAAATACATGTAAGACCTAAATATATCTCCAACATATCGATGGTCTAGTAACATAAGGTCGTAACTGCTATGCTAAAGCATAGCAGTTACGACCTTATGTTACTAGACCATCGATATAGCATAGAGGATGAGTTAATGACATGGGAGATGATTATGTGTTGTTCTGTATCCGACCCGCCTTGACAAAAGGCGTCTTAATTATATGTTGACTAGTTTAAATGTAACTCCCAGCCAGCTCGAAACTTAGCATATGGATACATTCTTTATACTTATTTAATACTTCTTATTCTTCTCTAAAGTGAGGACATTTCAAACTTGTTTGAAATGTTCTCCATTTAGAGAATAATAAGAACAGTTCTAACAAATTCGCCTATCCAACTTGATGCTAAAAGCACGACTTTTCGTGTTTCTAGTTTTAGGTTGCATAGGGTTAAATTGTGCAATTTAATAGTGTGGTTAAAGCAATCAGTGGCTACGACAACCTGACAACCGCAAGTCTGGCTTACCCTATGCAACCTGATATAGTGAAACTTCTCTAAACCGGACACCCTGGGACGTCACCAGGGTGTCCGGCTTAGAGATGTTTCACTGTATATAAGATATTTGACCAATCCGAGCCATAACTGTGTGCTATGCGATCATGAACAGGCATTATCACCTGACATAAATGATCAAGAAACCCATTAAAATAAGGTAACATAAATTGTATTGGTGTCCGGTTTAGAGAGAGGTTCCACTGTACTAGAAACACGAACATTTGTGTTTCTGGTATATGCTTGCTTACGATTAACGGTTACACTTTCTTAGTGTGCTTAAATCAAGCAGTAACAATTCCAGCCGCTGTTCTGGTTATTTTACGTACCTTGTAGACTCGCGGACTGATCCCGTAGTACGGAGCCTCGCAGGGGACATGGATTGTTTTTATTAATTCGTTCCCACGAAATAACAATTCGTTCCCTCAATTGAACAATTCGTTCCCTCGAATTAACAATTCGTTCCCACGATATAAAAATTCGTTCCCAATAATTAACAATTCGTTCCCACGAAATAACAATTCGTTCGTTCGAATTGACAATTCGTTCCCACGAAATAACAATTCGTTCCCTCAATTTAACAATTCGTCCCTCGAATTAACAATCAACAATTCGTTCCCACGATATAAGAATTATGTTCCCACGAAATAACAATTGTTATATCGTGGGAACGAATTGCTAAATTGAGGGAACGAATTGTTAATTTGTGGGAACGAATTATTAAATTGATGGAACGAATTGTTATTTCGTGGGAACGAATTAATAGGAAAGAATTATACGTCCCCTGCAAGTCTCCGTAGATCCGGGGCTACACTGGTCGGTAATTCAATAAAGCCCATTTCGATTTGGCGAGACACACATACTTCATCACAATGGTACACTGTATTGTCTGTGGAATGTATTGAAATCTACTTTCGCCCCAATATCTCGAGAGCTCTTTCACGACTCCCAAGTTCATAGTATCTGTTATACGGAATATCTTCACAGCCAAGAAGCAGCGATGACATTATATGTCTTCTGGAAGGGTCGTACACATGAAATACGCTTTTTCTTAATGTTACAAAACACGACTTTATTGCACTGTTTAAGAATCGCTGTACTTAGCACAGTGGATGTATTTAAGTCAATTTTTTATTTGTTTGACAGGCGAATTGCTTTAAGTTCCTGTTTCTGCATAAATCCGTCAGTTATGTCTAATTACAATTTCATTCGCCCTGTTTAATGTTTATATTCTGTATTCCACCCGTCTTTCTTTTATTTCGAAAAACAAAACTCCTTCGAATGTTTTTGCTTTTCTGACTGACAATTTCGACAATTAATCGTATCTCCGACAGACGATACTATTTGTTCGTATATGTATTCCGCACGCAGCTGGGTGTGTACAGTTGAACCTCTCTAAACCGGACACACAGGCAGTCTCTGTATCCTCAATTTTATGGGTTTTATAGTCACCTATCTCTGATAATACCTGTTCATGTTCGCAAAGCACACCCGCATGCACTGACATATTCATATGTCTAATGTACAGTGGAACCTCTCTAAACCTGGCACCCTGGGGACCTCCCAGGACTGGGGACCTCCCAGGGTGTCCGGTTTTGAGAGGTTCCACTGTATATAGCATCGGTTGCTTGGTGCCGAATCTTAATTCGCTGTCGTACTCTCTGTCATTTCAAAAGAGCAGACGACACTATTATTTTGCCGTATAAACAAAATTAACGCAGTTTGTGTGTAGAAAAAACAAAAACACCAACAGACGACACTGTTAATTTGCCGTATCGACCTGGTTGACACAACTGGGTGTGTACATGACATCCATTACATTAGAGATAGATACAGTGGGGTCAGCGTGTAAGTGCACACACGAACGAACACGACAGGTTGGTTCCAACCTGTCGTGTTCGTTCGTGTGTGCACTTACACGCTGACCCCACTGTATATAGATATTCTTTATTTCCTTCATGAGCATCCATTGAAGTGGCGTATCTTACGTCTCATGTTGTATAATTAGCCATTTGAAATAGCAAGACAACACTATTATATGGCAGTATCAGCAAAAGTAAGGTATTAGGTCATAGATAGATACACTTGGCTTCAATGATAATTGCTTCATAAGAGTGGTGTGATACACGAATATAACATATGTGAATATTATCTTGTTACTGTATACTTTCTGGTCTTTGTATGTATAAGAATTCGTACAGTTTCACCAATTCGTGCGTTTGACACATACAGCAAATACTGTGACAGTAAACCAAATAAAGTTTGGTGCAATACATCATTGACAGATATGACAACGGCGTGCTATAAATATTATACCAGCAAACTATACAAACGACGAGATATCTGAGAATTTCTCCCATCAATCTGAAAGTAAGTTTCAATGTGTAAACGTTTCTGATGCACAGCCTTTTGTTAGTGTACACATTATCCATAGGGAAAGCCATATTTACTCGCAGTAGACACCAGGACACACTACACCCAGGTAACTGCTGACACGTCACTGGATTTGATAGCTAATAACATAGTAAAGTAGTGGGTATATATGGTATGTGGTGTGTGGTTTGCCAGGTAAAAGTGATACATCATGTACACTGTGCGATCACAGGCACAAACCTGTCCGGAAAACTGACATATTTTTCTGTTTGGTGTAATATAATCGATATGAGTCCGTTGTCCTGGCTTTTCTACATGTGTTATTTGTTTGTTTGTTGGGGTTTAACGGCATATCAACAGTTAAGATAATTTAAGGCCGGGTCAATGGATTTAGTACTAAATTTCTACATGTGATTAACTACATTATATCATATGTTCTACCTCACATTTTGCATTTTGTGTCAAACGCCAGAAGAGGTGAAAGTGGCTGATGGCTGGAACACACAAAGATGGCCGAGTTCGCTACTCCATGTGCCATATAGGATACAGTAACGAGGCAGTGTTCACATATATGTTATACATATATTCCATCACATTTACTAAGCAATTATCTTTGAATCAAAGGATGATCAGGTATAGAACGGGTCCTTAGCGCAGTTTGCTGTGTACATTTACATGCAAGAACAGCAGACGACACTAGCCGTTTGCCGTATCGGACATATTTACGGAACTGGGTGTGTACACATTATATATTGTCCTGTCCGCCATATAAGAACGGCAGACGACGATATATGTGTGTCGTATCGGCAAGATTAACGCAGCTGGGTGTGCTATGTATGAACAACAGACGACACTAGCCGTTTGCCGTATCGGCAAGATTAACGCAGCTGGGTATGTACATATCATCTGCTGTCCTATCCACCATATAAGAACAGCAGACGACACTATCATTTTGCCATATCGGCACGATTAACGCAGCTGGGTGTGTACATAACATCGTTTACTACGTGCCGTATCTTACTTTGCATGTCGTATCATCTGCTATTTCGCCTACGAGCCATCTCGTCTATGACTGCGACTGGAGAACTGGGACATAATACCCTTTGCGAACAGTGTAGACACAGATCAGACTGCGCGTCACGCGCAGTCTGATCAGGGTCTACACTGTTCGCCACTTAACTCACTATTCAATCACCAAACCTTCTTGTATGTTTTTAATGAAGAGTTGAGAAAGATTTAACCATTACAATACTGAATTAAACTTTGTCGTCTGCTGTTTATTCATTACTGTCTATTTTTCTCTCAAAAAACATACGTTGACATCACATAAGAATCATTTCCAATGGAAATAATTCTGAAGTACTGTCAAACCATGTTTTTATTGAGAAAGGATGCACCATATAAAGCAACAGCAGACGACAATATTTGTTCCCAGCATTCAACTGAAGAGTGCTAGCAATCAGAAACGTGACTTGGTCATTTCGCCCACGAGCCAGTTCGTTACGACATACCAGAATAAAATGGATCGCGTGATGGAAGAAAATTGAGCGTGAATGGGATTAAAGGTACATGCCCACGCAGTAGGCACAAAGTGTTCTTTATAGGAATTAAATATGTGCATAATTGTGTCACTATTCCACCAGTTCAAAATATTACGAGTGCCCCGTATACTGATATAATCATTTCGTTTACTGATAGTGACTCACGGTGGTATTAGACTATTTTCATATGCAAATGAGGCATGATATTGTTTTTTGGCGGGAGACATACTGTCTCCACGCTATTGGGATCGTGATTCTGGCCGTTTGCACGGGTCTACTTTCGGAAGTGGCTCTCTGTTCATCGGGGGACGTCTCAATAGGCTCAATTTGCGTTCGCAATTAACAACAGTCAGGTGACATTTAAAGTCAGCGAGTGAACTGAAAGCAAGTTATTAATAGCAACGGCAATGCTCAACATTATGTGTAAAATAGTTGGCATGCCCAACTTTACTTTTGAAGAGAACAAATTGCTGTTATTGAGACGCCCCCCGTATCGCTATTGTGATCGTGATTCTCTGTTCATCGGGGGACGTCTCAATAGGCTCAATTTGCGTTCGCAATTAACAACAGTCAGGTGACATTTAAAGTCAGCGAGTGAACTGAAAGCAAGTTATTAATAGCAACGGCAATGCTCAACATTATGTGTAAAATAGTTGGCATGCCCAACTTTACTTTTGAAGAGAACACATTGCTGTTATTGAGACGCCCCCCGTATCGTGTACCACGCAGTCGCAATGCGACGTCGAAGGCCATTTCCTTTTTATATTGTGGTTTACGGGCGATTTTCGAAAAATTACCCTCTGGGTGAGCGAAACAAAATTCATGAAAACATTTTGCCGTTCATGCAGCATACACGTATGTAGGCATACGCCCAGTCATAATAATTTTGATTATTTCACATACTACGTCTGCAATATACCTCGTAAAACGGTTTATTAGTCGGACATAAAGCACCTTTGCTTCATCAACCTATTTGTGTTTAGAGCAGGCTGTATTTTACAAACACCAGTAACTGATCAAGTTCTCCAAATTTGCAGATTGTACATCCAATAATCAACATCGAATATATTTCTAACAAGGAATTTCTGAGTATGCAAATTTACAAGTGGCTACTTGTCTCCCGCCAGTCAGTACTTTCAGTACTTTGATTTACTAATTAAAGCGACACCTGAATAAAATATGATCATTGCACATCAACAAATCAATACAGAGAATACATAGTAATGCCCGTTAACATTGTAATGAAACACGAGTATCGTCCCTGATGTCATTGTGGAAATTTACGTCCGATATAAAATGTATAATGCCAATCAATACGTGGGGTAATGGTGACTGCATATTTATTTTGCCAGAAAATGTCTCAGATGATGTCTCTGATATAAAGAACATTTTGTGCCTACTGAGTGGGCATGTGCCTTTAACGTCTCCGCAACATCTAAGGTCATATTGATTGACCAGTGTCATAAATAGGTTACCGAACTTGGAAAATCACGAGTAACTTCCCTTAGTTAGAACAACTTTTGTTGGCGCCATCGGCGTTAGGATTTATGTAGTTTGTAGGTGTGACGTCACGTTTCTTAGCTTAGCTGGACTTCTGTGGAACCTCTCTAAACTGGACAACCAGAAAGTTTAATATAGGGATGAATTACCTTTTTGTGGAATTTATCGGGGTATAAACTTGGAAAAGTCGCGGGAATACTGGACGAAGGCCGGAAGGCCTCGTCCAGTATTCCCACGACTTTTCCAAGCCATTCATTCCTTATAATTCCAGCATTTGAAATAAATTCATCAAGAACATGTGTTTATTTTCTGTTTTCTTAAGAATTATTTTAACTGCGCCTCACGGTTACGGAAAGTAGTTCGGCGTGGGAGTTTACTAGGATATAAATTTTGGACAGATACTTGCTACGAGCCAATCAAATGTTAGGGAATTGTGTAAATATTTTTGTGCTGGAATTATTTACAAATGACACAAACATGCGCGCAGGGTGTCCGGATTACAGAGGTTCCGCTATATAGAAATACACATGTATATTTCTTCGTGAGTTTGTGTATAATTTATCGGTCTATCATTAACAGAACTGCCAATATTTAAATCAACAAGTTGGAGCTATATGACACTCACAGTGCGGATACACAAATAACTGCGCAGTTGATTGAAGTGTAAACAGCTTTCTAAATGTGTTACCTGTCGTGCCATATGCCTTACAACCAACGTATACCCTGATCAGACTGCACAAATCATACCAGGGTATACGCTGGTTGAAAATGGTATTCCAATTCGCATTGATTAATATCGTAAGACGCATGTTTATTTCTGTCGGAAATTGAATTTGATAAAACTCGGAGGTTGGGCAAATAATTTGCAGATATGCAGATTACAACAAGTAGCTACGTAAATTGGTATATAAATAGCACGCGCGAGCGGATTAGAACATGCGCACTGCAGCATGTGTGTATGAATATACCAACACTAGTCCAGACATGTGAGGTCCACAAGAGTGTTGCTTCTAAATTACAGGACAATGTCAACAAATCCGAGCACGAATACCCGACCAAAAACATTGGTTTGTTTGCATATTTTCATTTAAGTCAAGGACTTTGTCAGCATTGAACTAAAACTGACTAGTCTCCTTATATGAAAGCACGGAAATACGTCTGGCATCAATATTTATTTATTTGTGGTAATTTCACAAACTTTGGAACTCGTTTCCCAGCGACGATAAGAAGTGTCATGTGTTGCTTATTTTCAAATAAAAATGGAGAGAGATCGTTGAAGAGAGATCGTGGCACGTGAACAATGGTGCTCTGTAAACAGGCATTTGCCCACCGGTGGCCAGTTTTGTTCCACTGACCGTTCCATGTCGGTACCATTGTCGTCACATTTACATGTATCGTTTTTCATTGCTTCCATTCTTTCATCTTTTGGGAACTTTGTTTGGGCGTTTGTGTTCTATGTTGCATTCATGTTATATGTTACTATATATACATTTATGTTATTATTATTACACTGTTCACAGCTAGTCTGTGATTAGACAAGCAGCGTGAATGTTTACTTAATGAGATGTGACATGTTTTGATGAAACCATCTTTACATTTTATATTTTCTATAAAAGACGTCGAAAAGTTGACGAAATGTTCATAGCAAATGCGAAACTGTGTTTCGCATTTGCAATGAACATTTCGTCAACTTTCCACATCATTATATCGTACTTTTGTAAATAGTTTTCATGAGATATGACACATTTTCTTAGGTACGAAATCACATAGCTTGTATTTATATTCTTGGCTCTTCGGTCTCCTTTCGGTATTGCGTATTTATTTTACGAAATTGTTTAGCATAGTTTGCATATTGTATCGCCTGGGGGTAGATTGCACTTACTTACAATAATTCGCCTCCGATATGTTATCTCGCGAGAGGTATGGAGCTGGGTAGCAATTTTGTTTCTATACCGAAATTCTATAACTTACAATGCGATGTAAATAATATACATTGTGCATGTAATGACACATATATTGTCAATCAAGGGCAACCTCCATGTGCCTAATATCAATATTTTTTCTGATTGTCGAGCTCACTGATTATCATGGATCACTCGACTTTGCCATGCAAGGTCAAACGTAGCTCTGAGTACATAACCTTAATTACATTACATTACATTGCATTACATACTCGTTATGCGTCTGAAGCTTTCATTATTTACTTTCTACTTCGTGAAGCGTGACCTAATAATTTTGCTAATACACACTTTATTTGGTGATAATAATTTATCTCACATTGTAGAAGTCTTCTCTCAATACAAATATAGCGAAGTATGAACGTCAACGTCCTGCAGATTATTGCTATACTTAAGTGCGCGAAATGGAAACGTTATTCCGTAAATGTATCGGGGTATAAACTTGGAAAAGTCGCGGGAATACTGGACGAAGGCCGGAAGGCCTCGTCCAGTATTCCCGCGACTTTTCCAAGTTTATATCGCCTGTTGTGAAGCGATATAGTGCAATCTAATACCTATAAAGCGAAAAACGTTCAGCCAAACGCGAACTACCATGTGCGTACATTCCATTTGATGACACGTCGTCTAGAATTGTCAGTATATAACTATTTTTGGCGCTAAATAAGATCAAGTTAGCAGTAATTCGGTCGACGGCAACAATGTTATATCTCTTACGCAGAAAATAGAGCGACAGCAAATGGCAGAATCCGTATTCCAATCGCATATGTGGTTGTGACTGGATAAATGGGGCTTAGTGGTTTTGTGGCCAGTATAGCTATTGATCAAATAACGCTCCTCTGTAGCCTGATATTGGTCTATATTGCCTGTTAGAAGCATGGCGGGTGTTTCATTGATGGGATGGTGAACAGTGCAGATCATGATCAGACTGTGCGGATGCACAGGCTGATCTGGATCTACACTGGTCGCAGAACACATAAGCCCCATTTCCTCAGTCACAGTCACATATACGTAATCCTCTCGATGGTTAACAAACACTGACACTTGCTAATTCGTGCTAACGGTTGCGTTGGCACCAGACTCCATTAACCATATTCCCAAATATACCGAGCGAATCTGAGATTCGCTCGGTATATTTGGGAACATGGTAATTGTACAATTTGTTGATTTGGTTGATGAGTTCTGTGCATTGATTGAAGCCGAATGTGTTTATATGCATGCATGTCTCTTCGATTGGAATGTGTTTCGCTTAAGGCGATGCTAGGAGACGTTTTTGTCATGGATTGTGACAATATTGGCAGTATCTGTGACATAAATAAACAAGTGAAATAAACTTGTTTTTGCAAGGTATATATTTTCTGGTAATCATTTTCGGAGATTATCACCACTATCTCGCTAGACGTTGTCTTGTGTTTTTTTTCTTTATACAAAAAATCTGGGTTGTTTGGGGCAAAGGCGGCTTGTTATGGATACGTGACCATGACCTTTGCGTTGTTATGACACATAGACAGGCTGACATTGGTAGATATGATTTCCTATTGCTAAATCGGTATTTGGGATAATGGCGGTTTGTTATGTATACCGTTAACCTTGACCTTTGCGTTGCCATGCCGCATGGAGATACTGACATTGGTAGATATGATTTCCTATTGCTAAATCAGTGTTTGGGATAATGGAGGTTTGTTATGAATACGGTTAACCTTGACCTTTGCGTTGCCATGCCGCATAGAGATACGGACATTGGTAGATATGATTTCCTATTGCTAAATCAGTGTTTGGGATAATGGAGGTTTGTTATGAATACGGTTAACCTTGACCTTTGCGTTGCCATGCCGCATGGAGATACTGACATTGGTAGATATGATTTCCTATTGCTAAATCAGTGTTTGGGATAATGGAGGTTTGTTATGAATACGGTTAACCTTGACATTTGCGTTGCCATGCCGCATGGAGAGACTGACTTTGGAGATATTATAGGAATTAATGGCATTTTTGTGGAATTTATCGGGGTATAAACTTGGAAAATTCGCGGGAATACTGGACGAAGGCCAGAAGGCCTCGTCCAGTATTCCCGCGACTTTTCCAAGTTTATATCCCCGATAAATTCCACAAAAAGGCCATAGTCCATGAGCTAGATATACCCACCGAGCATCCCCCCAGATCCTCCGCGAGTGGTATCAATTTGTTCAGGAGACATATCTGATTGATATTAAACATGTTAACGATGAATAAGTTGGGATGAACTAGGAATGGCGGCCATGTTTCAAAATGGCCGCCGTCCAAAATTGCTTTCGTTAATAGCTCGGTCTGTCGTACACACAGAGGAATGATTTTGGTGAATATATCCATGTTTTCAGGGTCTAGGAACATGATAATAATGTGGCTAATAAGATAGGATAATTTGGTTGAGGCAGCCATCTAAAATTTCAAAATGGCCGCCATTTTTAGTTGATTTTTTAAAAAATATTTTGTTAACGAAGCCATTAAATGTCCATGTCCATTGAAATATTGCTGAGATAATTTGCAAACCATATTCTTAAGCCTAATAAATATGATTATATTGCACCAAACTATGTTTCTATGATCATAAATGATGTACAATTGACACGGAAAGATTGTCGTGTCACTTCCAAATATATGGATGTGACGTCAGACTACGTAACTCATTTTGGAAAGTATTTGTAAAATATTTTCACTCTGACTTGGCCTTCAAAGAACTGCAACTGTCATGAATATACAGTTGAGTCAAAGCTAACATATACATGTACCTTTGCCATTGACAAACCTTGATATGCCCCACCCCCAAATTATCATGATGGCCTCCAAACCATGAGCAGGTGGAAAACAAACACCTTCAAACAAAGCAAATATTCACCATTAAACAATATAATTTCAACATATTCTTATGGCTATTCGTATATTTTGAGAATGTAATATTTGCATGTCCATGAAACTTGTTACTATGTGACTAAAGTATGTTCATGTGACTTACAAAATACAACAGCAGATTAGTACAACTAATATGAGACGCGCCATAACATAACTTCGGGTATTTGGAAATTTTGCCGTGAATCTTTTGAAAATTAAACATAATTTCTGCAAAATGAAGTCAGAATTTTATACAAATTCCAGAGCAAATGTGGAATTATATTCCGCATTCATTGGAATTTTCGTCAAATTTTTACATTTTTTACGAAAATTATGTTCAAATCAGTTAACGGCAAAATTTCCAAATACCCAAAGGTACATTATGCCGTGACGCGTCCCATATATGATTATATCTTAACAGTACATATGCTATGTTAGTTATGCGAATATGCACATACTAAACTCTGTAAGGTCCACTGATTAATAATACATATGTGTTAGTGTTATGGATATGTGCATACAAAACTCTATAAAGTCCACAAACACAGGTCGGTTTAGTCATCATAATCATCATCTTCATCACTGTCCACTGAAACGATTGATTCATCATCGCCGGACCCATCATCCAAATCACCACTGCCAAGTCCTTCCACTTCATCTACAAGAACTTGTGGAGAATTGGACCGTCAACCAACAGAGGTTCCATGTAACCAGAGCCGAGTGTCCATCCATGTCCATCCATGTCCATTAGTTGGTGAGGGAATGTCTACAACAGCAATATCTGCCCGTCTCCATACAGCAACCTGGTAGTTTGCTATGCGGATATACTGTTCCAACACACCATGACAGGGAGGTAGTGAAGCAAGGTCAACGTTACGGCCAAGCTGTAGCTTACCGTCATCACCACACTTCTCCTTGATGAGAGCGAACCGAAGATAATTTATGCTCTTGAATCTTGGCCGACCATAGAGAGCGCATGTAAACTCCTCCAAGCCAGATACATTTTCATCACTGACCGTCCACTCACATCCAAGCTTTGCCAGAATAGGTTGGTACTTTGGGAGTCGCTGCATCACAATGATTGGTTTCACCTTCCCAATACCGTTGAAGGCACTGGTTGTGTCGCAGTGGGTGAACTCATGCAGGCCCATCAGTGCTGTACAGTACTCTTGTGTCAGACCATCCACCAGCTCCGTGATGTCTATGATTCTATTGTGGTTGCCCGTTCCAGTGTCAAACAGGATGGTGATAGTGAAGCCCGGTACATGATAGAGGAGAATGAAGAAAATGTCACTGTCGGGTGTACGTATTCTCACATACTCATATCCCTGATCTTGTGCATACTTACAGTAGAGAATCACTCTAGTATCTGTATCTTCCTGCGTCGAGAACATAGATGGGATCTCTGTCTGCATGGTGGTCTGACCATCGTCGGTGTGCAACAAGAATGCATGTCCATCAGACACAGTTATCACTTTCCTTGCTTGGAGTCGTGGAGCGAATTCGTTTGAACTCCAGACGTCCAGAATCACTTGCACAAACTGCTTTTTATTTTCATCATTAGTTAAGAATGCTTTCCAGTCAGCTGGTTTCTTAGTTCACTTCTCTCCGATTATGAGCTTGTCACCACAACCTCTCCTGAGTCTCTCCAAAGCTTTCACTGAATTCTCGTTTTGCATGTCAGTGCTGAAGATAATGTCTGATGACTTGGGAATAATGTCAAACACTTTGTAACTGATGTCCTTGAAATTTGCAGGTAGTTCACGTAAACAGTAGAATAGTGCATTACCATCTTCAATGATGAGTGAATCAGGCGGTGGGATTGGTGCATCATTTATTTCTTTGGTTATGTGCTGGAATCCCTTGGCTTTATGAGTTACGGTCATGTATCCATCGGCTGTTCCAATACTGTACGGTACAGGTGGCAGGCAATACATACTTCCTTGGTGTTTATATTCAACTACTTTATTCTTAGTGTTCTTCACACAGATTTGCTTGTATCACCTAGAGTACGCAATTTCATCCTTTTCACAGGTTCAAGAAATAATCATTCTGTTCTAACCGTTCGTGGATAAATGGCTCCTTCGCTTCTGTGCCTACGCGCTCAGCTTTCATAACATCTGCTGCGATATCTGATGGAGCAACAGCCCCTGATGACAGGCTGTAGACCTTTCCCTTGTCTGGAACATCAAACGTGACAGCATCGATTGTTCTCTGTACTTTCTTCTCGCCTTTATTCACCTCTGTAGGCCGCAGATCCTTATGCTTCCTACTTCCATTGGACTCGCACAACATATCTGCCATGGATAGTGTGGCATCAACAAATTGTGCACGTTCATGCGTCGTCCTTTCCCATCGTTGATAACTGCTGTAGTTAGTAACCAGCCCATGTCAATCCAGCTCCTCAGCCACCAGCACCACCATGGGACTTTCATGCTTCATAAATGTCTCTTCTATCGTTTTGTCCACCGCACATCGACTTCCTGGTACCAGAGATCGAGCGACGCTGATGGCACCGCCTTCAAGTAGTGGTGTTGCACCAGGATGGGTGTCCTCACATTTGCCAGGAACACAGAGAAGAACGTCAGATATCGAGCGTAATTTTGGCCATCAAAGCTGACGAATAGACTGGACATCATATACAGACACTCACAGTACAATGTGTGCACACACAAACTCACCAGATCCTCAGAGAATATAGTTTGAAACACAATAATCATGTTTAATAGCCTTAAGAATATGGTTTGCAAAGTTACTTCAACACATTTTTAATGAACATGGACATTTATCGGCTTCGTTAACAACATATTTTAAAAAATCAACTAAAAATGGCGGCCATTTTGAAATTGAAGATGGCTGCCTCAACAAAATCACCCTAACTTATTATTAATATTATTAACATGTTCCTAGACCCTGAAAACATGGGTATAGACACCAAAATCATTCCGCTGTGTGTACGACAGACCGAGCTATTAACGAAATCAATTTTGGACGGCGGCCATTTTGAAAAATGGCCGCCATTCCTAGTTCATCCCAACTTATTCATTGTTAACATGTTTAATATCAATCAGATATGTCTCCTGAACAAATTGATACCACTCGCGGAGGATCTGGGTGGGGGGGGGGGGGGGGGGGTGCTCGGGGGATATATCTAGCTCATGGAATACCATTCATTCCTTATAATTCCAGCATTTGAAATAAATTCATCAAGAAAATGTGTCTATTTTCTGTTTTCTTAAGAATTATTTTAACTGCGCCTCACGGTTACAGAAAGTAGTTCTGCGTGGGAGTTTACTGGGATATAAATTTTGGACAGAGACTTGCTACGGGCCAAGCAAATGTTAGGGAATTGTGTAAATATGTTTGTGCTGGAATTATACCCCGATACATTCCACAAAAAGGCCATTCATTCCTATAATAACCTCCGAACGGAAGCACATTTATAGAGAATAGTAGGTGTGTAGGAATGAATGGCCTTTTTGTGGAATTTATCGGGGTATAAACTTGGAAAAGTCGCGGGAATACTGGACGAAGGCCGGAAGGCCTCGTCCAGTATTCACGCGACTTTTCCAAGTTTATATCTCCGATAAATTCCACAAAAAGGCCATTCATTCCTTATAATTCCAGCATTTGAAATAAATTCATCAAGAAAATGTGTTTATTTTCCGTTTTCATAAGAATTATTTTAACTGCACCTGACGGTTACGGAAAGTAGTTCGGCATGGGAGTTTACTGGGATATAAGTTTTGGACAGACTTGCTACGGACCAATCACATGTTAGGGAATTGTGTAAATATTTTTGTGCTGGAATTATGATTTCCTATTGCTAAATCGGTGTTTGGGATAATGGCGGTTTGTTATGAATACGGTTAACCTTGACCTTTGCGTTGCCATGCCGCATGGAGATACTGACATTGGTAGATATGATTTCCATTGCTAAATCAGTGTTTGGGATAATGGCGCTTTGTTATGAATACGGTTAACCTTGACCTTTGCGTTGCCATGCCGCATGGAGAGACTGAAATTGGTAGATATGATTTCCTATTGCTAAATCAGTGTTTGGGATAATGGCGGTTTGTTATGTATGCGGTTAACCTTGACCTTTGCGTTGCCATGCCGCATGGAGATACTGACATTGGTAGATATGATTTCCTATTGCTAAATCGGTATTTGTGATAATGGAGGTTTGTTATGAATACGGTTAACATTGACCTTTGAGTTGCCATGCCGCCTAGGCTGACATTGGGACTCGGATATGATTTCCTATTGCTAAATCAGTGTTTGGGATAATGGCGCTTTGTTATGAATACGGTTAACCTTGACCTTTGCGTTGCCATGCCTCCTAGACAGACTGGCATTCGGAGATATGTCGGCTTGTTATGGATACGGTTAACATTGACCTTTGCGTTGCCATACCGCCTAGACAGATTCGTATTAGGAGATATGATTTCTTATTGCTAAATCGGTGTTTACGCTTTCTAATAAACCGCCAAACGCGGCTGTGGATTTGATCACGTGGGAGTGAATAACGACAGAAATTGAAGAAGACAAAACATAAAACAACAAGAGACGACACGAGATGCACATATGTATGGAGCCCCGCAGAGGACATGGATTTTTTTTATTAATTCGTTCCCACGAAATAACAATTCGTTCCCTCAATTTAATAATTCGTTCCCACGATATAATAATTCGTTCCCACGAATTAACAATTCGTTCCCACGAATTAACAATTCGTTCCCATGAATTAACAATTCGTTCAAATGGGATCGAATTGTTATTTCGTGGAACGAATTGTTAAGTTGAGGGAACGAATTGTTATTTCGTGGGAACGAATTAATAAAGAAAATAATTATACGTCCCCTGCGGGGCTCCGTACACATACGACTGTACTTACATAGAATGCGGGAAACGAAAATGTCACTGGGATTTACACCTATAGTCTGTTTCACGAAAGCTGCCCAAATTTTACGGCCATATAAACAATTCAAAAACAATATTTTTTTCGATAGTATTAAATTAAAGGAAAATATAAGAATGAGTCTTTTTTTTATTTCGTGAAATTTGGTCAAATATTGGTTTTATTACGAAAAATTGATTTCTCTATGGGAATTTAACATGGGGGAAAAAGAGGCAAAGGAGTGTGGGAGGAGTCAAAAAACGATTTTTTTTGGAAATTGACTCCGAAACCTAGCTAGATAGCTTGGAAATGATCCAACTAAGAAAACAAAAGTTAAATTTTGAAAATCGGTCCAGGATTACTGAAATTCTAAACAAATTCCCCATGTTAAATCCCCATAGACATCTTCACTCCGTGAAGATGTCTATGGGGATTTAACATGGGGAAATTTTGTTTTCGCAATAAAATCAATATTTGACCAAATTTCACGAATTAAAAAGAAGGTTCATTCTTAAATTTTCCTTTAATTTAATATTATCGAAAACAATATTGTTTTTGAATTGTTTATATGGCCGTAAAATTTGGGCAGCATTCGTGAAACAGACTATAGGGCGAAGTGGTCCTGTGTAGCAATACAGTGAAACCTCTCTAAACCGGATACCCTTGGAGATCACCAGGGTGTCCGGTTTAGGGAGATATCGCTGTAAAGCAGGCATTTCATCATTCTGAGTCATGAGTGTGCGCTATGCGATCATGAACAGGCATTATCACCTGAGGTAAATGACCAAGAAACTGTTCAAAAATAAGATCACAGATGTCTTCGTGATGTCCGGTTTAGAGAGGTTCTACTGTATAACGTGCCTGAAACGGGACCAGGACCGTCTAATTCTGTGCCAAGGTATTACTGTATGTTCAGTGCTGAACGTTTAGTACCCTTCTCTGGCCAACCTCCGGGAACAACAGTATACAAACACCATACTATACAAACACCTACTCACTTATATTTAGCATTTAATCATACGGAGCTACGCATAGGACATGGATTTTTTTTATTAATTCGTTCCCACGAAATAACAATTCGTTCCCTCAATTTATCAATTCGTTCCATCGAGTTAACAATTAACAATTCTGTTCCCACGAAAGAACAATTGTTATATCGTGGGAACGAATTGTTATTTCGTGGGAACGAATTGTTAAATTGAGGGAACGAATTGTTAATTCGTGGGAACGAATGTGGGAACGAATGGTTACATTGAGGGAACGAATTGTTATTTCGTCGGAACGAATTAATAAAAAAGAATTCTACGTCCCGTGCGGGGCTCCGTATAATCAAGCAAAATACATAATTGTATATAATAGTAGTTTAGACAACCATGCGACGCGAAATTTGAGAAACACGCATTTTGTGTTATAAACACATACAATCCAATAATCTGACATAAATAACTACATAATTAAGTTCATTCCTACCATATTTCCATTGCGATACAATACATGTCGCTTTCGTGTCGGTCAACACTTGAATGACAAGTTTCCGCCAGTGGTCACACCTAGTGACCACGCTTGGCGCGAAAACGCGCAGGACTGAACACGCGCAATCGGGTTTCCATCAATCAATGTCCGTACCATATTGTATAAGGTTGTCCCGCCGACCGCCAGAGAAAAACAATTTATTTCTAATTCACTACGTATTTTAATCCCCATATAAGTGTATAGTGTATTCCCGTCTGTATATGCCATTGCTGTTGAACGGGCGTAAAACGCAATCAACGAGGGGGTCGTAGTTAGTTATTTCCCTTTGCAACGCTATTTATAGAAATCCGGTCCTATGATTTATTTTAGCGTTTATTTTTCACTGAATAGGCAAATAATAAGACTGCCAACAGGGTAGACCCAGATCAGACTGCACTTATGTGCAGTCCGATCTTGAGTCTACACTGTTTGCAATACAATGGTTTTACTGTAATTTCTCCCCATGTTTTCTTTTAGTTTTAGCGTTTATTTCTTACGGAATAGGCAAACAAATAAGACTGCGAACAGGGTAGACCCAGATCAGACTGCACATATGTGCAGTCTGATCTGGGTCTACACTGTTTGCAATAAAATGAATAAGTGTTAAAATATGGATCTGGCAAATAATGCAGTTCCGGATCAGATATGTATGATAACCTGGATCAACACTAGTCGAAGACACTATAATGGCTCCTTTACCCATCAAATCGTGCGACAGTCGCCTTTCTACAAGCAATAATACCATAAAATATACAATTTGGACCGGATTTCTATAAATAAATTCAAAGGGAAATAATTAGCTGCGACCCCTCATTGATGGACAAACCGGACTAATACATTACTTTCCAACCTAGGAACGCCACAATGAATGCAAAAAGCAAATCGCCCACCGTTTTCAAACGAGGCGTTACAACACATTGGGGGGGGGGGGGGTGGGGGGGGGGCGTATGTGGAGAAACTGTGACTCGGAGAAAGAAAGATACTCAGCTGAAGTGCACCAAGGTCATCCCATCCAATTTTCTTTTTTTAGACATCGTTCCATTCGACGTGTGATTAGATGGACTACTTTGCCGAGACATTAATTCCCCGATTGGATTCCAGTGACGGCCAGCCAGACTAATTCTGCTATTTAGTTTATTCTATCTTATCTATTCGCCACGTTAAAAGATCATAAATCAGAGGACTAAAAGTCCTATCGCAGTAAATCTCTCAAATCACCCAGTAAAGTGCGCGCGTTTTATTTTGATGATGGCAAATTTCTCTCAATGTTTTTCATTTAGTTTTAGCGTTTATTTCTTACGGAATAGGCAAACAAATAAGACTGCGAACAGGGTAGACCCAGATCAGACTGCACATCTGTGCAGTCTGATCTAGGTCTACACTGTTTGCAATAAAATGAATAAGTGTTAAACTATGAATCTGGCAAATAATGCAGTTCCGGATCAGATATGTATGATAACCTGGATCAACACTAGTCGAAGACACTATAATGACTCCTTTACACATCAAATCGTGCGACAGTCGCCTTTTTTAGCTCACCTGAGCGAAGCTCGTGTGAGCTATTGTTACCGCAATGTGTCCGTCGTCCGTCGTCGTCCGTCGTCCGTCGTCGTCCGTGAACATTTTCAAACGTCTTCTCCTCGGTAACCATTGGGTCTATAGTCACCAAACTTCATGGTCATGGTCCTTAGATAGGGGGATTACAAAATTGTTAAAATGACGTCATTACGTAATCCAAGATGGCCGCCGTCTATAAATAGCACAAATTCTTAAAAAATCTTCTTCTCAAGAACCGCCAACCAGATTTCAACAAAACTTGGTAGGAATGATCGATGTACATTGCTCTTTCAAAGTTGTTAAAATGGTGACCCTGGGGTAAAAAATGGGCGTGGCCCGTGGGGTCAAATTGGGGTCAAATTTTATTTTTGACTGAATATGGTCATTTCATATATCAAATTGAAGGTATCAATGAGGCGATCACTCTGGTGCATTTTTTGTCGAAATCGGATTGTTATGTCATCCAAGATGGCCACCGAAAGGTCTAAAGGTCGTTCTTTTATTAGAGATTTCAAAATTCTTCTTCACATGAACCGCTTGGCCCATGGTAGCCAGACTTAAAAGTTATGGTCCATGGGTAAAGCCTTTTCAGATTTGTTAAAATGGAGGTCATCGCTAATCCAAGATGGCCGCCGTCTAAAAATAGCATAAATTCTTAAAAAATCTTCTTCTCATGAACCGCTTGCCGGATTTCGACGAAACTTGGTAGGAATGATCGATGTACATTGCTCTTTCAAAGTTGTTAAAATGGTGACCCCGGGCTCAAAAATGGGCGTGGCCCGTGGGGTCAAATTGGGGTCAAATTTTATTTTTGACCGAATATGGTCATGTCATATATAAAATTGAAGGTATCAATGAGGCGATCACTCTGGTGCAATATTTTTCGGAATCGGATGATTATGTCATCCATGATGGCCACCAAAAGGTCCATTTATTCAAGATTTTTAACGTCTTTTTCTCAGGAACCACATGGCCGATGCTGGGTGAAGCATTTTCAGATTTTGTAAAATGAGAGTCATCGCTTAATCCAAGATGACCGCCATCTAAAAATAGCACAATTTTTTTAAAACACATGAACTCAATGTCACATTCTCCTCTGGTGTTCATGGAGTCAGGTGAGCGAATTAGGGCCATCATGGCCCTCTTGTTTTGCAAGCAGTAAGGCCATACAATATACAAAATGTGTTTACAAATGTACCTTAGAGTACATTTTTACATTGTACTCGTATAATGCCATTACAGTAGAACTTCTCTAAAATATTCCAATCCTCTTCCACTACTTGCTACGGAGCCCCGCAGTGGACGTCGTCTTTTTTTTATTATTGATTAGTTCCCACGAAATAACAATTCGTTCCCTATATTTAACAATTCGTTCCCTCGAATTAACATTTCGTTCCCACGATATAACAATTAGTTCCCTCAATTTAACAATTCTTTCCCTCGAATTAACATTTCGTTCCCACGATATAACAATTAGTTCCCTCAATTTAACAATTCGTTCCCTGGAATTAACAATTCGTTCCCACGATATAACAATTCGTTCCCACGAATTAACAATTCGTTCCCCTGGAATTAACAATTCGTTCCCACGATATAACAATTCGTTCCCACGAATTAACAATTCGTTCCCGTGGGAACTGGTGGAATATTGACACAATTATACACTTATTTAATTCCTATAAAGAACATTTTGTGCCTACTGAGTGGGCATGTACCTTTAAATACCAGGCCGTTGTCGCTGATGTTTATCGGTGTTCATGATTGCAATGCATTCAGGCATGTGTTTCAGTGCGCTTACATCGGATTTACATTGAAATAATTCCAGCACAAAAATATTTACACAATTCCCTAACATTTGATTGGCCCGTAGCAAGTCTCTGTCCAAAGTTTATATCCCAGTAAACTCCCACGCCGAACTACTTTCCGTAATCGTGAGGCGCAGTTAAAATAATTCTTCAGAAAACGGAAAATAAACACATTTTCTCGATGAATTTATTTAAAATGCTGGAATTATAAGGAATGAATGGCCTTTTTGTGGAATTTGTCTGGGATATAAACTTGGAAAAGTCGCGGGAATACTGGACGAGGCCTTCCGATAAATTCCACAAAAAGGCCATTCATTCCTATAACCTGTCTAAACCGGACAGCCTGGGGATCCCCAGGGTGTCCGGTTTAGAGAGCTCCCATTGTACTGGGGGACCCCCAGGGTGTCCGGTTTAGAGAGGTTCCACTGTACTGGGGACCCCCAGGGTGTCCGGTTTAGAGAGGTTCCACTGTACTGGGGACCAGAGAGGTTCCACTGTACTGGGGACCCCCAGGGTGTCCGGTTTAGAGAGGTTCCACTGTACTGGGGACCCCCCCCCCCCCCCCCCCCCCCCCCCCCCCCCAGGGTGTCCGGTTTAGAGAGGTTTCACCGTATTTTCCGAGGAGCACAGTAGACACGAGGAAATGTAACATGCGTTTCTGCTTTGATGACATGTGCAAACAATATTGTTGGTTTCTCTTAAACAAATCTCTCTCGCGCTAAGTAAAGTGGATAAATTGTTTATTTAGATCAGTAAATACAGTTACCATGGGTTGTGTGGTTGTTTGAGTGGGATGCCTGTTTCTCATAGTGTCTGTTAAATTGATTGCAAAAGTACTACACCAGCGGCTGCGTTAATCCTGCCCAGATGTCAACATTACTGAACATGTACCGGCAATGCCAACTGGCAATAAAGCAGTTTAATTGGCTGTGCATGAACTGTAGCACAGTTCAGGCATAGCCAATCAAGCTGCATGCTTTCAAGTACAATACTTAAGTATTTTTTAATATAGGAATTGACAGATATTGTTACATGGTTTCCGTTGTTTGCACATATGTGCAAACAAATAGCACGTGCTGTTTGCACATGGGTTTAGGCAATGCTCATTCCGGGGCCGCGCGTAATGGAAGTGCCTTCATGATGTCACTACGCGGAATTGCCTTCATGATGTCACTACTTCATGACGTTCATGCGTTCATGTCGCGGCCCCGGAATATGCATACCGAAAATTATCTACGTGAATGGGACGATTTTATAAAAGTACTGAAAATACTGAATATAATGCTCAAATTACATCAGTTTTTTGTTGGAAATGTAACAATAACGTTTGATCATGTCCAGCCGTGTGCAAACGTTTGCTGTGGCCCTCGGGAACTGTTTGAACCCGCGGCCTGCGGCCTTGGGGTTCAAACAGTTCCCTCGGGCCACAGCAAACGTTTGCACACGGCTGGACATGATCAAACCTTATATTGGCAAGATTGGCGCAGGCGGTGGTGTGTGTTGACGAATATGATCGAATCACGATATCATAGTCATATAGCGTGTCTTCGTTTTCTCCCAGGCACAATTACAGTGGACCTCTCCAGAGCTCCAGTTAAGATGCGTAATTTGGAGGTAAATTTATTATTTCTCCATCAAAAATGGAAAGTTGGGAGTGCTTTAGAATCGTCTCAATGAGACGATTCTAAAGGACTCACAGTTTGCCATTTTTGATGAAGAAATAACCAAATTTCACCCCAAGTTGGTCAAATTACACACCTTAACTGGAGCTCTGCCTCTACAATCCGGACACCCTGGGAGGTCCCCATGGTGTCCGGGTTAGAGAAGTCCACTGTATTCTAGGATATGAGCACTCCAAGACTTGTTTGCATGCTCAGTTTGCAACCACGAGCATACATTATCGTTAGAGATTGAAATACATCAAAATTAAGCGAATATGGGGGCCGTTTCATTAAGCTTCGTACGACCAAAATGTTCTTAAGTGCAACTTTTCGATCGTCTGGAAATTTCAATTGATTGATTTACATTTATTGAGTATAGGCTGCAGCCTATGCTCAATAAATGTAAATCCAATCATGGTTTACAAGGAAACAGTGTTAATGTGAAATTTACAGACTATCGTAATCTACACTTACGAACATTTTAGTCGTACGAAGTTTAGTGAAACGGGCCCTATGTTTGTTACAAATGTCATTATTGTTTTTTACCCTCAAAATAGATTTCTCATTTTTTACGAAAATTGCAGTAAAAATATACAAATATAGTAATTTCCAATAACCTCCGAAGGGAAGCACATTTAATACACATTGTTTTAAAGTCACTCTTTTTGTTAAATATTCGACCATGTGGTCGAAAATTAAATAAAAACAGTGACTTTAAAGCAATGTATACAAATATATGTTGAGATAATCGATAAGGGGGTAATTATTGGTGGGAAATATTTCATCCCAGTCTTCCACAGCTTTCCACGGAAATGACCGAGTACTTCAGTAATTGTTTCCGATATCTGTCACTAGTTAATCAAATCGCTGGTCTTTACGACGGGCATCGCGAATATTACATCGCCACTTCGAAATGGCCATATATCTGGGTCATTCTCATATCATACATGGAGACAACACGGAGCCGAGTTATAACCACACAGATGAGTACGAAGTTGCGCCGGGGAAAATACTGAAAATCAACGTTGTGCTGGAAAAACTTACTCCATGTCTTTAAAGATTTTCTGGAAAAAAACTTACTGAATGTGCGATTGGGTACGGAGGCGTCCCTTGGAAACCTCAAAGGGTACGAAGTTGTGCGCGGAAACACCTACTGAAAGTCCGTTTCCGTACAGGGGCGTCATTTATATGCCACGAAGTTATCACTTGAACACTTACGGAGGGTCCGATTTGGTACAGGGGCGTCACTTGAAAAATTCAGCGGCGCGTTTGCGCAGAGCAATAGCTGCCCTGCAAGAACGACAGAAACTTCGGGATTCTGATGGTGGATTTGTTTATTTAGTATGATCAACACCCGAAAGCTATTTTGACCTATGCGTCTGACACGGAGGCACTAATTGGCTAATTATAGTATAGTGGATATAACAGGTCAGGACCGATGTATATTGTACACAATGTCAGAAGGCATCTACATGGAGAAAATACACCTACATGTGTTGGGCTAATACATAGTACTGCGCTGACAATCCACACCAACTACTGTCTGTTTCACGAAACCTGTCCAAATGTTACGGCCATATAAACAAGGCAAAAACAACATTTTTTTCGATAATATTAAATTTTATCAAAATTTAAGAATGAGCCTTCTTTTTATTCATGACATTTGGTCAAATATTTATTTTATTACGAAAAATGAATTCTCTATGGGAATATAACATGGGGGACACAGAGGTGGGGAACCTGGAGTAGTATTCGAAAAACGAAAAGAAAATGGAAATTTATTCTGAAACCTAGCTAGATAGCTTGGAAATGATATAACTAAGAAAACGAAAGTTACATTTTGAAAATCGGTCCACTATTTCTGAAATTAGAAATATTTCCCCATGTTAAATCCCCATAGGGGATTAAACATGTCGAAATTGTTTTTTCGCAATAAAATCAATATTGGACCAAATTTAATGAAATAAAAAGAAGGCTCATTCTTAAACTTTGCTAAAATTTAATATTATCAAAAACAATTTGGGCGAAACAGACAGTATATGATTAAGTGGCTTGCATCGGGGTCCTATGCATATCATTATAGGCCAACATATATATTCTCAGACCCCAGCTTAAATGAGTTTCGTGGCCGTACATGTGTTTGGCAATGGAAGAAAAACATGTACACGTATTGAGTGGACATACTGTGTTGAATAACCCATTAAAATGTTTACACATTACTAATGTTGAGTACTTCTTAACCCTTTCAATACTACTGGCCTTTTTAGCAGTGTTCGCAAACTGTGTAGATCCATGTGAGCCGGCTCGTGATTTGCCGTGTTATCAGGATCGACACTTTTGCAAGTACTTTTCACATTTTTTTTAGAAATAAAAACCACGTCCTTCTTATAAATCGACTAATCTGAAAATCATTTTGTGACGATTGTGTTGGTCGGAAAATTAACGTATCACGGACCATTTCAGTTATTTAGGGTTAATGTTATGACATCATTGACTGTATATGTTCATGATCGCAAAGCACACATACTTGTCTTATGATTCCAGCACAAAAATATTTACACAATTTCCTAACATTTGATTGGCCCGTAGCAAGTCTCTGTCCAAAATTTATATCCCAGTAAACTCCCACGCCGAACTACTTTCCATAACCGTGAAGCGCAATTAAAATAATTCTTAAGAAAACGGAAAATAAACACATTTTCTTGATGAATTTATTTCAAATGCTGGAATTATAAGGAATGAATGGCCTTTTTGTGGAATTTATCGGGGATATAAACTTGGAAAAGTCGCGGGAATACTGGACGAGGCCTTCCGGCCTTCGTCCAGTATTCCCGCGACTTTTCCAAGTTTATACCCCGATAAATTCCACAAAAAGGCCATTCATTCCTATAGTAAATGCTCATGTGCCTGAGTTGCAGCGGAATCTCTCTAAACCGGATCCCCAGGGTGTCCGGCTTAGAGAGGTGCCACTGTATATATGGTACGTCTTGGAGAAATTCGTTTCCGCCCACTGCCCATTCCCCAGAGTGGTATCAGGACCATGAAAAATGAACCTGTCGGATATCACACAATACTGTCTGAGAATGTATATTAAATGTGGCCTGTCGCGACAAATTGGACTTATTGTGATGTTTTACCAGAGTAAGTCAGTGTTGTTTTGCCTGAGTAAGTCCCGCTGTTGACGGACGTTGAATCCCAACCAATTGATTAATCGATCGATCACTCAATCAATCAAGAGACCGTCCGACGGACTGACCGACCGACCGAGGGACGGACCTGACCGACAGAGTGACGGACGACTGGCGGGCGGGTGAGCGGGTGGACGGACGGATGGATGGGCGGACGGGTGGGTGGGCGGTTGGGGTTCGGGCGGGTGGGCCGGCCGGCCGACCCGGCCGACCCGCCGACCCACCGACCCACCGAGCGTAGACTATGCGGATATACAGGATGATCTGGGACAACACTGACCATGAACTGAATTTATCCCGTCAACACAGTGCGTATGTGCCGTGAAACACGGTGCCGTGAAACAGTTTTGATATCCTGTCAATACGACCTAATCACTGCGTATGAATGGGGTTATTTTTTTGCATTTTAAAGCCATTTTTAGGTGTTGACGGGATATGCTCGGCAGAGCCTCGCCCATCCCGTTTCCTAAGCCTTGCCAGATATTTTTCCCATTCACGGCACTAACCTACTATTCTATAGGGTATAGAAGACAACGCCATACAATTGACAGATTGCTTTCTGCTCCCATTCGGGGACTGAGTACAGACGACGTAAGTGACGCCTATGGTCACTCGTCAGGGACATTACTGTCTGTTGTGCGAAACCTACCAAAATGTTTCGGCTATATAAACAATGAACAAGTTACTTTTGCGATGTTATTAAATTTGATCAAAATTTAAGAACGAGCCTTCTTTTTTAATTTGGTCAAATATTGATTTTATTACGAAGAAACATGTTTTTAATGTGGGGAGATTTTTCTAATTTCAGAAATAGTTGAACGATTTTTAAAAGTCTTGTTTTCTTAGGTAGATCATTTCCAAGCTATCTAGCCAGGTTTCGGAGTCAATTGCCAAACTGTTTCGTTGTTTTACTCCCATCCCCCAGCTCCTCCACTTCATTTCCCCCCATGTTAAATTCCCATAGACAATCAATTGTTCTTAATCAAATCAATATTTGACCAAATTTCACGAAATAAAAAGGAGAATCATTCTTAAATTTTGCTATAATTTAATATTATCGAAAAAAATAAATAGTTTTGCAGGTTTCGTGAAACAGACAGTAGTTTCTACGCCTCATAGAGACTCAAATGTGGCTGTGACTGGAGAAATGGGGCTTATGGGATTTGTAACCAGTGTAGCTCCAGATCAAATAGCACACTCCTGTAGCCTGATAACGATCTATATTGCGGATGCACAGGCTGATCTGGATCTACACTGGTCGCAACACCCATAAGACCCATTAAACCAGTCACAGCCTCAAATTAAGAACATTAATGTTCTTAATTTTCGCTTCTACGCGACGAAGAGTTCCAACTCCAGTTAAAGAATTTGACTTTTGAACCTGACTCGAGCAATTCGAATCGATCCATACCGTGTGGTTGGTTACTATAGAGTTCCAACTCGAGTTGGACCCGAACAGCGACTCTGCATGTTCCTCGAGTTTAACCCGGGAGCTATAACGAAAAACGACCAAAGAGTTCTTTCGGTACAAGTCTAGTTATTCGGGCAGTAAACTGCCGATGTTATAATTACCCAGATGTTGCCCTGTTCCCGGGCTCTGTCGAGGAATAAGTTGGCAGGTGCAGCACCAGGATGGTGGCTAATTTAAATATAGGAATGTAACAATAATTGTCATTGGTTCTACTGTCTTTATAGTTTTTATGCCACAGTTATTTCGGTACACGTCTAGTTGTCCGGGCTTTAAACTGCCGATGTTATAATTACCCAGATGTTGCCCTGTCACCGGGCTCTGTCGAGGAATAAGTTGGCAGGTACAGCACCAACATGGTGGCTAATTTAAATATGGGAATGTAAAAGTCAATTGCAAGAACGGTAATTACAATAATTGTCATTGGTTCTACTGTCTTTATGGCGTTTATGCCAATAACATGTGAAAACAACACAATGATATACGCTTTAGATTACACAATACGACATTAATTATGCATACGATGATATTAAAATCTAGGGAACGTTAATTGAGCAAGGAAATAGAAGTTTATCGGATTTTTTTACCCCCACAGTGTTCCCACAGTGCACTGATAATCAAGTTCCGCGATCACTGCCCATGTAAAATGTAGTCTTCCGGGTATTATAGGCGAATGTGGCGACATGTTATTTTGGAATTCAAGAGGATGTTGGTTATATAAAATCATAGAGTACATACATATATTTGCAACACATATGACTGACATATATGTTCATCGAATGGTGTGGAATGTCCATATTTATGGACATTTCACACCATTAGATGATCATATATGCCATATTCGTTGCAAACATATGAATATGCTATTTATTATGTACCGCACGAAGCAAATTAGTCAGTCTTTTAGACTGTGTACGGTAAGAAAGGTGTGTTGACATTTACAGGCTACGATAGTTTTGGCAGGGGCGCGTATGAATATAAATACCGGAAATACTGATATTTCACCGGAAGTTGTTTATTTCATCGATGAGAACATTTGACTTTTATTTACATCATACAGATATGTGTTTCATGGATAGGTATATATTAAAACCCCGTTATCCAGAGACAACAAACCTCAATTGCGACAACAAACCCATGACAATATACACTGTACTCGTACACTGGACTATGAATCGCGCCAACTTACCTCCACTCCACCGCGGTTGTTGTTGTTGTCATGTTTGTTGTGTCTGGAAAACTGACGCGGTTTAACCCTTTCACCCATAAGTAACTGGAATGGATATTTATATGTTAATTTTGCAACCAATCCAACCGTCACAAAATGATGTTCTGACTTGTGCATTTATTAAAAAGGGGGTGTTGTTTTGTTCTCAAACATATATGAAAATTGCAGATCCTGATGAGACGGTTTCGAGCCGGCTCATCTGGATTTGCACTGTTTGTATAAACCGGGCTTTCGGATTCAAAGGGTTAAGAACTGTTTGTTGTAAATAAAGTTATCTTCTAGATAAGCACATTTGAAAATAAAAGACGATTGTTATACGCCTGTCCATACTGTCGTCTTTGTGGGTAAACGTTGTCCCCACCATCGTGTATTAGACTCGGATTTAATTCCGAAAATCGTCGTTAGACAGTCTTGGCCCTTTGTCAAATTATCTGCGACTCTCCGGCCACCGACCCGGGCTGGGAAGACGTTGATAAATTGTGAACAAAAGACATCGTCATTTCGGAAGCCCTCTAACATTTGAAATGATTTCGCATAATGAAGCCATTTTAAGTGGAACAATATTATTTTAACAGCAATTAATCACCGGTTCTCAGGAAGACTTAATTGGTGTACACTTCCAGACACGTGCAGTGAAATGAACACACTTGTTAGTGTAAGAAAAAACATATCTGCGCATGTGTTGGATTTCCCAGAGGATTCGCGCCAAAAACAATAATTGGCGCCGAAAGGTGGTGTCGTATATGGAGGAACTTACAGGCTACAATCAGCATAGGTCGGCAACCCGTTATTCTGATCCAACACGAGAACACGTGGCTTATGGATCATTAGACCAGTGTAGCTCCTGATTTGTACGGACATGCATCATATTATATTATATATACTAGAGGATATTGCATGACTGATATAATATTTATCAAACAAGTTTACTAATTTCGAAGAACAGGGCTATGCTTTGAATCGTATTAAATCATCACGAATGTAATGCTATACTTATTGAATAAGCACATAACGATAAATTGAAGCTGAACTAATTACTTCTCGTGTTTTCTCTGGATACATTTAGTACATATATATTTCTTGTTAATACATTATATTATTAAACTGGGCCCAGTTGCTCAAAACCTCTGTTAGCTTAACAGACTGTTAAATCCTTAGCAATGCTAAGGATTTAACAGTCTGTTAAGCTAACAGAAGGTTTGAGCAACCGGGCACTGCTTGTTAAATTGTTAAGCAATACAACATACTTATTTGTATACACGAACATTCAGCGATATGGCCCTCTTATGAAATAACGAGGCTTATTGCTGTTACGACCAGTGTATGCCCTGATCCTCCAGTGTTTACCCAGATCAGCTTATGCATCCGCGCAGTCTGATCCCTGAGCTACAGTATTCGTTATTTGCTTCTGCGAAACATGTGGAATGTTTTACAGACAAACATTCGAACAGTGTAGCCCCTGATCAGACTGCGCGGATGCGCAGGCTGATCTGGGGCTACACTGATCGCAAGCTCTATAATACCCGTTTTGTCGTGAATGGTCTAATATCGAATATTAGACGTTAACAAATTCGCAACGGCTCTGAAATTACCTCCCTTATCGCATCGCCGTTTTTCGCCGATATTTATTTCGGAAATATTCCGTGTTGCCGTAAATTGTGACGAAAATTGACGATAGAACCCATCTACTCTGAAGTTTGTGTAAACATAACACATTGAGCATGAGTTTGGTCCTTTAAAAGGGCATATCAGGATTTTTTTAGAAAAAAAAAAATACTATAAACACTAAAAACATGTTTTCATCATGGCCCTGTGTAAAGTGGTATAATTGAAGATATAATGATGATACTAGGACGGCTGGGTTGTTTCTATTTTCAACCATATAGGTACATAAATATCGGATTTCCACTTTACACAGGGCCATGATGAAACTCATTTTTATTTTTTTGTAATAGTTTTCTTAAAACAATCCATACAAAAAATCAGCAGTCCTAGTATCGTCATATATCTTCAATTAAACCATTTTACACAGAGCCATGATGAATATCCTGATATGCCCCTTTAAAAATTGTTTCAGTAGTCTCTGAGATATTTAGGAAAATGTATATTGAAACGTACCTAAATAGCAGACGCGGTTGACGCGAATTAGCCACCATACATATATATATATATATATATATATATGGTATTGAAATGAAACACATAGGCTATAGCCGTGGACATATACCATCCATCTCTCAGACTTGCAGACAAACCACAAGGGGAACACTAGAATTGTGTAGCACGTATATATATAATAAACGCCATGCGATTTTGTAGCTAAGAACATGTGCGATATCTCATAAAAGAAAATACGATATCTTCCGTAAATGACGTCGAAAGATGACGGATTTTTCATAGCAAATGCGGAATAGTTTACAGAAAATATCACATTTGTTGTAAATACATTTCATGAAAAATCGCACATGTTCTCAGGTACAAAATCGCATGGCGTTTCTCATAGCAGAACGTATTCAAGAGCGATACCAGCTACAGAAAGATACCCTACCAGAAAATGTGGCTGCGACTGGATAAATGGTTTTGCGACTAGTGTAGATCCAGATCAGTCTGTGCATCCGCACAGTCTGATCAGGATCTGCACTGTTCGCTATCGCATCAATGAAACACCAGTCGTGCTTCTAGCAAACAATATAAATCGTTATCACGCTACTCGAGTGTGCTATTTGATCAGGAGCTACACTGGTCACAAATCCCGTAAGCCCAATCTCGCCAGTCACAGCCATAAATACATATACAATTATACAGGCCAGGAAAATGAACTAACGGCATTTTCAACAAATGTCCGTCTTGATAAATTCTGCCCATATTCAGTTTTGATAGCGTCAATCCGTTTTTCGGCTTCGGGTTGAATTATTCAGTGATTTAATGGCGAACATACATTGTGGACCCTGATCAGACTGCGCGGATGTGGGGCTAGGCTGGTCACAAACGTTGTATGGTCCAGGGGGCCGTTTCACTAAACTTCGTGCGACTAAAATGTTCGTAAGTGCAATTTTACGATCGTCTGAAAATTTAAATTGATTGATGGATTTACATTTATTGAACATAGGCTGCATATTATGCTCAATAAATGTAAAACCAATAAGTGTTTAGAAGAAAACATTGTTAATGTGAAATTTACGGACTATCGTAAATTTGCACTTACGTGCCCCAGGTGGGGCGCCATGTGTAGAACATACGGGATAATGATATGACCTTTCGTGACAGAAACATGATTTATTGGACTTGGTTATTAGGACTTGAGACCAGTACAGTGACAGATCACAATACGCATGCTCTTACTCAGCTCAGTCTCATCAATGGCTACACAGCTCGCTATGTTAGTTGGAAATATAATGCTAATACCTCTACGAAAATATTGGGACATAAAGTAGCATTTATAACGCTATTCAATTTCCTCATATTTTATAAATCATCTTATTTTAACAAATTTTAAAAGATCTTATTCACGTGCTTGCTAATTTTCCCACTGTCAGCAAGTTATTGTCTCGTAAGGACTGGAGCCTCTCTAAACTGGACACCTGGAAGACCTACAACTGTAAGTCAGGCATGCGAGCACTACAGGAAACGTTGGTGCGTTTTGCAATCACGAACATATCAATGATGAAAGACAGTGACATCAGAAAGCATTACACACACTGAGATGTAATATGTGACCGGTTTAGAGATGTTACAAATAGTTCATTTCCCAGACATATATTTGAAAAGCACCTACTGTCTGTTTCACGAAGCCTGCCCAAAGTTTACGGCTATATAAATAATGCAAAAACAATATAGTTTTCGATAATATTAAATTATAGCAAAATTCAAGAATGAGCCTTCTTTTTATTTCGTGAAATTTGGTCAAATATTGATTTTATTGCGAAACAATAACATGGATTTAACATGGGGAAATGTTTCGAATTTCGGAAATACTAGACCGATTTTCAAAATTTAACTTTTGTTTTCTTAGTTTCCAACTTGCCAGTTTTCGGAGTCAGATTCCAAATGTGTTCGTTTGTTTGACTCCTCCCACAGCTCTTCCACATCATTTCCCCCATGTTATATTCCCATAGAGAAATATTTATTTTCGTAATAAAATCAATATTTGACAAAATTTCACGGAATAAAAAGAAGGCTCACTCTTAAAAAAAGTTAATATTAACGAACAAAAAAAAAGTTTTTTCATTGCTTATATAGCCGTAAAATATGGGCAGGTTTCGTGAAACAGACAATAGTCTACTTGTGATAGTTCGTTTTCTCATTTTACGAGAATCAAAATTGTATGAATGACTTCGAACCACCTGTAACCCTACTCCTAAGTATTCGCCATGTCATTGCACATAATTAACATAATGATCGCACAGCTGCGATAGCACGTCGTTTTGACGTACCCGGGTCGTTGGTTCGTGACATTGCTTCTGTCAATCGAACACACACACTGTAGCGGAAGTTACATGAGCAAATCAACCGCCAGGCGTTTTTAAAAAGCGTGTTGACAACTTTGATTACATTACATCAGATTCATGTGAGTTGTTTGCGACCAGCCTAGTTCCAGCCCAGCCTGCGTACCCACACAGTCTGGTATGGGTCATTTGTGGCTGTGACTGGAGAAATGGGACTTATTGGATTTGTGGATATTCAAACTTCAGGGGGGCGTTTCACTAAACTTCCTACGACTAAAATGTTCGAAAGTGCAAAATTATGATAGTCTGTAAGTTTCACATTAACCACATTTTCTTGTAAATAATTATTGGATTTACATTTATTGAGCAGGCCCTGATCAGACTGTGCGGATGCACAGGCTGATCTGGGGCTACACTGGTCGCATAATCATAGATACACAAAACGTAACCCTGGCAATGTACTCACGTACCATCGAACAGTACGGGAGCAAATTGCACGCGGCACGTGTCAGCAACTAGCATAAGCCCCATTTCTCCAGGCACATACATATATGGTCACACATCCCATAAACCCCATTTATCCAGTCACAGCCATATTTGCTCTTATCTTAGTGAACATACGCCAGATTGAAGGGGAGATAACTAGATTGATCGCGTGTAAGCGAACCACCCGTGAAATTCGATTTTTAAGGTAGCAAACCCGACGTTAACCCTTACACCGCTATCTTATTATTTTTTGTCGACTGCTGTTTATTTTATATTTTCTATTTTTATCATCAAAAACATGCTTTGACAGCACTTGGAAATGATCCATTGGAAATGATTCTGAAGTGCTGTCAAACCATGTTTTTATTGAGAAATAAGGCAAGATATAAAAGCAACAGTAGACGACAATTGTTAACCTTTAGAATACAGGAAACGAAAATTGTATGGCGTTGTTTTATATTTCGTCCTTTTCTGTCAATAAAACATGAATTCACAGTACTTTTCTAATGGAAATGATGCTAACGTGCTGCAAAACCGTGTTTTTGTTGCGAAAAATAGAAATTAAAATAAATAACACTCTTTGCCCTTCGCCTTTTCATGACCGGGGCATAACACCAATACATACGACATAATGTAAATATAAATGTACGAGTACAGCAATAAAAACATCGTACTGCCGCTTAGTTTTGAAGAAAATTCCTTGGAATTTGATCAAATAAAATGGTGCGTTCTGTTGTCATTTGCAGCCCATAAACACGTGTTGAATATATGGAACTTCATCTCAGGCACAGTACCTTTAAAGTGACTGTGTCTCAGATAGTACCTCCGAATCAGCATTTCACAAAAGCAGTTGAGATATATTGGTATTGACTATTGAATGAATACAGTCGCATGATTTTCAAGTACTAGTATTGCACTGCGAAAATGGTTGCCTCTTTTATCAGTCTATACTGGCATAGAGTAGAATAAAGTACACACTCCTTGTGATTTGATCAAACACAATAGTGCATTCGGTTGATATACGTCAGTTGCTTGTCAATACAGCGGAGAAAAAAAAAACGCATATTGAATATATGAAATGCCGTCTGAGGCACGCACTCTTTAAAATAAATCCTGGTTTACAACTAGGGTACACGTATTCTGAAATGTGGCTGTTACTGGAGAAATTGGGCTTATATAATTTGCAACCAGTGTTGCTCCTGATCAAATAACACACCCATGTAGCCTGATAACGATCTATCTTGCTCATTAAAAGCTTCATTGTTGGAATGGCGAACAGTGCAGATCCTGATCAGACTGTGCGGATGCACAGGCTGATCTGGATCTACACTGGTCGCAAAGCCCATAAGCCCCATTTCTCCAGTCACAGCTACACATCAGGTCCATATCGGATTTTCCTTGATCCGGATTGGGCCGCGGATTAATGTCCGAGAGACTATTGAAAGGTCACGTGCCGACAATGTAATTGAATTTCTGTGCAATAGCTGGATGCAAGGTCGTCGGACTGGATCTTTATTAGCCGATCTATTTATAGATCGGCTAATATATTGGTCATCCATCGAATTCTGAAAAAGTTTGTAGTAACCCTTTTCTCCGCTATTCGGTAATCTACGAACGCGAATTTTGCTGTATCACTTCCAAATTGCATCAACCGATAAAGTTTGCATTTTTGGCAATTATTCCGTTTAAAACTTTAAATATAGCCAAATAACACAATTTTGAATACGTAATGAGCTGAACGCCGGAAGAGATTGAATCCGGAAGTTGTTGTTGTTGAAGTTCATAGTTGGCTCTAATGGCCATATACGCCAACATACGCCGATTATTGGGCTAATTTAAAGCTTTTATTATTAAACAGAACAAGTTTCAACCACGTATAATCGCGTAAAATGTGTTTTTTCGGCTAATTTATAATCGACCTCTGCTCAAAATCTCCTCCGACTAGCAACCCCAGCATCTCGGGTTTATCCCATTGGATCGCGTATGCGCGTCATTTGACGCTAGTTAATATTCATACAATTTTTCACCAATCAAAACGAAGAATTGCCCTTCATAGCGAACTTTGATTTGTTTACGTATCATGCAGGGATGGCAGGGATGCATCCAGCACGCGCGATTGCGGCAATCCTCCTTAATTATTGTCAATGCCGCAAATTATTGATTGTCTTGCGCCCGACATCGTGCAAAAAATCACGGATGGGCCCCTTTTTAAATGACCAGTGCGCACATCAAAAAAACTTAATTGACTATTTAAACGCGCTGCGTATTTAAATCATTGGAAGGCGTGCAGTTCAATCGAGTTTGTGTGGCCGTTGAACGTAAGCTTCGAGTCGATTTAAACCATTTAAATCGATAAACAAGGGATAAACAAGTGACAACGTTAACCTGTTATGCTCCATTAAGAAGTATTAAGCTTATGGCAAATCATATTACTTTGGGGCCGAGCTACTAAAGCGACTGGTGTCACCGTGTGGCATGGAAATATTGAGTTCTGATTTTGGGAATTTTCCTCATCGTGGACCCGTTTAATGCGGGATAGTACAACCCGTTGGCCCGGCCTTAAATGACCTTAGCTGTTGATAGGCCGTTAAACACCAATACTCACTCGCTCATTCATCCCCCCACCCCCGAGACTCAGTAACTACTAAAATGCGGACATATATTGAACCCTGATTTGATCGGCTAATAACATCATGCTCTGCATGACTTTTCATCTATTTATTAAATGGCACCACCGAATACACCACCGCCGGTTAATCTTGTCTAGATGATTTATTTATTTTTATTTAACGAGGGTGACACAGTTGACCAAGGCCAGTTCACCCTGTGGCCATCACTACAAAATTACATTAAACAGTTGTGCACATACAAATACATGTAAGAAGTTGACGTAACTAATAACTACGAATTAACTAACTTTAACTACGAGGGGCGATCGATAAACTACGATCAATTCGCATTAGATTGTTTCATTATTGAATGTTTAGTTGACATTTTAAATTTATCAACATTTCTAACATATTGGCAATGTCAACTCGCAGTCAAGCAGTTTGATTGTCTGAGCCAGACACGGAAATCGATTCTTCGCAAAAACGACAGAAGTTTGTGCCAAAATACAGAGACCACCAAATGCAGCTTTTCAAGACGCGTTTGATGCGCCAATTTCATCAAAATCCGTTACCTAATAAGGACAATATAAAAGAATACATACTTTGAATCGGATGGATTCTGGAAGTTTCAGTACTTGTTGTTGTTGTTAGTACCACGTGATCATACACCTTGAACATGTATGTAAATAGAATGTTGTTTTCGTTGAAAGAATAAATGACTTGTAGACGATGCCGTATTACAATGGCGTTATTCTGTAATGTCACGTGACGTTGAATATCCAATGAATCAACAGTGAAAGTAGCAATTAAATTGTGACTGACTTTGATACATTATATCAGTGCGACAGGAGAATGAACTAGCTAGGTTAAGTTAACCGTCGCATAACCTCCTTAATTTAAAGCACACATTTCGACTGCATTGCAACTAATACTTAATTCGGAAAGGAAAACGGGCTCATATCGCCCGGGTTTGGAAGGTCTGCGAGCCAATTCCTACCCTTAGCCCTTTGAACCCGAAAGCCCGCTATATCGGTTTATGCAAACAGTGCAGATCCAGATGAGCCGGCTCGTAACGAGCCATCTCATCAGGATCTGCACTGTTTGAAAGTAATTTTAATATTTTTGAGAACAACACGTATCCCCCTTTTCATAAATGGACTAGCCTCCAAACCATTTTGGGACGATTGCATGATAGCACAATTAATATAGCAAAGTCCAATCAAAGGGTTTTTGCGATGATTGGATTGGTTGCAAAATTAACATACCGCAGCCCATTCAGTTACTTAGGGGTGAAAGGGTTAACTATAAGATAACTGAATACATTATATCAGACAGATTCAATACATGAAACACCAGTTTGACATCGGTATTTGATTAATGTTCAGGGGCCTGTTTCACTAAAAAACGTGCGGATACAAATGTTCGTACGAAAATTTCTATATTTCGTTTCACACATTAAAGGTACATTCCCACTCAGTAGGCACAAACTGCTCTTTATAGGAATTAAATATTAAGTGTATAATTGTGTCACTATTCCACCACTTCTAACAATTACGAATGCCCGCTATACATAAATAATCAGTTAGTAATATTTGTTTTACTGATAGTGACGCGCGGTGGTATCAGGCTATTTTCATATGCAAATGGGGCATGATATTTTTTAATTATTTATACTAATTGAATGCGTCACATGAAAATATACTATTTCGACAGATTTTAAAGTATGATCATTGCACATACAAAATAAATACAGAGAATAAATAGTAATGTCCGTTTACATTTTAAGGAAATACGGTTATCGCCCCGGATATCAGTGTGTGGAAATTTACGTCTGATACAAAATGTATAATAATGCCAATCAATACGTGGGATAATGGTAAATGAATGTTTATTTTGCCAGAAAATGTCTCAGATGATGTCTCTGATATAAAGAACAATATGTGTCTACTGAGTGGGCATGTACCTTTAATGCGATTCACTAATGTTACCATCTTCAACCTACAGGTATAGGTCATTACATGTGAATAAATCCACCAAAGATTTACCCAAGCTGCTTGCTAATGCAAACTTTGTTGTCAGTATTAGTTTGGTACGTACGAACCTCTTGTCGTACGAAGTTTAGTGAAACGGGCCCCAGCTGTTTACACGTCGCCCATTTCACCAAGCTTCGTCCGATAAAACGGGTTTTACTTACGAACTTCTTTGATCGTACGAAGTTTAGGGAAACGGACCCGTTTTTTGTGTAACAATCACCGTTTGTCTGGTATATGTGGCTGTGAGAAATTTGGCTTATGTGCTTTGCGACCAGTGTGGATCCAGATCAGACTGTGCATCCGCACAGTCTGATCAGGATCCACACTGTTCGCCAGTCTATCAATGAAACACCCGTCATGCTCTTAACAAACTGTACAGCTCGTAATCAGGCTACAAGAGTGTGCTGTTTAATCGGGAGCTACACTGGCCACAAAACCATAAGCCCCATTTCTCCAGTCACAGTCACAGCCACATATGAGACTGAGTGATACTACATTGTATAGCCATCACAAAACACCGTATTATAATTAATATTAGCAAGTCAAATTCATAAAACATTCGACCTATTGGTGACTACAAAATGGGAATACGTCGTTAATTCGTTAATAACTCAAAGGTAATGTGATTGTGTAGGTTCTATGTGCACGGGACATAGTAATTTTATACAGTGTTAAATTAATTACCACTTACGTTGTGAGGTTTGTTTTCTTAAAGCCGAATACACTTATTACAGTTTTTGTTATTATGACATTTATTCTCATTTATGCATTAGCATTTATTATGTTGCACCTGTATACTTATAATACATTTATGAAATTTACAATTTCGCACTTTTTTCTCTGAATTGTATAACAGTTCATAACTGCAAGAAAAGTCTAGTTAGGCAGGTATGCTAATCGTAGTATATTTCACACAAAATATACACGTGCTAATTACATGAAACTTCACATGCAACTTCCAGTCGTTTTAACTGAAAAACAAAATACAGAGCTCCAGAAAAGCTTTGTGACTAAAGAGTATTGTACCCCATGATTTCAAATTAAATGCGTATTTTATTTTTACAAATGAATTATTGATTTTCTTCATTATTAAATAGGGAACTAATGATCAAAACAAATTCACGTATTTGAGTATAGTATTACTTATTCACTTATGCATACTGTAATACAGTTGAAAATTTACTTAGTTGATCTGCAAAAAGCAAACATTGTTTGCTTTGCATTGTTTGCTTTTTGCAGCTCAACTAAGTACATTTTCAACTTTATTACAGTATTTCCACTACTCAATTTGAAAATCAATGCATATTTTCACATTGCTGTGAGTATTTTGTACTCCAACTGTTGATAATCAATGCGTATTCAGCTAAAATAAGTGCGTAAGATACGCCAATACGCACCTTATCTGTAGCGCTGAAAAGCACGATTTTAGTCGTATTTATTGCAAGATACTTTACAGCTTTTAGACGCGTTATTAGAAGATAAATTCACAAAGCCTTCCCGTACTTTCTGTGATATGCGATAAGATGGTTTTTGCCCGCTTATGAGTCAAAGTAATCAGTTCAGTTGACTGATTTATTGCTTATTCCGAGAATATTTTAAATTATTATGCCTGTATCATATTCAGCTTGTAGCGATGTGACATTATATGACTTAACGGGGCTTATTGCTGTTACGGTCAGTGTAGCCCCACAGGCATCGGCGTGCCAGTGTTTCGGCTTTCATCGGTGTAACCACATATGAATAACAAGGCTTATACCTTTGGTCGGACACGACCTCGTATCATGACAAATTCCGCGATTTTATTAACGTTAATGTAAATATTTTGGCGGAAAGTGCACATGATCATTTCAGAATTATTGTTATCTTGCTGAAATAGCATAGTTGGAACATAAGTATGCAAAGAGTATCGAATTACAGCTGGTTATCCTAGATTGGACACGACCTGGTATCGTAACAAATGAATAATGTGTTTAGGGCTCTAATGTCAATATTATAGTGGCAAGGTCATATGATCATTTGAGAATTATCCATATCCTGCAGAAATACATAGAATGCATAGAAAATTACAATTTTAAACATGTTATTTTGTTATGATACAAGGTCGTGTGCAACCAAAGTTAGAAGCCTTGTTCATATATATATATAGTTATACCGATGAAAGCCGAAACACGCCGAATGCCTGTGTGTAGCCCCAGATCCTCCAGTGTCGCCCCAGATCCTCGTGTAGCCCCAGGTCACCCGGCGCATCCGCGCAGTCTGATCTGGGGCTACACTGTTCGTTATTTGTTTCTGTGAAACAGATGAATGCGTCTATAATGCTTCTCGTAGTTAATGTTACAATGTAGTTAATTCGTAGTTGTTATTTACGCCAAATTCTTACATACATTTGTATATATTGTTTGTGCACATGGTTTTAATGTAATTATGTAGTGAGGGCCACATGGTAGACTGGCCTTGGCCAACGGTGTCACGCTCGTTAAATAATTTATACATAAAATAACAATAACAATATCCAGGTGCATGATCACGTGGTTATAACAACAACAACAGTGGATTTTGATGAAATATGGCGCAGCAAACGCGTCTTCATGAGCTGCATTTGGTGGTCCAGGGAATTTGGCACAGACTTATGTCGTTTTTGCGAAGAATCGATTTCCGTGTCGGAGACACGGAAATCGAGTCTTCGCAAAAACGACAGAAGTTTGAAACGGAAATCGATTCTTCGCAAAAACGACAGAAGTTTGGGCGAAAATACAGAGACCACCAAATGCACATTACCAAGACGCGTTTGATGCGCCATATGTCATCAAAATCCGTTACGTAATAAGGACTCTATAAAAGAATACGTAATTTGAATCAGATGAATTCTGGAAATGTCAGTACTTGCTGTTGTTGTTAGTACCACGTGAATATACTATCCCTGCGATCTTTAAAACAATGTTTCGTCTCTGTATGACCTTATCTGTTTCTGGGATCTTACACCCATTCATTTGCCTATATCTCTATAACAGAATATTTAGATCCATACCATGCTGTGTGAGTGTACCTGCTGAATTGGAGCTACATTGGTCAAATACTGATTAAGCCCCCTTTTCGTATGGCTAGTCACGCATGTCATCGATTCAAGAATAAATCAAGAGTTATGAATGGGTGGGTTTTGTTGTGTATATTTATTTACTTCGTAAATACGTATATATGAAACTGGGAACTATAGTTTTGGTTTCTGTTTCGTGACGTGCCGTCTCATCAGGTACTGTTACGTTTGCTAGTAACGTCTGATTTATCGTCCCACCCCAGCATCATTTTGGTAAATTGCCTATCTGGTCGCCTGGCCGTCTGCCACCCTCCCCACCCCACACTTAACAATAGGTCCTGCAACTCCGCGGTTTTTATTCAAACATGTTTATGCAGTATCTTGAACTATCGTCTGCATGTAGCTGAATGGGATTTGTCAGGAATCCGGCGCCTATTTCGACGTGAAACATTTTCCGCCGGCGCGGAGTGCAGCACCAGTAATGAAACAGTATTGTTGCATGGCTTCCTTTGTTTGCAAATATATAGCGCGTGCTGTTTGCATATGGCTTTAGGCAATGCTCATTCCGGGGCCGCGCGTACACCAAGTGCCTTCATGACGTCACTACGCGGAAGTGCCTTCATGACGTCACTACTTCATGACGTTCATGACGCGACCCCGGAATATGAATACCGAAAATTATCTACGTGAATTATAAAAGTACTGAAAATACTGAATATAATGCTCAAATTACATCAGTTTTTTGTTGGAAATGTAACAATAACGTTTGATCATGTCCAGCCGTGTGCAAACGTTTGCTGTGGCCCGAGGGAACTGTTTGAACCCGCGGCCTGCGGCCTTGGGATTCAAACAGTTCCTTCGGGCCACAACAAACGTTTGCACACGGCTGAACATGATCAAACCTTATATTGTATGCTCTGCTGTGTCTCCAACTCCATACACTAAACAATGTGTGGCATATGAATTCCATATGTTTTTCATATGAATTTCATATGAAAATTTCATATTCAAATGATGTAAAGTGAGCCAATATGCAATTCATATACAAATTATTCATATGAAATGCATATGAAAAGACTTCATATGAAATTCATATAAAAAGTCTTCATATGAAATTCATATCTACATCATAAGAATTTCTTATTGGCTCTTTTCATATGAATTTCATAATCAATTCATATCTTTTTCATATCTTTTACATATGAACATCATATGATTTTTTTCCTTCATATGAATTGCATATGTGGCGCATTTTACTGTGCAACGGTGAGTAACGTAACTATTGCTCGCTCTGCCTCCTGTCCATCCAGTAACCGATTTTATCAAAATTACAAAGTATACTTATCTAGCAAAGTATACTTTGAGGGAGTAATAATTTATTTTCCCAAAATTCGTTATTTCATATAGAACTAACGACTGCATATATTTGATGATTAAAAGTATGCATGCTTATTATATTATACTGAATGTATTACATTATCACAACCAAAATGGCTGTGATAATGTAATACATTCAGTATAATACAATTACTCCCTCATGCTAGATAAGTATACTTTGCCATGTTGGTGAAATAGGCTACTGATTTCTACCCCTACTCCAAAAATCCCACATTTTGTACGTTCGGCGAATTAGTTCACATGTAGCAGCCGCTTTATGCCAATGTCACCTAATGTGTTACGTTACGTGTAGCTAGCTGCCTTGATGCTAAAACGTGACATGGAAGAGAGTTTGCGCATGAGAATGAATATTTTATTATTTACCGACCATGACGATAATTGAGCGCGTGCTGCTATGCAGGCGACTGCAGATTATTTATTTATATACCGCCGAAGGAAAGATAACCGTTATCGTCTGTTTCTTGTAGATATACTGTTTCTTAGCTATACTACTTATGTGACTATGACTGGAGAAATTGGGCTATTGGGATTGTGACCAGTATATAGCTTCTGATCAAATAGCACACTCCTGTAATCAGACAACGATCTATATTGCTTGTTAAAAGCATGACGGGTGTTTCATTGGTGGAATGGCGAACAGTGCAGATCAAATATCTGGCGCGGCACGGAAACGGGACGGACTCGGTAGAGCCTCGCCCATCCCGTTTCCTAAGCCTTACCAGATATTTTTCCCCATTCACGGCACTAATCTACTATTTTCTATATCTCCAGCCGCAGCTACATGTTTGTTTTGTTTTTCTCTTCTAACAAAGACATCTTCTTTGAAGTATACTAGAATCGCCTCCATATAAGATTATTATATGCTCATCTGCAAGATTTGATTGATGCTTGCGTTTAACGGCGGCACTGACTCGATGGACTTGCTCGTTGTCTGCGATACCAGAAGAAATCAAAGGACTGAAAGTCCTGAAATCCTTCGCAGTACGTGCTTGTGGAGGACACATATACTAAGAATTCATTTGTTGGAAAGTACATTGTAGTCTTAAGAATTGGCACCAGGAGGGATGTGGAATAGATGTATTGCGGCTTGTCAGTAGTTGAGACAGCAACTATTCAAATGGTCAGCTACATACACGTTTCACTTGCTCAATAATTTCCCGACTATATATACTCACAGGATATATTGCTTTGTCATATGTTATTATACACTAGTTCTGAAATGTATATGCATTACCTGGATTACCATAGTAACCATGGTAACCAACATTGGAAAACACAAAAATAGTATTTGTTGAAAAGGTGTTTACTTTTTGAAAATCAATGCAATACACCCGAGTACTGTTACCATCTTGCAATACACTTTTAATAATATTGGTTGTCATGGCAACCATTTTAATATTTCACACAAAAAATCATATATACTCCATTTAAAATCAATATATTCGTCGAATCAGTATACATTATCAATGCTGCAAAAACAATATTTAACTTGACAAACATGATTGTTCAAAGTAATTTCACCTTGACGACCTTGGACATGAAGGCCACATCTGTGTGTTACATGTATGGAATGAAAATATGGATGATGATAAGGAAGTATATGAAGTTTGAAGTCAATCTGACTTACGGTTGCAGAAAACTTTAAGGCAAATCGTACGGATGTAAATGTCTAAGTAATTTGACCTTGACCTTGGAAATGAAGGCCGCATGAGTGTGGTATGGAATGAAAATATGGTTAATGATAAGGAAGTATATGAAGTTTGAGGTCCATCCGACTTTCCGTCACAGAGATAATGGGTACCCAAACTCATTAACGTGGACGGACGGAATTACGAAAACTATATACCCCTCGACCATACTTTGTATGCCGGTGGGGGGGGGGGGTATATCTATAGTTTTGTATACACCGTTTAAACTTTATATATTTTACAACAATTACAAACAAGAGCGAGCAGTCATGCATGGAACACGACAGGTGACATATGTCATCAGTCCCTTTTTTATCCTTATTCAAACTCAAGACAACGTTTTCTTTGTGAAGTGTATTTTACTGTATGTATATGCTGTGTAACGTCAAGTCGCCAGACTGTCGGCAGCGTATGCGCTAACACACACGACGTGTAATTATCAACAGATTGCTAGCACCTCTTTGGAAAGTTTGGATTTCCGCGCGAACTGTTTTACTAAATTCATTATAGATTAGTTGATTTTTTAAGTAAAATAATATCGATGGCTCAAGATGATTAAAACAGTATGTAACTGTCAACAAACAATGTTTCTGCTTTAAATCATCATCATTTCGCTGTCCAATGTCGGATTTTATCGAGCCATTGACCTATGTAAAGTTCAGAATGTAAGCTTCAATCTGATTGGTCATTCAAGAAAAACGTCACAGGGAAATCCCGCCCCCTACTATATCATTGCGAAACATATCAACATACATAACAAAGAACTCATATTAATACATAACAGTTAATAGTTTATAAAGTATACAAACACTTTTGCAATAACACACATACAGCACAAAAAAAGCAAACAACACGGTAAGATAGCTCGCTGTTTTTCTGTTGTTGAACTACTTTTTTTATGGCGTAGTACCGCGTGTTTTCTTAAGTTAAACCCGCAAACAGTGACACTGCGACCGCCACTTAACTCATTAGCATATCTGCAATGACTGAGAATGTTCATATAGTTACTAAATCCGAGCTAATAGCTCGGATAAAAACTTAGCCAAAATGAAATTTTGAATCTGTAAAATCTGAGTAGAACCAGTTCGCGGGCTTAAGGCCGCAGAGGCAAATTGTGTAGGCAGATCACTGACGGCGGTCCCATTGGGTGACATCGACTGCAGCGATACGGGCACAAAGTCCGTGTTTTAGTCCTAAAAGGACTGTTTTGAGTCATGGCGTCTGTTTTGGTTTGTTGTTGCCTGACCCATTTGTTTGGGCGTGTGTGCCGTTGGGGTTGTATATTTCTTCTTCGTATTCGATAACAGCCGTGTACCATGGGTGGTCGCGCTATGCGCCTGCGGCTCGTGTCGTCATCCGACAGTATCCATGGTGTTGTTTTACAGACACGTGTACATCATATTACTATAAGCTGAAAGAAATAGAGAATAGTAGGTTAGTGCCGTGAATGGGTAAACTATCTGGTAAGGCTCAGGAAACGGGATGGGCGAGGCTCTGCCGCGCCAGATATTTTTTCCCATTCACGGCACTAACCTACTATTCTATTTATCCCGTAAACACCTACAAATGGCTGTAAAATGCAAAAATATAATCCCAGCCACCGCACATATTCATACGCAGTGATTAGGTCGTATTTACAGAATATCAAAAATTTCACGGCACCTTGTTTCACGGCACATACGCACTGTTTTGACGGGATACAATTTGATTAGTGATATGTTCTATTCTACACATGGCACTTCTCTTTCTTTCTTTTTTTTAAATATTTTTTGTTTTTGTGATTGTATGGTCAATTGTATTCTACGCATGCTTACACTCATGTTCGCATGCTGGCGTACATTTCATTTATACCGTGTATTTACATGTATTATGGAACATTGTATTCATCGCATCGTTGTGGTGTGCATAATACATTTGTGATTTTAATAATCCACTGGTTTTGTCCATGATATGTCAGCGACTGGCTGTGGTAGCCGATGAGGTTCTGAACAGGTTATCTGGTCAGTCGCTGAACAGATCGTTAATTCTACCCCAGGGCCCCCACCTCCAGTCCCCTGCATTGAACTACCACTCTGTGTGTCTGTAGGCTGGTATCCATGTGCATACTTACTGTTTGCAAGTGCAATCACATTTGCTGTGACAGTCGATGATGGCACATCGTTCGTGGATGTGATCACAGTTAATGATATGTAAATGTATATGGCATTAACGAACCACGTTAACTTGAGAATTAAAATCATACAAAAAGATTGTACGATTTTTTTCTTCGTATTAAGAAGTTTAGTGAAACGGGCCCCAGAATGTTTAAATAGATTCATGCACGTATACAGCCATGACATATAGCCATACCTATTATATTGTCTCCAAACATGTTACCATTACCTTCATATGACATACACACACACTTCAGTGACATCAAAACGTGTCTATTTGTGACATCAACTGAACATCTCATTTATCGTAACCGGACTCGGCTGTGGAATTACCTCCCTTATCAAATCGCCAGATGTCGCTGACATTGATTTAGGACATCGTCAATACATTGTAATTTCTGTAAATCAGTAGCAGATTTCATCAAAATTGCGAGAAATTTCAATTTAATTAAGAATACATTTATTATTTTGTATTATACTGAATTTATTACATTATCACAGCCATTCAGTATAATAATTCTGCATAATTTTAATCATCAAATATATGCAGTCTTTAGTTCTGTATGAAATAATGCATTTCTGGAAAAATAAATGATTACTCCCTCAAAGTATACTTTGCTAGTAAAGTATACTTTGCAATGTTGGTGAAATGGGCACTGGTCAAAATAAGTCAAAACGGAAATGTGAAATTTGGAGGTAGTAAAGATCGGACTAACAAATCAAGAGAAATGCAACATGTGGACGTACGTCTAAAATTGTTGACGCCAACGATGACGCTATATCTCACTTTCCATTAAAGGGGCATATCATGATTGTTTAAAGAAAAAAAATAATAGAAAAAATAAGAACGTGTTTTCATCATGGCCCTGTATAAAGTGCTTTAATTGAAGATATATTTCGATACTAGGACCGCTGGGTTATTTTAAATGTCACCGATATCGGTTCATTCGTAGCAGATTTTCTATCTTGTTGAACGAAGCCAGATAGGAAATCTGATATTTATGTACCTATATGGGTGAAAATAGAAATAACCCAGCAGTCCTAGTATTGTCATATATCTTCAAATAAACCACAATACACAGGGCCATGATGAAAACTCGTTTTTATTTGTATAGTATTTTTAAAAAAAATCCTAATATGACCCTTTAACAATGACCTAGCCGCACCGGTCATTAGTTGCTACACTGACGTGTCTGTTTAATCAAACGTGAAATAGCAAGAAGATCATTCACAGCTTCCATTGTATATACGGCATGCCACCCGAAAACCGGGCTTTTTGATTTGTTAACGAGTATAGAGCCTGACCAATAACAGGGATCACATATCCATACCTCGAAAAGGACGCGAGGCATTTACTAGTCGTAGTAGGAAATCGACAATTGAATAGCGTTCGGTGTAGGTCCGGATCAGACTGCGCAGATGCGCAGTCTGATCTGGACCTGCACTGGTCGGAAACTCAGGAAGTTTATTTTACCGTGACGCGATGTCGCGGTGACAAACCAATAAACTCTGGCAATCAGGATCTACTGAGCCCTTAATTCACCCGGGGATGATTGGATAATCAGAGACGTATTTTGACATTTCGGCAGACAAAATCTAACATTTGTAACCGCTGAATCACGATGCTATCACGAATTCAAGTGGCAAATTGAAATTATGGCTTGTAGAAGCAGGAACTTACCACGAATTCACGTAACGAATTGTAACTGGTCCGTAGAATCAAACTCCTACCATGAATTCACGTAGCAAATTGAAATGATGGCCCGCGGAATCATGATCATACCACGAATTAATATAACGAATTGTAAATGTGACCGGCGGAATGAAGATCCTAGCACGAATTCACGTAACGAATTGTAACTAGTCCGTAGAATGAAGACTGTACCATGAATTCACGTAACAAATTAAAATTATTGCCCCATAAATCAAGATACTACCACGAATTCACGTAAAGAATTGTAACTGTAGCCTGCGAAACTAGGAACCTGCCACGAATTCACGTAACTAATTGTAAATGTGACCGGCGGAATGCAGATCGTACCACGAATTCACGTAATGGAGTGTAACTGTGGCCCGTCGAATTAGGAGCCTACCACGAATTCACATAGCGAATTGTAGCTGTGGCCCGCGTTATTATGAACCTGCCACGAATTCACGTAACGAATTGTAACTGTGGCCTGCGAAATTAGGAACCTGCCACGAATTCACGTAACGAATTGTAACTGGGCCGTGGAATCAAGATCCTACCACGAATTCACGTAACAAATTGAAATTATGGCCCCACATATCAAGATCCTACCACGAATTCACGTAACGAATTGTAACTGTAGCCTGCGAAATTAGGAACCTGCCACGAATTCACGTAACAAATTGTAAATGTGACCGGCGGAATGAAGATCTGACCACGAACTCACGTAATGGAGTGTAGCTGTGGCCCGTTGAATTAGGAATCTGCCACGAATTCACGTAACGAATCGTAACTGTGGTTCGCGTTATTAGGAACCTGCCACGAATTCACGTAACGAATCGTAACTGTGGCCCGCGTTATTAGGAACCTGCCACGAATTCACGTAACGAATCGTAACTGGGCTGTGGAATCAAGATTATACCACGAATTCATGTAACAAATTGAAATTATGGCCCCACAAATCAAGATCCTACTACGAATTCACGTAACGAATTGTAAATGTGACCTGCGAAATTAGGAACCTACCACGAATTCACGTAACACATTGTAACTGTGGCCCCCGAAATTAGGTACCTACCACGAATTCACATAACAAATTGTAACTGTGGCTGCTTTCACAAGGAACTCGGCACAAGTCTCGTTTCTTATGAGATCAGTACTCTCGTTTAATACATATCATATTAAATCATCATGTAATAACTCCCTAAACCGGACGCGGGAATACATCGGCGGGTTTCATTTGGATAAATGTGTCATTTATCACATTTTATCATACATTGTATACTGTCTACAAAGAACACAATTTGTATACAGTGGAACCTCTCTAAAACGGACACCAAGAAAAATAACAGCAGCTCGGCACGCTCATATACCTGCATTACAATGGAGCATCCCTAAACCGGACACCCTGGGTACCTCCCAGGGTGTCCGGTTTAGAGAGGTTCCACTGTACCTATTTTGCATAAAATTAAATAAAACTGTCCCATACAGACATTACGTCTTTCGACGTAATTTACTGACACTTTTTTTTATGGATGCAAAATAATTGCAATTATACGAAACGGCCCATTTAACCCTTTGCACCAGAAAGCCCGCTATAGCGGTTTATGCAAACAGTGTATATCCAGATGAGCCGGCTCGTAAAGAGCCGTCTCATCAGGTTCTGAACTTTTTGAAAGTAATTTTCATATTGTTGAGAACAATAAAATACGCCCTTTTCATAAATGGACTAGTCTGAAAACCATTTCGTGACGGTTGGATTGGTTGCAAAATTGCCATATCAAAATTCATTCCAGTCAGGATGAAAGGGTTAAATGTAATGATGTGCAATTGCAGCTGCTGTCACCTGATAAACACGTGATTCATCAGATATTGTCACGATAACGGTATCCAGACAGTTGATTGGCTAAGTTTTTCCTGGAATCGTCGAGTCAGCAATTTATTATTTTTTATTATTTGAACTAGATTCTAGACTAATGAACGCACAGCATTTTTGGCTCAATTGATCGCATATTGCGATGTTTTCGCCAATATCGATTACATTAATCGTTAACTGTTCCAATAAGTATAAAGTTATATTTAGAACAACACGTTCTTCATTGTTAATGCAATTTCACGTGACGCGCACCATGTTACCGCATATGCACGATAAATTCGGTGTCAAATCGCCAGTGACGTAATAGTATCGCAATTTATAAGCGCGTTTGGGGCGACGCTACTTTTAAACGAACATCTATTCAATATCTATATTTAGATTACCGAGTGCTCTACACTGGTCAAACGCTCAATTTATCGTGGAGGGGTCAGCACTGTCAGAAAGTATGTCGGGTTTCTTTTTCAGAAAATCCGCAGTCTTGTAGGAAAATAAGATTTTTTGTTCTGGCGGCAATTTCAAGATATAAATATGTGAAAACTACATCATATGCATAATTTAAAAAAAATTAAGTCTCAGAAAAATTTGTAAAACATATCCGCCAGAAAGTGTCTTTAGAAAAAGGTCGTCACCCCCAATCTCTACATGTATACTACTGGTAACAAATAGATCGACCAACATCGAACTACTCTCTCCTGAAAATAAGTCGCGAACATCGAATTACATGTACTTTCACTTGTATGTGAGATGTCTTTGAACTTGTGCAAAGTAAGCAGAAAGAAACTCTCCATGGTGTGAATGAAGAACAACTAATATTCCAAGAGCCATTGAATCAATACAATGATCTGAATATAGCCATGGTGGCTGACTGAACCAGTATACACCCAGTGACTCGTCAATTGCAAAAGTAACAAGATGTTCAAGATTTTTAATTATACAATTTCAAAGCATGTGGTCTAATCTAAATCAGTATAGAGCCGGACCTCCGTGAACGGCCACCTCTATACAACAACATCCTCTCTACATCAGCCATTTTTATATCCTAGATGGACACATACAAACATATTTAACCTCCCTACAACAACTATCTTTCTACAACAGCCGAATGCGTGTCTTCCTATGATGACTGTTGTAGAGAGGTTGGACTGTATATACATGCATTCGTTATCAAGCAGTCTGATTGGTCAAGGCTGAGCCGTGCTCAGCCTTGACCAATCAGACTCTTTAATTTCGAGTACAAATTTCCAGGACTGAAGGGCCTAGAAGTGTTATAACCACATACCCAGTATGCGCACATTATACAATGTACCTTTGATATACTTTTGATGATCAGGTCGTTATACTTTTATAACTTCTTAGACCCCTCGTATTTGTACTTATTACGTTTACGTTTATAGGACGTAGACAATATCATGACGCCATTTTGCGGTGCAATGTATGTAATCGATCTATTTGTTACCAATCTCGGGTAATTTCACTATTATATTGCATTCATACTCTTGAAAACTTGACTAAAATATCGGAATCAGGATCGATTATTTTCCAGGTTTCTTTCTCTTACATGTACTTGTAGTAATAATCAGTGAAGACGGTACGACAATACAAATAGTAACTGAATCGAGACAAAAATCAAAATGGCCGCTGTTTGCTGTCTTTATTTGGGTTATCAAATACGCGCACCTGCCGAATTCCGGTAGTATACTGTCACTAGACTGGCTACGAGTTGCAGCTTGTACATGTACATATATTTACTCTATTGTCGAGACCATTATCAATATAACGTCTATGAATACAAAGCGTTGAGTTCAATCCATTATGTAACCGTTTCACCTTTTCCGGTTAGACAAAACCAGACGACAAATTGGAATCCGGCTGAAGCGGTACGGTGATTCAAATCACGCATTAATCTGGGAACCAGGACCGGAAGTGATAAATCGGCGGAAATTGCTTTTCGCCAATCTGGTAAATGTTGATTTTCGCTTGTAATACATAAATTGTGCTAGTCACGTGCACGCAATCAATTATATGTAGGTCAAAGTGTCCTAAAATACATTTGCTCGTTGATTCATTTATACATGTTCATGTTTAGGTTACCTAAGCTAAGAATAGCTGTGGGGCAGTGAAACCTCTCTAAACCGGACGCCCTGGGGACCCTCATGGTGTCCGGTTTAGAGAGGGTCCACTGTAATTCAGACACATGCACAATGCAAGGCAGTGCGAATTTCGCAGTAATCACGATCATAGGCGTTTGAACAGATGGTCAGTATGTTGGTGTCGTCATATGTGTCTTTGGTGGATTTTGGTAGATTTGGTTGGATTACGTTGGTTTTGGGTAATTTACATAGTTTTGTGCAACTACTAATGCTCAAACATTATACACGACAGAACTCGCCAAGTATCTACACATTCACTGTTCAGAGCTTTCCGGCCCATTTTATACTGTCAAAAGACTCTACTGTCTGTTTCACGAAAGCTGCCCAAATTTTACGGCTATATAAACAATTCGAAAACAAGATTTATTTTGATAATATTAAATTAAAAAAAAAATTAAGAATGAGCCTTCTTTTTATTTCGTGAAATTTGATCAAATATTGATTTTATTGCGATTTTTTTTCCCCATCTCGTCAGGTTTCGGAGTCAATTTCCAAAATTTTTCGTTTTTTGACTCCTCCCACACTTCCTTACCACTTTTTCCCCCATGTTAAATTCCCATAGACAAATTAATTTTTCGTAATAAAATCAATATTTGACCGAATTTCACGAAATAAAAAGAAGGTTCATTCTTAAATTTTCCTTTAATTTAATATCGAAAATAATATTGTTTTTGAATTGTCTATATAGCCGTAAAATTTGGGCATCTTTCGTGAAACAGACTATAGTTATACATGTACGTAATTCGCGGGAGGTAACGTAAATTGTATGTTGGTATCAATGCACCAAACCACCAGATATACCGAAATAACCCATAAAGCACTGGAATATGAACCGTTCTTCAAGAACCTGCGATTACGAGAGTGGCAAATTATGTGTCCTTTGATGAAAGTTTTTATCTCCGTCTGAATTAATAATGAACGGTTTTCTAATTTCAAATTAGTGGTACATTGCGCAGCTGCGAAGTTGATTTGCACAGTTTTATGGCACGGCAATTTGTTTGCTCAATATAGCATACACATCTTTAAACATTAAACACGTAGTTTAAGTGCGCTTGTGATTCAAACATTATCTTTTCTGGATGGGTACGATCATATTAAAGCTTTATTGCCTGATAACAGATTGCGTAACCCTCGTGTCTAGAATTAAATATATATTGGATCCCAGTTCGCTAGTTATCATTATTAATACAGTGCTTTTAGCTATCTTACAATTATGTCCGTGTCGAATCATAAATGGGTCAAGGTGGTGAAAATCGGCATTTAGTTGGTCCTATGTTGACAGTGAAAGTCATGTTGTACTAGTATTTCAAATAATTTGCGTTTGATTGACATATGTGGCACGGTTGTCATGTAAATCAAACATTATGTGCCACTAATGTGCAGTATAATACCAGATCAGTCTATATTTGGAAGGAAATTGACTTGTAAGACAATACGTAAGAAAACATCCATCTTTTCCATCGCAACCAGTATATATTTGCAATATTACGACCTGTGTGGCCAGCGAAGGCCCGGATTAGCCTGCGCATCCTCGCAGTCTGGTCTGGACCTGGGGGCTGTTTCACTAAACTTCGTAAGACTAAAATGTTCGTAAGCGCAAAATTATGATAGTCTGTAAATATCACATTAACACTGTTTTCTTGTAAACAATTATTGGATTTACATTTATTGAGCATAGGCTGCATATGCAGCCTATTCTCAATAAATGTAAATCCATCAATTGAAATTTCCAGACGATCCTAAATTTGCGCTTACGAACATTTTAGTCGTACGAAGTTTAGTGAAACGGGCCCATGCTCTAGACATTATTTCGTCAATCGAACATAGTTTATATTTATCACTTATTACAGTTTTGATACATCACGTTCTGTTTTTACATGCGTACACTTAATTGTCAATATTTAAGCTCAGTTTCTCAGCCGCAAGCACGTTTGGCCACAACCCTGCTCGCAGCGCCAGAGGTACACAACTAGCATTACACCCGCTTATTCCAGTAGTCGATTTCACCAACATTACAAAGTATACTTTTCTAGCAAAATATACTTTGAGGGAGTAATCATTACTTTTTCCGAAATGCATTATTTCATACAGATTATTATTTCATTTCATTCATTAAAAGTATGCATAATTATTATATGGCTGTGATAATGTAATAAATTCAGTATAATCAAAATTAATAGATTTATCCTTAAATTGAAAATTTATCTCCCTCAAAGTATACTTTGCTAGAAAAGTATCCTTTGAAATTTTGATTAAATCGGCTATAGAACTGTCTAGCTACCATGTGCCTACACTGTTTGCAGTTGTAAACGTGTATACTTTCCCGTCAGTAAGGCTGACTGTATAGACTATTTGTATAAGACAATATGGCGCTATGTAATTATGGGATTTTGGGTGATATGGGGAGAATGAGACAGTTGTGGTCTTTCATTAGATTGGTTTATTAGCCTAAATCACAGTGGGAACAAGATTCTCGGTTGATGAATCTATATTTGATCTGCATTACGACAAGTGTAAACCCTCATATATACCTTTCATGTGTACAGTCCATGTGCGGATTCAGGGGGGGGGGGGGGGGGGGGTGTGGGGCGGACCCGGCGCGCGCCCCCTTAAAATTCGCCGAGTAAATATTGTTTACAAGTTACAAGGCACGTTTCATGCCAAGTGCCGTGTATTCCATGTATTTTTCGGTCGTTGTCTTATTGTATCAAAATTTAAACGTTTTCAATAAAAAATCATGTCTAAACATACTGTGACAGTGTCAATATTTTTGCTCCAAAATGCGCCAGAACGCAGGAAATGCGATGTACATTTCAAAAGGACCCCCCTAGCGCTATCCCGATCTCCGCTCGGTCGACTATTTTGCAATACTTGACTATATTATCGAACGAGCATAGCTCGTTCGATAATATAGTCAAGTATTGCAAAATAGTTACGCCTCCCCTAACCCGAAATCCTGGATCCACTCCTGCAGTCTCTGAATCTATGTTATCGAGAGAATTTACTAGTATAGGTTTAACCACACTAGATATTCATGCGCGGTCAAAAGTAGTACGTTAAAAAAAGTAAGCCAGATTTGTTATGCCATAGACACTCTTTGCTTGCAGAAACTGGTCAATTGATGTACTAATCTACTTCACAGGCATGTTAGTATATCATGTACATCTATTTCAAGCATATGCTTTGGGATTATTTTGTAAATCGGATCATGTTTGTCATGTGAGGCGGTTTCAATTCCAGCCGCTGACTTTTTGCGCCACCACCAGGGTGGTCACAGGAGTTTGCATTTATCTTTCTCAACAATAATTAAACCTATATTTTAATTAGTGACTATCAAGAGCAGAATGGCTGTAGGTTATGGGAAAATAGGTCGCACAACATCCATACGAAAAATGAAAGTCGCAGAGAATAGCAAAATGTGTGGTCATTGGTTAGTTTATATAGGAAAAATCTTTGGTGGTGGTGGACCTATGCTGTGAACAGTTATGCACATCTGTGCACATGCAGTTAATAACTAGGACGTCATAAGCGAGTCCCTGCTGGCTATGTTATGGCTTCCAAGCATAATTATCCGTTCACTGCGATTGGAGACAGAAGATGATCATTTACTAAAAACGGAAATATCAGTATTTTCACTCTGAGAATTCTATATATGTGGCTGTGACTGGAGACATGGGACTTATGGGTTTTGCGACCAGTGTACATCCAGATCAGTCTGTGCATCCGCACAGTCTGATCAGGATCTGCACTGTTCACAGGAAGGTGCTATTTGATCAGGAGCTACACTGGTCATAAATCCCATAAGCCTAATTTCCGCCCAGTCACATCCACATATAATACTGTTCCAGTGGTCAGCGTGTCTGGTTCTATAAATAAATGAATGTCAGACCGGTATTTTTATTTCGCAAATCCAGATTCTAGCACGAATTGGTCCCGGCTGAGGAAATGGACTTTATTACGTACGTGACTGTGACCAGAGTAGACCATGGCCAACCTGCATCACATCAGTCTGATCAGGGTCTACGGCGTGCGCATTTCTGTCAACAGAACACGGCGTATGCCTCCGATTTGTTTTGATTTTTTACTTACTCTTGTGAGTCGAAGAGTATACATGGCTGTGACTGGAAAAATGGGGCTTATGGGTTCTGCGACCAATGTAGATCCAGATCAGCCTGTGCATCCGCCATTCCACCAAATGAGGCACCCGTCATGCTTCTAACAAGCAATATAGCTCGCTATCATGCTACATGAGTGGGCTATTTGATAATGAGAAACACTGGTCGCAAATCCCATAAGCCACATTTCTCCAGTCACAACCGCGTAATGTTGATCAGACTCTACAATGGTCACACATGCTCTAAGGTCACTTTTTCCAGCCAACTAAGGGCGGCTCGAACTTGATATTTTAATTTCCCCGCGGAGAATTCGAATCCGCGAAATCGAGACACATCAGGATCAGGCAAGCGCTTTCTTTGTCCACGGCCTGGGTATACACCACCGTCGGCGTTAATCTGGCTAATAGTCGTCAATAATTTTCTTTAAAAATACGTGAATATTGTGCTTGAAATCAAGCATATATATATTGGATGAGCCTGATCTGTGCTATAGCTCAGGCTCAGTCAATCAAACTGCTTGAGTTGGAGTTGAGATTGCCAATAGATGTCATCCGGGGAAGATTAACACAGTCGGTTTTGTAGGCAACTTGTTCATGGTCGCTCTGCGGCTTGTTTTATTGCGATGATGGTGGAGATATTCCATCTTTTTACAATAGAGAGTAATAATTCTGTCTATTCACACATTTCTGGAGAATTATATGGAAGTAACCTTTAACAACATATTGTAGAAGGCAAATTCTGAGACGACATTAACGATTACGTTCCGAATACGTCGCAAAATTTCGACTTGAAAGGTGGACAAAAATCAGAATTTTTTTCCCGAAATATATCACCCATGTGGACCAAGTAGCCATTGGAATTTAATAGTTTGACTTTAGATGGGTTTCACTGTCGCATATCACTTAATGATCTAACCAGGGCCCGGTTGCTCAAAACCTCTGTTAGCTTAACAGACTGTTAAATCCTTAGCAATGCTAAGGATTTAACAGTCTGTTAAGCTAACAGAAGCTTTGAGCAACCGGGCCCAGAATGTTATGTCTGCAGGGCGACTTACTTATGTCGCCTCGCGTTACAGACGGACCATTTGGGTTACAGATGATCATATACCGTGGAACCTCTCTTAACAGGACACCAATATCACATCTCTTCTGATCTTACTTTTGATGAGTGTCTTGGTCATCTCAGGTGATAATGTCTGTTCGTGATCGCATAGCACACAACTATGGCCCAGAATGATCAAATGCCTGATTTACAGTGAAACCTCTCTAAGCCAGACACCCTGGGGACCTCCCAGGGTGTCCGGTTTAGAGAGGTTTCACTGTATATTGTTTTTGTTGTATATACACTATACAAAATTCTCACGCCATGCTCATGTATGTAATTGTATTATTGTATTTTGTTCTGTAAAGTATTGAGAATTAAACTATTGAATGTCAAAACTAAATGAGCATGTCTGTTCATGATTACAAATCACAAACAACATGCCATTAAATGTCTATTTAACTGACTTACTGTAAAACCAATTGAAACCAGGATCTATGAGGACCTCTCAATGTTTCAAATTTGGATTGGTTTTAGTGTATAACATTTCCAAGCTATGTAGAAAGAAAACGATTGATTTGGGTTTTTAGTCCGTTCAACTGTAACGAACTTTAACCCAACATCAATCATCGGATTCAGTAGATAAACAATTATCAGACATCTGTCACAGAAACATACATTTATATAACAACAAATGAAAATGCTGGATCAGCAACTTTGTAGATTTTATTTGTATATGTTATCTCCCCTAGATAGCATATTGTATCACGCAAATTTCTATGGGTGCAGCCATTGATCGTGCTACGCTTAAACGGCGAGTACGACCACTAAAATAGTGCCCTGTTCCAACTTATCCTATGGAGTTTTGTTCTGTCTTGCTTTGTATCTAAAACTTTACATATACTATTCTCTATAGTTTTCATAGTTTTGGACTCAGTTTATTAGTTAAATTCTCGAAAATACGAATCAAGACATTTCGTGCGTATGAATACAGCAGCTATTATCTTTATTTCTCACAGTTAAGTAGCAGTGACCAGTTAGACGCCAGTTTCGTACAATTTTTTCTGGGAGTTTCGAACAGTAATTTATTCTAGAGAAAACGTATGGATGGGAATGAGTTGCCATCATCACAGTACATTTGCCTCTGGATGATGATTGAGAAAATATTCAACTTTAATTCTCTAGTGTCGCAAGTGATCATGTTTTGTGGAGATAACATATTTCAGTACTTTAAGTACTTTGATTTAAAAGAGTAGTTGGCACGTTTCTGTGTCATACAGCATATGGCTGATTATACGGGAAATCCACTGAACATCATCGAACACGATCATATAGAACACAGCGTGAGACTAATTGGTAGTTTGTATCGCCAGTCTGTTCACTTGCCAGTTAATTTACCAGTGATTATGTTTGCATCCGGAGTTGTAATTATCTCCCTTATCGTATCGCCGTATTTAGGCGATATTGGTTTCGAAAATTGGTCATATTTTCCGTATTTCAGGTTGAAAGTTGATACAAAATTCGGAGCTCATGCGGAATAAAACCGAGATAGGTTCCCGCCAAAAACCGAGATAGATACTCGCCAATAGCCGAGATAGATACCCGCCAAAAACCGAGATAGATACCCGCCAAAAGACCGGGATAGATACCCGCCGAAAACCACGATTGATTCCCGCCAAAACTACACTAGATATGTGTATACCCATTTTTGGTTTGAAACAGCCTTACTGTCGTTCCCTTCGGAATATGGTTGGCACCGGAAATTGACGTTTTGGCATGCGCACTAGAAAATTGGAGAAAAACCTGTGATTGATACGTGGAAACAACTTCCAGACTAATTTGTTTGATAATGTGGATTGCGTGAAAATCTTCAAATCTCCGCTGAATTGTAAAGTCTGGAGTTTAATACTTAATTGAAATTGTCAGCCGAAGCCTTGCACTCGGTGATACTGCTTAGAGTCAGTCCTCATTGCTGAACTGATTGCTTTGTTACAGTGAAACCTCTCCAAACCGGACACCCTGGGGGTTCCCCAGGGTGTCCGATTTAGAGAGGTTCCACTGCCGCTCGGTCGACCCCCCTAACCCGAAATCCTGGATCCGCGCCTGATTATCATCATACACCGACAAAGTTAAAGATACACATATTGCCTGCATATTCGGGTTAGAGAGGTTATACTGTATTGTGTTTTTAATCATGAACATACACTATAATCAGTCATATAAAACCATTACAGAGGTTTTCTTGGTGTCCGGTTGAGAGAGGTTCTTCTATAAATGCTATTTGACGGATCCTAACCAAATGTAGTATTCATCGCAAGATGAATAAGCCTACTGATTTGCGAAATGTTCCGATGAATTATACCCCCGTGGTGGCTATTTTTAATTTTCGCATTCTGTAACATTGTTGCTAAATATAAAGGAATAATTCCTCGTCTCAATAGCACACAGTGGCCTACACTGGCCGTCATCTTGATAACCCCCTTTTTGTCGAATCAACTGTCTGAGGTTAGCTCTACTAGAGTTCATAAATTCATCTCGTAAAAAACGTGTCTGGGGTTGTTTGGAACAATAATAGCTTGTTACGGGAGGGTGTAAAATGGAATAATGACTTAATCAATCAAATCATGACGCGTTTATTAAAATTGCTTTTTACTACTCTGTTGTTGTGCGCGGCAGTCTGTATATATTAGCAATATAGAGAGAAATGAAACTGGGACGTCGATGTTTTTTCTTGTGAAAAAGACGTACGTTGACCTAGTTTTTTGGTTGCGAGTATTACTGCTTTAGATCTAGACATAGGCTGATAGTTTCTACCTTCCCCTACACAGGGTAGACATTTATGAATTATGTTTATTCTTATATGAAAATCATCGTATAATTCGAATCTGTTGTGTTAAAATTGTGTACGATGTGCGTGGAATTGTTGATTTTCATGGCAACCGTTACAACAAGAACTTACGAATTAGGTTATTGAAACGTGTCATAGGCGGCATATAGTAGATGGTAGGATATACTAAATACAGGGCAACCTCTCTACAACAGCCACCCATGGGAAGACGCAAAAGTGGCTGTTGTAGAGAGGTGGTCGTTGTAGGGACGTTAATGCTGAATTAAATTTTGTCGTCCGCTGTTTTTTTTTTTTTTGATAATTCTCATTAAAAACATGATTTGGCAACATTTTAGAATCATTTCCAATGGAAATGATTCTAAAATGCTGTAAAAACATGTTTTTATTGAGAAAGAATGCAAAAGCAGAGGAAATAATCCATTTGGGATATAAAATAGCGGCTGTTATAGAGAGGGTGTTGTTGTAGAGAGGTGGCTGTTCGGAGAGGTTCCACTGTAGTTTCTGATATAAATGTGCCTGGTCTGAACTTTCTATGGCTATCATAATGCGCATTAATTACATAGTTTCGTATGCGATTGGAGAAATGGGGCTTACGGAAATTTTGACCAGTGTATTCCCTGAGCAAATAGCACACTCGTGTAGCCTGATAATGATCTATATCGCTTGCTAGAAGCATGACGGGTATTTCGTTGATGTAATAGCGAACAGTGAAGATCCGGATCAGACTGTGCGGATGCACAGGCTGATCTGGATCTACACTGGTTGCAAAACCCATAATTCAATTTCTCCAGTCACCGACACATTCTTGTATGTTTAGATACAGGGACGGTTTGAAAAACTGGTGCACAGGAAGATGAAAGTCGCAAAGTAACAGTATAGTGATCGATTTACTGTGAATTCTGTGTTATTCGATAGATAAATAATGATTACATAATCGTATAGTGAAAACAGAACCTGATTATGTTAACTGTAATTTCAACATACAAAGCCTTGACATGTATTAGCAAAGGCAGGTATTGCGCATTTATTGCGTATATATTGCGGCGTGCCATACGAAACACGCATTATCATAAATAAATAATACGAACGCGTGTAAAAAGATACTTTATCCCGTCAACACAGTGCGTATGTGCCGTGAAACACGGTGCCGTGAAACATTTTTGATATCCAGTCAATACTATTTTTGCATTTTACAGCCATTTGTAGGTGTTGACGGGATAAATAGAATAGTAGGTTAGTGCCGTGAATGGGAAAACATATCTGGCGCGGCACGGAAACGGGATGTGCTCGGCAGAGCCTCGCCCATCCCGTTTCCTGAGCCTTGCCAGATATTTTTTCCCATTCACGGCACTAACCTACTTTTCTCTATATAGTCTAAAAGTGCAGATGCTGAGAAATATAATTCTCTAAAACGTGAACAACATGTACCAATAAAATAATTCGTAGACCATTGCTGTAACCTTGTCATGGCAAAAAGGCGATGAAAGACATTTCCAGAGATGTCTGGCGTTTCTAGCTAAATGTGTATTTGTTTGGAGATAGACACATCACTTACGCGCAATATGACGATGTAAAAACAAACGGAAACAGCTTACGTAAATGGGCCAGGTTAAAATTGACGGAATTTGAATAGGAAAGTTTGCAGCGGTTAAAGTGATAAGCTATTTCAGTGATTGAAAGACGACCAGTGTAGCCCCTGGCGGATGCGCAGTCTGACCTGGAGCTACACTGGTCGTAAATTCCATACGATCCATACTTCCAGTTACGGGATAATAAGATACAGATATGTTTTGCATGCATCCACAAATCACATCGAAATTGAATATCTACATTATGTTGGCATGGCAACCGTTTTATCATAATTTGGTCTGTAGCCATGAAAGTTAATATCAGAAATGCCGACGTGCTTTGAAGATGAAATATTGCGATTTCCAGGGATAATAGCGCGTACTTTTGACAGTTATGTAATTTAGTCAATATTAGAGTGAATTACGGTTTTATACCGACCAGTAAACGTTCGGTGGGAAATTGCGAAATAGCAACACAATGGCATGAATTGCCAAGCTTTCTTTTTATCCACCCCTATTGCGGAGTACATATCGTCGCCACTATGTCCAACTGTTTGTCCGTCCGGGCAACCAAACGGGAGGAAGGGGCCATTGGGAGGAGCCTAACACAAAATAATCCTTTGATTTATTCCGTTTGGCCCCTTATTCTGTTCATAACAAGGGGCCATTTATATTGTTCTAGAACAATGGAAATGGCCCCTTCATCTATATCGTTGGAACGCCCGTCCGTCTGTCCGAGATTTGCGTTAAAGTTTATCTGTGAAATAAGTCGCAATGTGCGATTAACCGAGACGAAATGCTGTGCTTTCATTGGTCGAGAAACTATATATACAGAAAGGTATGTAGACAAGTGTGTTTCGTTGGACGAAATAGCGAATAGTGCTTGTCCTAATGAAACTGAGCGGATATAGAGAATAGTAGGTTAGTGCCGTGAATGGGGAAAAATATCTGGCAAGGCTTAGGAAACGGGATGGGCGAGGCTCTGCCGAGCACATCCAGTTTCCGTGCCGCGCCAGATATTTTTTCCCATTCACGGCACTAACCTACTATTCTATTTATCCCGTCAACACCTACAAATGGCTTTAAAATACAAGAAAAATAACCCCAGCCACGGCAAATATTCATAGGCAGTGATTAGGTCGTATTGACAGGATATCAAAAATGTTTCACGGCAGGTTAGCGTGTGTTTAAGCTGATCACAAGGGCACAGTGAATGTATTGCTTGACTTTTAAAACTGATGTGTGGCTGTGACTGGGGACATTTGGCTAGTCAGAATTTTGACCAGTGTGGCTCCTGATCAAATAACACACTCATGTAGCCTGATAACGATCTAGTTTGCTTGTTAGCAGCATGGCGTTTGTTTCATTGATGAAAGGGCGAACAGCGCAGGTCCTGATCAACCTGTGCGAAGCACAACAACACAGTCTGGTCTGGATCTACACTGGTCGCAAAACTCATAAGCCCCATTTCTCCGGTCGCACGCACATATGAGCATACACTGGATACAGATTCAGATAAATGTGATTTCCCCATGAACTGATCGGTTAATTTGTTCGGTTGCGTGGCACCGTGCAATATTTTACAATTTGCATCAAAAGCCTGGATTGTTTTGTCAATATTTATCTATTCGTAATTGGTGTATCAGGAGCCAGCCCACGGAATCCCACACAACACTTCACATTGTCAACAGTGTATGCACTGTTCGTCACACGAACCACCATCTCCAGTCCAGATACACGAAAAAAGGTACACCGGTCTAAAATATTCAAACCGTCACTATCCAATTATGAAAATTTTTGAAACCGTGAAGATAGACGGTGGACTGTCCAAAGGCTACACGGGCGTATGTCTTTACTGGATACAAATCTCAACATGATTTGCCGTTTTTTACGCTGCAACTTAATTGTCGGATTAGTAGCGCTATGTTGTCTTTACTCTTAGTAAAACAGCCACAAATGTCGTTTGTTGATCGAAGAATCGTTGTGACGAGGAAAACATGCGTGTAAAGGAACTGTATATCGTCTCTCAGGAGAATGGGATACACTCACGTGATCTAATCGCCATTCATATTGTTGGTTCGATAGAGACAGTTCGTCGTTTCTTTGGTCCGTTATTTAAGAACATTAAATTATTGCATTCCTTCGTTTCTATGCCGCGTCTGCTGACGAATATTAGTAACCTTAAATTTCGTTCCGTCTTGACTACGTCGTTGCTACGCAGCGTCGAGACGAAATGTTCGTCTCTACGCGGCGTAGAAACGAAGAGACGAAATTTCCGCAACGAGCAATCATACATTCCGGTATAATCTGTATAGAACACGCCGTGTCACCGCCAGACAGATTTCCCAATGAAATGAATAACATTTCATTGGGAAATCTGTCTGGCGGTATACACCACTGAGTGCGCTAATCTTGTCAACAGTTGTCAATAGTTTCCTTTCAAAATGCTCGAATGTTAAAACAGCTTAATTCGTATACGTATAATTATACAATGGTTGATTGCGAATTGAGATTGTTAATAGATGCTCAGAAACGTTGGCATCTGTAGCGGATTTCATCAAAATTGCAATCTAGCAAAGTATACTTTGAGGGAGTAATCATTTGTTTTTCCCGAAATGCACTATTTCATATAGAACTAACGACTGCATATAGTTGATGATTAAAAGTATGCAGAATTATTATACTGACTTTATTACATTATCACAGCCAAACTGGCTGTGATAATGTAATAAATTCAGTATAATAAAAAATAATAAATTTATCCTTAAAGGTACATGCCCACTCAGTAGGCTCAAACTGTTCTTTATAGGAATTAAATAAGTGTATAATTGTGTCACTATTCCACCAGTTCTAAAAATTACAAATGCCCGGAAAACAGACATAATCATTTAGTAATATTTATTTTACTGATAGTGACGCGCGTTGGTATCAGGCTATTTTCATATGCAAATGAGACATGATATTTTTTACTTATTTATACTAATGAAATGCGTCACCGGAAAAAATAATATTTTCGACAGATTATAAAGTATGATCATTGCACGTCAGAAAATAAATACAGAGAATAAATAGTAATGTCCGTTAACATTTTAAGGAAACACGGTTATCGCCCCTGATATCAGTGTGAAAATTTTCGTCTAAAATAAAATGTATAACAATGCCAATCAATAAATGCGGTAATGGTGAATGAATGTTTATTTTGCCAGAAAATGTCATACGTACAGAATATACAAAAGTATCTGTATCACTATATTATAACCTACTGCGTGGGCATGTACCTTTAAATTGAAAATTTCTCCCTCAATGTATACTTTGCTAGCTAAGTATACTTTGCAATGTTGGTGGAATAGGCTACTAGTCAAGTTTAACACTGGCGGTTGTGTATCAGACAGTTCCTTGGCCATATGTAGTGATCAGAGTGACACCTACTACAATTATCGTATAGCTGATAGGTACATAAAGACGACACATGACACGCAATTCACTCCTAGTTCACTAATGCTAGACGTTGAGTGAACGTCAATGTGCACTGTGAATATCCTAGTGAACATCAATTTACAAATTAATGATCATTTTTTAATATAAGGTTGATGTTCACCTCATGTTCACGTTGCAAATTTGGAAAATAAACATGCGTTGTTTCAAATTACTACATGTACTATTCACATGGCGAGGCAATATTACAGACTCGTCCGGGCCCAGTACCAGGGACCCGTTTCACTAAACTTCGTATACAACTAAAATGTTCGTATTAATATTATAGTAGTAATATATATATTTCACATCGTTAGTTGTCAACCATTTCAGCTGTCATTAATTGATTATGAAAACTGCCTGATTGTATCAGATTGGTACAACAGATATGCCAGTCCTCTGCCTAAAGGCAACAGTATAGACTTATAAACACATTTAGATGTCAAACATCATATACTTGCATAATCTTATTATCTAATAAGGGCAAAATGGGCATTGTCTGTCATTGCGTTTCCTCCATATAATGTGTCTGTCAACACAAACAATTGTTTATGGGTTACATTTCATCAGTTATGGCTTTATGCAAAATTTTATCTGATGGCCAAACTGTTTATGTTTGACACATTCTGTCGATGCAAATTAATTACGTTTCCTCTGCCATCATATATATAGTGGTTGCACGCTTTATGAAAAAAAGGATCTATGTGTACATCTCAGTGAAGGACTACGTGTTATGTAGAGTCGCTGGACTTTTCCATGCGTTTACGGAGTTACCGTCTCTAGTTCATTAATATTGTAATATTGTTATTGTTCGGATTTCCCGACTGTGTTGTAACTTTAAAATTTAGTTGGATTACGCCGACAACTTTGTGTTTCTTGACCGTTATTTATCATTTACAGTCACATGCACAATACCATATATAAACTGTATTCAAAAACCCGCTTCATCTATACAAAGTCCAATAGTCGTTAAACAGAGACCTAACAATACAAACCGAGCCATAATAAGTGGCAAACAACACAAATCCAGCCGTAATAAGTGGTGGAGAAGTGTGGTCGATTTCGGTACTCTCATAGCCAAGCGAGAAGAGACAATTCCCTATAAATTATATAACATAGTGTCATAATGGCGTACTGGGACCACACATTTGCGTATCGGCAGTTCCCGCGGACGACATCTCCATACATCACAGCGGATTGCGGACGATGTGGCACTACATATTCCGTCAACCATGCATGCAGGGCTCTGACCAGGAAGTGCTACCACTGCCACAGGTATGGACACTACGCCAGGTTCTGCCACCATCGACACCAGAATGTTGCTACTCGGAAACCGACCGTAGCAGTGTGTGCAGCAACGCGTGATCAGTCATATTATGTAGCGCGGCAAACAAGACAGAAATCAGCAAGTAAGACAACCCGGGACTTCAACAGATTGGCGTCTTTCAGGCAACGGAAAGCCGTTTGCATGTTAATGCCATTTTGTGACGTGCCGACATCGGAACTTCCGGAACTTCTACCCAGAGGTCAGTTGTTTTCGGCACTTGTAGAAATCGACCGTCTCTATGAAGATATAGATGACATGGAACGAGAAATTATTATAGGCGAGTCCCGATTATCGGACGAGCAGGAGTTGCGAAAACAAGCGGAAGCTGCAGCAACCGCCACCGCCGAACAATGTCAAAAATTAACAGACGAAAATTCACGACTGCAGAAGCAAAATGAATCCTTGGAGCTCTCGTTAAGATGTCTCGAGAAACGTTCATCCGATGAACAGATGTCTCGGCAAAACACCGAGTTACAAGAAAATCTCACCGCGAAAATGAATAAAGATATAACCTGCAAGAATAAGACGTTAAACAATAAACTTTCAGACTTACAGGAAACGCTTACACGTTTGGATGCCAAACTCAGATGTGTGAACTGCGGGGATGACAAACACGCAGTTCCGGGCCAGTGCACAGAATTTTGGACTGTGTGTGCAATATGCGAGGAAGTGGGACACAGCACGGCGCAACATGCTGCGGCCACATCTAACTTTAAGTGTAATCATGATTGCCACAATGAGGTGTATCATCACCCTTATAATTGTATTAAATTCTGGGAAATGTTTAATGGCGGGGCAGCAAAGGAGTATTTAAACAGCATGTGTCATAAATGTGGAGATGCACAATATCACCATCCAAGACATTGCCCGAGTAATAACACAATGTGTAATTCATGTTTCAGAAATGGTCATTTCTTGTTAGCATGTAGGACGTATTCACCAAATATATTTAGTGGATTGCCATGTGAAACTGCTTTCAACTGAAAATAACATAACTCCATATGGCTTGGTACGTTTTTCCAAATTCGGAGACCGAATTTCACGGGGTCCGAAGGAACTATTATGGTAGTAATATATATATTTCACATCGTTAGTTGTCAACCATTTCAGCTGTCATTAATTGATTATGAAAACTGCCTGATTGTATCAGATTGGTACAACAGATATGCCAGTCCTCTGCCTAAAGGCAACAGTATAGACTTATAAACACATTTAGATGTCAAACATCATATACTTGCATAATCTTATTATCTAATAAGGGCAAAATGGGCATTGTCTGTCATTGCGTTTCCTCCATATAATGTGTCTGTCAACACAAACAATTGGGTATGGGTTACATTTCATCAGTTATGGCTTTATGCAGAATTTTATCTGATGGCCAAACTGTTTATGTTTGACACATTCTGTCGATGCAAATTAATTACGTTTCCTCTGCCATCATATATATAGTGGTTGCACGCTTTATGAAAAAAAGGATCTATGTGTACATCTCAGTGAAGGACTACGTGTTATGTAGAGTCGCTGGACTTTTCCATGCGTTTACGGAGTTACCGTCTCTAGTTCATTAATATTGTAATATTGTTATTGTTCGGATTTCCCGACTGTGTTGTAACTTTAAAATTTAGTTGGATTACGCCGACAACTTTGTGTTTCTTGACCGTTATTTATCATTTACAGTCACATGTACAATACCATATATAAACTGTATTCAAAAACCCGCTTCATCTATACAAAGTCCAATAGTCGTTAAACAGAGACCTAACAATACAAACCGAGCCATAATAAGTGGCAAACAACACAAATCCAGCCGTAATAAGTGGTGGAGAAGTGTGGCCGATTTCGGTACTCTCATAGCCAAGCGAGAAGAGACAATTCCCTATAAATTGTATAACATAGTGTCATAATGGCGTACTGGGACCACACATTTGCGTATCGGCAGTTCCCGCGGACGACATCTCCATACATCACAGCGGATTGCGGACGATGTGGCACGACATATTCCGTCAACCATGCATGCAGGGCTCTGACCAGGAAGTGCTACCACTGCCACAGGTATGGACACTACGCCAGGTTCTGCCACCATCGACACCAGAATGTTGCTACTCGGAAACCGACCGTAGCAGTGTGTGCAGCAACGCGTGATCAGTCATATTATGTAGCGCGGCAAACAAGACAGAAATCAGCAAGTAAGACAACCCGGGACTTCAACAGATTGGCGTCTTTCAGGCAACGGAAAGCCGTTTGCATGTTAATGCCATTTTGTGACGTGCCGACATCGGAACTTCCGGAACTTCTACCCAGAGGTCATTTGTTTTCGGCACTTGTAGAAATCGACCGTCTCTTTGAAGATATAGATGACATGGAACGAGAAATTATTATAGGCGAGTCCCGATTATCGGACGAGCAGGAGTTGCGAAAACAAGCGGAAGCTGCAGCAACCGCCACCGCCGAACAATGTCAAAAATTAACAGACGAAAATTCACGACTGCAGAAGCAAAATGAATCCTTGGAGCTCTCGTTAAGATGTCTCGAGAAACGTTCATCCGATGAACAGATGTCTCGGCAAAACACCGAGTTACAAGAAAATCTCACCGCGAAAATGAATAAAGATATAACCTGCAAGAATAAGACGTTAAACAATAAACTTTCAGACTTACAGGAAACGCTTACACGTTTGGATGCCAAACTCAGATGTGTGAACTGCGGGGATGACAAACACGCAGTTCCGGGCCAGTGCACAGAATTTTGGACTGTGTGTGCAATATGCGAGGAAGTGGGACACAGCACGGCGCAACATGCTGCGGCCACATCTAACTTTAAGTGTAATCATGATTGCCACAATGAGGTGTATCATCACCCTTATAATTGTATTAAATTCTGGGAAATGTTTAATGGCGGGGCAGCAAAGGAGTATTTAAACAGCATGTGTCATAAATGTGGAGATGCACAATATCACCATCCAAGACATTGCCCGAGTAATAACACAATGTGTAATTCATGTTTCAGAAATGGTCATTTCTTGTTAGCATGTAGGACGTATTCAATAATATATTAAGTGGGTTGCGGAGACCGAATTTCACAGGGTCCGAAGGAGCTATTATGGTAGTAATATATATATTTCACATCGTTAGTTGTCAACCATTTCAGCTGTCATTAATTGATTATGAAAACTGCCTATTGTATCAGATTGGTACAACAGATATGCCAGTCCTCTGCCTAAAGGCAACAGTATAGACTTATAAACACATTTAGATGTCAAACATCATATACTTGCATAATCTTATTATCTAATAAGAGCAAAAGGGTCATTGTCTTTCATTGCGTTTCCTCCATATAATGTGTCTGTCAACACAAACAATTGTTTATGGGTTACATTTCATCAGTTATGGCTTTATGCAGAATTTTATCTGATGGCCAAACTGTTTATGTTTGACACATTCTGTCGATGCAAATTAATTACGTTTCCTCTGCCATCATATATATAGTGGTTGCACGCTTTATGAAAAAAAGGATCTATGTGTACATCTCAGTGAAGGACTACGTGTTATGTAGAGTCGCTGGACTTTTCCATGCGTTTACGGAGCTACCGTCTCTAGTTCATTAATATTGTAATATTGTTATTGTTCGGATTTCCCGACTGTGTTGTAACTTTAAATTTTAGTTGGATTACGCCGACAACTTTGTGTTTCTTGACCGTTATTTATCATTTACAGTCACATGTACAATACCATATATAAACTGTGTTAAAAAACCCGCTTCATCTATACAAAGTCCAATAGTCGTTAAACAGAGACCTAACAATACAAACCGAGCCATAATATTAACAATGTTTTCTTGCAAACAATTATTGGATTTACATTTATTGAGCATAGGCTGCCTATGCTCAATAAATGTAAATACATCAATTGTATTTTTCAGACGATCCTACATTTGCACTTACGAACATTTTAATCGTACGAAGTTAAGTGAAACGCCCCCCCCCCCACCCCCCCCCCCTCCCCCGGTCTCTTGCTAATTAACAAAGTGGTTGCGTTACAGTTCCACCTAACCAGACCATACGTATACAGGTCGTCAGTCCGTCTGACCACATATCTCGATGAATTTATTTAACCATCACATTCATCCATGGGAAAAGTGGATTGTCGATGAAACGTTTTCATGACTGTGACAACACTGGCCAGTCTGTGGCACAAATGAACAGACAACGTTTCACCTGTAGGTGAATATCTATGACGGACTGGATTTGATTAACCCTTAGACCGCTATCTTATTTTTTTTGTCATCTACTGTTTGTTTTCTATTTTCCATTTTTATCGTCCAAAAAATATGCTTTGACAGCATTTTAGAATAATTTACAACATCCTTTGACAGCACTTCAGAATCATGATTCTGAAGTGCTGTCAAACCATGTTTTTATTGAGAAATAAGGCAAGATATAAAAGGAACAGCAGACGACATTGTTGTGAGTAGCGGTGTAAGGGTTAATGAATGAATTGAACTAGTCGTTTCATACATGCTGAGCAAAGGTTAACCCCTTCACCCCTAATTAACTGGAATGGATTTTGATATGTTAATTTTGCAACCATTCCAACCGTCACAAAATGGTTTTCAGACTATTCCATTTATGAAAAGTTGGTGTTTCTCGTTCTCAAATATATGAAAATTACATTCAAAAAGTTCAAATCCTGATGAGACGGATGGTTACGAAATCTGCACTGTTTGCATAAACCGCTATAGCGGGCTTTCTGATCAAAGGGTTAAAGCGTATATACACTGTGCATGTTTTAGTAATAGCCATGTTCGGCGACTATCATGGATAGTTTGACAATATTTATCAAATGGAGCCGTATCACCACGATTTACACTGTTTATCATTTTATTTCTGATTTCCAAAACAATGTATTTCTCACATTATTAATAAACTAGCCAAAACATTAGCATAACACGTATATGCCAACTACATAGGGGTGGGAGGGGATATGGGAAAGGGCATCGGGGTTAAGAGTTGGCACGCGTTTTTATCATTCCCGCTCCCAATGTAGAAACGTCTGTGTTCACACTAATAGCTGGCCGACGTTCAGACAGATCAGCCTTTCCCCTGGCCGTATGGAAGACAATTAGTTTTGTGTTTTCTACAACGGTTGCGTGTGTTTTATCTTTGTAGCACAACATAAAACGCTCATTAGTCGGGCGCCATGGTGTGTAAACATACAACGTTACATTTTGGCTGTTCGTTGTTGTTGTTGCTACATGTACAGCAATGAGGAAGTTTGCGTTAAAGGTACATTCCCACGTGCCAGGTTATAATATAGGGATGCATATTTTGTTCGTCCATACATTAGATATAACATTGTTCGGGCAAAATGAACAGTCATGAACCATTTCCGGACGATATAATTGGCAATTTTATACTTCGTATATGAAACATGAATTTTCACACTGATATCAGGGGCGATAACCGTGTTTCCTTAAAATGTTAACGGACATTACTATTTCTTCTCTGTAATTATGTTTTGATGTGCAATGATCATACTTATTAATCTGTCGAAAATATTATTTTTTTCAGGTGATTCATTTAATTAGTATAAATAATTAAAAAATACCATGCCCCATTTGCATATGAAAATAGCCTGATACCACCGCGCGTCACTATCAGTAAAATAGATATTACTAAATGATTATATCTGTATAGCGGGCTTTCGTAATTTTTAGAACTGGTGGAATAGTGACACAATTATACACTTATTTAATTCCTATAAAGAACATTTTGTGCCTACTACGTGGGCATGTACCTTTAATGTTTATGTTAAAGGAACTGTGTCTCAGATTTTTAATACAGTAGAACCTCTCTAAACCGGACACTAAGAAAGGGTAGTTGTGCTTAATTTTGATATTGTTCTTTGTCCTTTAACTCCAAAGATAATGTCTGTTCATGATCGCAAAGAAAACATGCGTGTCTTCAGGTAGTTATCTGCCTGTTTTACAGTGGAACATATCTAAAGCGGACACCCTGGGGACTTCCCGGAAGTCCACAGGGTGTCCGCTTTAGATATGTTCCACTGTATAACGGTTCACAAAGGTTCTACTGTATGTTGTTTTTCGCGTCATGCATACCAAATGGCAACCAATCGCACCTTAAAGTTTAATCAAATTGCAACAATAATGTGCTATATTTAAGTATGTATCTTATATTACCAGCTGTTCAATTGGAGCTATGCGTTTTCTTAAAAACAAAAGATAAATGTTTATGATACTGACAGATACCTATGATGGTGAACGCTAATAGTTATATAACGAACAATCAGCAAATAAATAATCAGATTATGTAGATTATGTACTCTGTTTATTACGGTGGCACAGAGGGGATATGGAAATATGTTTTACTATCGCGTGCGCACGCGAGCTATCGCGTGCGCACGCGATAGGGTTTTGCGTGCGCGTGCGCACGCAATAGCTATCGCATGCGCACGCAATAGTAAAACATATTTCCATGTCCCCTCTGTGCCACCGTAGTTTATCATAGGTTCCGACACTATGTGTATCTGCTGGTATATACTTGAATATCGTGCGAAGATTTTGAAAGTTGGTGAAAGGAAATTGTGCTATTGGTTAGTATACATGTAGGCCATTTAAGTGCACGAAGCGAAATAATATACAGTGGAACCTCTCTAAACCAGACACCCTGACCGATTTAGAGAGGTTCCTCTGTACATCAGACAGATTTCTACTTCAAGACACGTGCGGGTGACTTGCTATCACGAACAGACATTATCATCGGAGATAAATTGGCAATTCATGTGCCAGATATATCGACATAATCTTCGACACAGGGCCGTTAAATTTTTTATTCAAACGATGTTCATTTGTAGTTTTCAGCAGCTGTGCGAACTCGCTATCAAAAGTTGTTATTGTTCAAAGCAAGGAATGTGTTTGAGTTAGAACAATATGTGCGAGTGCAGGTTCAAAATAATTGCAGATTGGTGTCTGTTTTGTAACAGGTGATGTTAGACGCATAGGAATTCCTACCGTTTCAGAGATGTGCCTGATCAATGCTATGTCAAACATACTAGGCTGATATTCTATGTATCAGGTAACGTTTGACGATACCGAATGAGAGAGCATGTTAGTATGGAACGCCAAATCTACATAAACTCAAATATATATTGCTAGCAACAAATATTTGGAGCTAGCAATAAATATTTGGAGAGCTCTCGAAATCAATTAATGATATCTCGAAATCAATTAATGATATCTCGAAATCATTTGGAGAGCTCTCGAAATCATTTGGAGCGAGCAATATAACATTTGATTTGGAGAGCTCTCTAAATCATTTGGAGCTATCTCTAAATCATTTGGAGAGCTCTCTAAATCATTTGGAGAGCTCTCGAAATCAATTAATGATATCTCGAAATCATTTAGAGAGCTCTCGAAATCATTTGTAGCGAGCATTATATAACTTGATTTAAAGAGCTCTCCAAATCAAAGCTATATAATGCTCGCTACAAATGATTTCGAGAGCTCTCTAAATGATTTCGAGATATCATTAATTGATTTAAAGAGCTCTCCAAATGATTTCGAGAGCTCTCCAAATCATTTAGAGATAGCTCCAAATGATTTAGAGAGCTCTCCAAATCAAGTTATATAATGCTCGCTACAGATGATTTCGAGAGCTCTCTAAATGATTTCGAGATATCATTAATTGATTTCGAGAGCTCTCCAAATGATTTCGAGAGCTCTCCAAATGATTTATAGATAGGTCCAAATGATTTCGAGAGCTCTCCAAATGATTTAGAGATAGCTTTAAATGATTTAGAGAGCTCTCCAAATCAAAGTTATATAATGCTCGCTACAAATGATTTCGAGAGCTCTTTAAATGATTTCGAGATATCATTAATTGATTTCGAGAGCTCTCCAAATGATTTAGAGAGCTCTCCAAATCAAATGTTATATAATGCTCGCTCCAAATGATTTCGAGAGCTCTCCAAATGATTTCGAGATATCATTAATTGATTTCGAGAGCTCTCCAAATGATTTCGAGAGCTCTCCAAATATTTATTGCTAGCTCCAAATATTTGTTGCTAGCAATATATATTTGAGTTTATGTAGATTTGGCGTTCCATATGTTAGAGCTTTATACGCACATGGACCAATACTGAAATGGTAGTTTATAAGACAACTAGGTGGGTATTGCACACTTAAATACTGAATGATAAGACTGTATATATCAGGTGCGACGCTAATACAGTGTATCATGGTCAATCCGGTTTACAAAACGTTATTTCACCGACGACATACGTCATATACGAGAAACCGTCAATACGAGAACACCGAATGACGTAATTATGCAACGTGTCTGCCTATCAACGTATTTGTGGCTGTGACTGGAGAAATGTGGAGTATGGGTTTTGCGACCAGTGTAGATCCAGACCAGCCTGTGCATCCGCATAGTCTGATGAGTATCTGCACTGTTGACAGTTCCCGCATTGACACACCCGCTATTGCTTCTGATAAGCAATATAGATCGTTATCAGGCTACAGGAGTGTGCTATTTGATCAGAAGCTACACATAATCACCAATCACATAAGCCCCATTTCTCCTGTCACAGACAGCATGGATGTGTGGCATTTGTGCACAAGTATGATGTATTGAAATATTAAAGTAACCCTTCAATGCTATAGAATGTATGACAGATTTCAGAAACTCCGGCAAACTTCTTAATGTGTGAAACAGTTGTCATGGCAAAAGGTAAAGGTCGTATTAACCATTTGAACCCGAAAGCCCGCTATAGCGGTGTTTGCAAACAGAGCAGATCCAGATGAGCCGGCTCGTAACGAGCCGTCTCATCAGGACCTGCACGTTTTGCAAGTAATTTTTATATTTTTGACAGCAAAATCACCCCCTTTTCATAAATGGACTAGTCCGAAAAGCATCTTGTGGGGAATGGATTGGTTGCAAAATGAACATATCAAAATCCATTCCCGTTACTTAGGGGTGAAATAAAAGAGTTAATCATGAACGTTGGGTGTGTGTCCGTTTTGTTTTCTTTGTCTTTAACTTCCCAAACTCCCACCTCCAAGGTGTATGATCACGTGGTACTAACAACAACAACAAGTACTGAAACTTCCAGAATCCATCTGATTCAAAGTACGTATTCTTTTATATTGTCCTTATTACGTAACGGATTTTGATGAAATATGGCGCATCAAACGCGTATTGTTAAGCTGCATTTGGTGGTATCTGTATTTTCGCCCAAACTTCTGTCGTTTTTGCGAAAACCGATTACCGACACACACGGAAATCTATTTTTCGCAAAAACGACAAGTTTGGGCGGGCGAACATACTGATACCACCAAATGCAACTTAACAAAACGCGTTTGATGCGCCATATTCCATCATGATCCGTTGCATATTAAGGAAAATATAAAATAATACTTACTTTGAAGTGGGCGACGTTGTTGTTGTTGTAACCACGTGATCATGCACCTTGACCTCGTCTATACGTCTATTAACCCTGTGTATGTATTACCTAGCTACCATTCGGTGGGCTTATCCATTAGCTGTTCCTCAATTATAACCAACATGCTCCTGGTTGCTGATGTGTTTCAAGAGTGTTGCCAGGTTTTTGCCAAGAACCAATCTATGCGCAGCAGGCAAACCATCTACATTTGAGCACCGTCTATATAAATGGAACATTCTCCGGAAATTGGGAGGCTAGATAAGCACATTGTTTGTTTTATTGGTGTTTTCGTCCACTTATTGTCTGCCTGACTTGACGTTACACGGGATTATTCGCCGAAATATATATTACCCAACACAGTAATAGTATCAGCTGTACTAACGCGTACTGTGGAACCTCTCTAAATCGGACACCCTGGGTGGGGGGGGGGGGGGTCCCCAGGGTGTCCGGTTTAGAGAGGTTCCACTGTAAATCAGACGTAATCCTACTTCATGACACGCGTGATTTGCGATCATGAACGGACATTATCATGGGAGATAAATGGCAATTGACCCTATGAAAATTAAGAAAATCTAACTTTTTCCTGTGTTCGGGTTAGAGAGGTTCGACTGTATATACATACAGTGGAAACCCGCTAAACCGAACAACCGAGGGACCCTATTGTATTTAGATGGGTTTCAATGTGATTTATGTCATTGTCCTGCCTGTTCATAACAGAAAATGTAAAAAGAAAATGTCCATCGAGTGCTTAATTACTGTGGAACCTCTCTAAACCGGACACCCTTGGAACCTCCCAGGGTGTCCGGTTTCGTGAGGTTTTACTGTATGAACTATTTCAACACTACAAGTCTCGCATACTGTTTGCGAATAGTGTAGATCCAGACCAGTTTGTAAAGAGTCTCATTATCGTCTGTACTGTTTGTGAATGTATTTATTTTCACTGAATTTCTAGATTAGACAAGGTGCATGATCACGTGGTTACAACAACAACAACAACACTTACTGAAATTCCAAAAATGCCTCAGATTCAAAGTGCATATTATTGTATATTGTCCGTATTATGTAACGGAATTTGATGAAATATGGCGCATCAAACGCGTCTTGTTAAGTTGCATTTGATGGTCTCGGTACTTTGGTCCGAAGCTCGCCGAGAAATTCCGAGAAAGTCCTGCTGTTTCCGAACGGAGTTTGGTTTTGTTTACTATAAATCCTTTTCCTTGGTGCCTATCGGTTCAGAAAACTTTACAAATCCAGATAAGGGATTAGTAATTGAGTATTGTTTCTCCACCATTTCTGAAGCAATTGGGTATTTCGACAATTAAATTGGGTAAAATAAAATCACACAACTGTTTACACATCAACAGACAGCAATTATTGAATAGTTTTTCGAAATGAAAACATGTCTTGGAATTTAATTAGAATTGTCTCCTTGGAGACAATTCTAATGAAATACCAAGATGTATTTTCATGGAAAATAAGAAAAATATGCTATATTTGTGGTATGTTTATTATTTTCTGCAGCATGATAAAGGTACCACACAATTGTTATTGCTTTTTGATACTCGCTACGTCTGATTTCAATTGGGTATTTAAGCAGATACGCAGCTTATCTGGAACACTGTAATTTATTTGTTTCATTACGGTCTACACATAGCTGAGGCCGTGCCATTTCCTTCATTTGCATTACTTCGTGCTTCAATGGCCGTAAAGCACGAAGTAATGCAAATAAAAGAAATAGCATGGCAACCACAACTGTTCATCCTGATCATAAACTACAAGGCTTGTACTAGGTTAACGCCAACAATTCAAAACCTGGAATACTCCGAAGATAGGACCCCCGCGGGTACCAGACATGTAAACAGACTTGCACAAATTGGAAAGATTACTCCTGATTGGCAGATATAGCGCGCGCACCTGTGTAATTAGCGTTTACATGTGTTCTGTGTTTCGACAGTTTCGACGAATTATGACAAAACTGGCTGTTCGAGTCGACATTTGTAACAGCTATAGATTCTAATACAATTTGTAACACGTTTATCACAGAAATAAGGAACGTTAGATCTGCCCAAGACTGAATCAAACAGATATTCATACGCGGTGTAAGTAGTCCGTAGAAACAGGAATGTAGGTAATATGTCTCTGGTAAAAATAATCCAAATGTTTGGGCCGCATACACAGTTTGCTTGTAGAACATTGGCAATCGTTGTACTAATGCACTTTACAAGCATATCAATGTATCTTTGACATACTCTTAAAGCATAGCGTTGTTGTTGTGACTTGTTTTTTTGTCAATATAATAAATCTGAATATGTCTTTCATGTGACGCAGATTCAAATCCAGCCGCTACCGTATTGTGAACGCTTAGAACGCGGGAACCGTATATTTGCGTCTGCTGTTTTTCATAATTTGCCTCGTTTATCAATAAAACATGGTTTAACAGCACTTAAGTAGTTGGACAGCGGCTTAGAATCATTTCCATTGGAAAACCGCTGTCAAACTATGGTTTTATTGAGAATAAATGCAAAATATGAAAACAACAGCAGATGACAATTTACAGTTCTCACGTTCTAAGGGTTAGCGTGAATTACATACATTGTGTGTGTCTTGTGTATCATTAAGGGACATAAATGACACGGCTATATCGAATTAGTTGGGCAAAAGGAGCTCTGGCAGACTGTCTGTCTGTCTGCTTGTCTGTCGGAACATAGCTGGAGTTTTTCTTTGCGACCAGTCTAGCTAGACCAGTCTAGCTCTAACAAAAGCTAATGGATAAATTATACACCATTGTCAAGGTGCATGATCACGTGGTTACAACAACAACAACGTCGCCCACTCCAAAGTAAGTATTATTTGATAGTTTCCTTAATATGCAACAGATTTTGATGAAATATGGCGCAGCAAACGCGTCTTCGTGAGCTGCATTTGGTAGTCTATGGAGTTTGGCACAGACTGGAGACACGGAAATCGATTCTTCGCAAAAACGACAGAAGTTTGGGCGAAAATACAGAGACCACCAAATGCAGCTTAACAAGACGCGTTTGATGCGCCATATTTCATCAAAATAAGGAAACTATCAAATAATACGTACTTTGAATCGGTACTTGTTATTGTTGTTAGTACCACGTGATCATACACCTTGATTGTCAACAAAGCAAAGTGTATTATGCACATCTCTAATGATTCTAGTGAACTGTGTAGATCCATGCCAAGCTTCATGAGCGTAGTAACCGATCAGGTCCTATACTAGTCAAGAACACGCAGACCACATATAGACGGTCGTTGTAAATTACGAAGATTTATTTCACGTTACCCAAATTACCATTGTATCGCAGACATATAACTCGTAACCAGCTAAATAACATGTGACTGCAGTGACTTGAGCTATGACACTGATGGCTCCCTACGTAGCCAGGTCACAGAAGCGTTTTGCTTTGGTTTGGTATGCTCTACGTTTGCCAAAAAACCGGTGTTCGTGGTTTCTGTGCATTTCTGCGTTTTATCGTCGCCGCGCACGTTCAGTGATACAAAAACGGTGAAACGTGAAACGATTAACCGTTTTTATATCACTGCGCATGTGCAGAGGTTCAGGAAAACCCGTTTTGTTTCAATGCGCATGCGTATGGGTTTTAGAGGAAATGCTACGTCATGGCTCCTGTAGCCTATTTCAGGGAATTTTTTTCAATTTAAGGATAAATTGATTAATTTTTATTATACTGAATTTATTACATTATCACAGCCAAAATGGGCAAAATGGCTGTGATAATGTAATACATTCAGTATAATAATTCTGCAAACTTTTAATCATCAACTATATGCAGTGGTTCGTTCTATGTGAAATAATGCATTTCGGGAAAAATAAATGATTACTCCCTCAAAGTATACTTTGCTAGATAAGTATACTTTGCAATTTTGATGAAATAGGCTACTGATCTATGGAAACGATAGAAACAATTGTGCTGATTTGTGGCTGCTGATCTGCTAGCACACTCATGCACGTTTGTTTATTACATTTTATCTGTGTTAGAAACATGACTGACTGATTGATTATTGACTGGTGGATTGATTGATTGATTGATTGATTGATTGTTTATTTGATTGAGTGATGATATGTATCTGTAACATTGTCTTTCCCCTTTTAGTTGGTGGGTAACGTGATTGTATATTTCTATGTGAACGCTGCATGCAGGGCTACATGAATCTATCACATGTAACCATCACATGCAACCAATATAACAGAATGGGCGCACATCTGCAAAATAACAGAATGTTGTTTTGTAGATGTGTGCCGGTTCTGATATATTCAGGGGTGGGAATTTCGGAACATATCCTGAAATCAGGATTTGAGGTTTCTGATAATTGCAGAAACATACTGATGTTTCAACATGCGAAGCACACTTTTAATCATTAGTGGGCGCAAAAATAGATTTGTTTAGCCATTTTCAGGATTTTGCATATGGAACTTTTCCCATCCTTGCATATTCTTTTCCCTTTACAGCTGGCGGCCAACGGGATCCTGTATTCATGCGTGAACATCGCCGGCATGTTCATCCACAACATCAGAGAGCGGGCCCAGAGGAAAACGTTCGTGCAGACCCGCAACTGCATCGCCTCCAGGCTCGATATCGAGGACGAAAACGAAAAACTCGTGAGTTTAACCCTTTGATTGGACTTTGATATATTAATTGTGCAATCAATGCAATCGTCACAAAATTGTTTGCAGGCCAGTCCATTTATGAAAAGGGGGATACGTGTGGTTCTCAAACATATGAAAATGTCTTGAAAAAGTGCAGATCTGGATGAGACGGCTCGTTACGAGCCGGCTATTCTGGATCTGCACTGTTTGCATAAACCGCTATGATAGTGGGCTTTCGGGTTCAAAGGGTTAATATTGAGTCAGGCTTAAACAGCCGCCTGCGTAAATCTTGCCGAGATGTCAACGTTTGTCAACATCTATTGACAATTTGATTGTCTGAGCCTGAGCCTACAGATCAGGCTCAGCCAATCAAGCTGCCTTATTAATATTTCAATCACAGTATTCAAGCATTTTAAAAGAAATATTGGCAAGATTAGCGCAGGCGGTGGTATAATAAAATAGTTGTGGTGCGGGTAACGGCCCAGAATGACATTGTAGGGGGTCGCCTTTTTATTTTATTTTGTTTCAGTACTTATAGTTAGACATTTGTACGTGTCAATATGACATGATTGTTGTTTGGCAACTTGATTTGAGGGATATTACAAATAGTAAATCCGTTTAAACATGGTTTCATTGGGAAAGTGTCCGAAACTGTTTTTTTCAGAAACGTATAAAATAGGTAGGCGTATCACTAGGTAGGGTCGGGTTGCCCGCTCCTCAAGATCTTTTTTCACCGGCGCGTAGATAAATTTGATTCTCTAACTACATTTGTATATTGTGCACCATCATGTGTAATAATCAAATTATGGTACATCTTGGAAGTTCTATCTATACGTCATAAACCACGTGACATAGGAAAGGGAAATAAGCGATACAAGCAAAAGAAGGGCTTAGTTAGTCATAGGGACGGCTTGAAAAATGCTTTTCAGGTATATGAACGTCGCAAAATAATTTACCGTTATGGTTCACATACTGGACTTTTAAGGAATTAAATGCAAGGGCGCTTTAGCGACCGCAGCATTTATTTCCTTAAAGTCCAATATGTTAACAATAACATAGTTATAATTAGCCAGGTTTGTAATGCAGTCTCCCATCCGAGTATTGATTTTCCATTTGCGATCGAACAGTAATATGTAACGTATTAGGGTTAACTATGGCAATATGTGAAATAAATGGAGCATTGGCTTAGAAAGTAAATGGAGCATTGGCTTAGAAAGTAAATGGAGCATTGGCTTAGAAAGTAAATGGAGCATTAAATGGAGCATTGGCTTAGAAAGTAAATGGAGCATTGGCTTAGAAAGTAGCGCGAATTATAACTACACGTAATGGGTGGAGTACTGTAAATATTGTTTTATTCGTTATACAAATAATTATGTGGTATTTGATTGAAATATATTATTATAAGGATTTACTCTAAACTGAATATTACGGAGCCCCGCAGGGGACGTAGAATTTTTTTTTTTTTTATTAATTCGTTCCCTCAATTTAACAATTCGTTCCCACGAATTAACAATTCGTTTTCACGAATTAACAACTCGTTCCATCAATTTAACAATTCGTTCCCACGAAATAACAATTCGTTCCCACGGGAACGAATTGTTATATCGTGGGAACGAATTGTTAAATTGAGGGAACGAATTTTCATTTCGTGGGAACGAATTGTTAATTCGAGGGAACGATTTGTTAATTCTAGGGAAGGAATTGTTAAATTGAGGGAACGAATTGTCATTTCGTGGGAACGAATTGTTAATTCGAGGGAACGAATTGTTATATCGTGGGAAACGAATTGTTAATTCAAGAGAACGAATTGTTAAATTGAGGGAACGAGTTGTTATTTCGTGGGAACGAATTAATAAAAAAAATCTCAGAATTAGATTCTGCATTCTGTGGTTTTATAAAAACGTAAATTATAGCGACACAAACACCTCTTAATTTAAAATGAAGATGGGTCACAGACAATTTGCAAATTCTTCACGTTCCTGTTGCAAGATATCACGATTACTGGGGGAAATTGTGGCTGTGACTGGATAAATGGGCCTTATTGGGTGTATGACCATTATTATAGTTTCTGATCACAAAGCTCATTCATGTGACCTGATAACCATCGATATTACTGCTGCTGTTTAGAAGCATGACGGGTGTGTTATTGATGGAATGGCGAACAGTGTAGATCCTGATTCAGTCACGCCTGTCTGCACTGGCTGTAGACATAAAAATGGCACATAATATTGCGGTTTTGTAAAAAAGTCTCCTTTTTTTCGGGGATGGCCCGATTGTAGACAAAACATCACTCTAAACCGTCATCGAATAAAGAAATTCATCGTGCCCTGTTGACTACACGTGCAATTAGCCATGCAATACGTGCACTTTTCATGAAGCAACCGAGAATCGTAATTAAACTGTACGTTTCGCGACTACAATAAGATAGAGAGCACCGATCTGAAAGTGCAGTTCATTAAAGGCCACATCCGGTGGATATAATCAAGTGTGACATATTATTCGAAATCCGAAGTCGGGCGAAATTAGCAGTCTGGTTGGGGATGTTCACATGTGCAACCAGCGTAGCTCCAGATCAGGCTGCGCGGTCGCGCAGTCTGATCTGGACCTACGCTGTTCGCCATTTAATCATTGAAATACTATTACTGCCACCAGAACAAAGATTAGCTTCTCTAAGTCTGCGACGTGTATGTACAAACTGATAAAAGTCTGAAATCGTTGCAAACGCAATAAGGTCCATTTTGCAGCACAGGGACTACAATTACGGCGCATACAAACGCTAGATTGTCGAAGGCCGGTGTTACGGTCGTATTGATTGTAGAAGCAATCAAAATTGTAATATAGAATTTCAACAATGAATAATAGCACGGACCGTGCCGCACGGAAAAGGGTTGCAAAATATGTAATATGTCTTGGCATGGGGAAATGGGGTAGTTGTGTCTACTACCAACCTGCAGGTGGGGTATTCAATGAGGTTGAGGGCATTACTGGTGGTGGGGTTGGGGCGGGGGAGGCTTGAAGGGTTTGGGTCGGTGAGCACCCCTGGGTAAATATTGTACATTCAGTTAACTGATCGTCTCTGTCTAATCTACGTCTAATTCACGAGTATGGCAGCTCTGTTAAGACATGCAGTCTTGTTATTCAATACATATACTTGAGAGTAGTATTGTTTGTTTGACTGTCTAATACCTGCATATGAGGATTATTGTGCAGTCTAATTCCCCTCGTATGTCAACTACCTCCACGCCCAACATTTCGGATAAACATGTTGCTAAGTGCATGAATGTAAACACATCTGACCTATAATGTATAATTCCCGGTCTATCTCTTGGGATTAAATCGGTTCAATATACATGGGTGGGAGTTGTTCTGAGTACATAACTCTAATTACATTTCGTTGCACTGCATTACATAAGAGTTATGACGGAGTAGTCTTTCCAAATGTGCGTTTGAAGCGTTCTTTGTTTACGTTCTGCTTCGTGGAGAGTGACCTGAGAATTTTGCTAATACACACGCTATTAGGAAAGTTTATTGTAATATTTTGTGTCATATTGTAGAACTGTCTCTCAATAACAATATAGCGAAATATGAACGGCAACACCCTGCATGTGTTTTCTATATCTAAGTGCGCGAAGTGTAAATGCTATTACGCACATTTTTATTGTGTAGCGTGGTGTAGCGATATAGTACAACCTGGGGCCCGTTTCACTAAACTGCGTACGACTAAAATGTTCGTAAGTGCAAACTTATGATAGTCTGTAAATTTAACATTAACAATGTTTGTTTTGTAAACAATTGTTGGATTTAATGTATTGAGCATAGGCTGCAAATGCAGCTTATGCTCAATAAATGTAAATCCATCAATTGAGATTTCCAGACGATCCTAAATTTGCACTTACGGACATTTTAGTTTAGTGAAACGGCCCCCAGTTGTCTATAAAGCGGAAAACGTGCAGCTAGGGTGGGAGCAGTAGGGTGGGGCAGTAGGGTGGGAGCAGTATCAACATATAGAGAGATAGCATAAGGGGTCGTTTTGGGGCCGTTCCATCCCTGGATATATCAATTTGCAGTTCCACTATATACATAACAAACAATGCAGCTCCTGATACTACTGATAAAGTGAAACCTCTCTAAACCGGACACCCTGGGAGGTCCCCAGGGTGTCCAGCTTAGAGAGGTTTCACTGTAAATCAGGCATTTGATCATTCCGAGCCACAGTTCTGTGCTACGCGATCACGAACAGACATCATCACCCGAGATACATGACCAAGAAACTCATAAAAAATGTGTTTTATTGTTCGCCGATTTAGAGAGGTTCCACTGTACCTGATATGGCACTGCATTGGTTAAAATACGCATGTTATCCGGCGCAGTCGCTGTTGTATAATTTAAGATAAATCAGCTTCCTGATAATGTACACGTTTCTGAGAAAAACAGGCGTCGTACATATTCACAGATTCTCTCCAATATAGTCCAGCCAATCAGAGATAACACTAATATAAGCAACGATTTGAATAAGACGTACAACAATGGTATAGCTATTGTTTGCAAACAGTGTAGATCCAGATGAGCCGGCTCGTTACGAGCCGTCTCATCAGGATCTACATTGTTTGATAATAATGTCTATTTTTACACACAGTTACACATTTTCTGATTAATATAATGGTGTGAAAAATAAACATAGATACATTAGTTAATTCCAGTACGAATGATACGACAACACGCAGGATTACACGTAGCTTATGCGATAGAACCTGGGGGCCGTTTCACTAAACTTCGTACGACTAAAATGTTCGTAAGTGCAAATTTAGGATAGTCTGGAAATTTCAATTGATGGATTTCCATTTATTGAGCATAGGCTGCAAATGCAGCTTATGCTCAATAAATGTAAATCTAATAATGGTTTACAAGAAAACGTTGCTAATGTGAATTTTACAGACTATCATAATATTGCACTTACGAACATTTTAGTCGTACGAAGTTTAATGAAACGGGCCCCTGACGCCTGAAAGGCTCCAATGTTGTCCGGTGTTCTGGTGTAGAGTGTTTCTAATGAATGTCGAGTATATGAGACGCTGTGTAAATATTATTGTTTTGTGATCATGAACACATGCTATCATAAATTAAAGATAATAGTCATAAGGGCTTTATCAGATGGCTTGTTCAATGAGAGGAGCTCTATAAGATTGTCTGCTTTCGGTACCATTACATCTCTCTGGGACAAAACATTACGTTGTACATAGCTTTCATGTGCACTGCTTATTTATCTAAATTGATAAATAGTATTCAATAAAATATGTGTAAACTAAAGATGTATTACATGGAAATCCACTCAAAGTAAACCCATCTATTGTACTTGGTGTCTGGTTTAGTGAAGTTCAAATGAGACACGCTATGTGATTTTGTACCTTCGGACAATTGCGTAATGTCATTAAATACGTTTACAAAATTTACAATAATTTTCATAAAGTCAAAACTTGACAAAATCTTCAGAGTACATACAGAATATAATTCCGCATGTACTCTGAATATATTGTCAACTTTTGACGCCATTTTCGGAAAATATTGTAAACTTAGTAAACGTATTTCATGAAATTACGCAGATGTCCGAAGGTACAATTTATCCCGTCAACACAGTGCGTATGTGCCGTGAAACACGGTGCCGTGAAACATTTTTGATATCCTGTCAATACGACCTAATCACTGCGTATGAATATGTGCGGTGGCTGGCATTATTTCCTTGCATTTTAAAGCCATTAGTAGGTATTGACGGGATAAATAGAATAGCAGGTTAGTGCCGTGAATGGGAAAAATATCTGGCGCGGCTCGGAAACGGGATGTGCTCGGCAGAGCCTCGCCCATCACGTTTCCTAAGCCTTGCCAGATATTTTTCCCATTCACGGCACTAACCTACCATTCTCTATCTATGTTCCTTATTTCTGAACCAAAGTATATGTTGTGACCACTCATTTGAACCGTCTCGGCGAGACGGTTCAAATGAATTGTCACAACATATACTTCTGATGAGAAATAAAGAAATTCTTGAGCCTTGCCGGATATTTTTTCCCATTCACGGCACTAACCTACTAGTCTCTATATCACATGGTGTGTCTCCAATGTATGCAACAAGCAACAGGAACGGCCGCGTCATTGGGGGAAATTACAGCACGTTTCTCTATAGGCGTATACAAAACTGGTTAAGCTGATGCTTATCGCAGATTCTGTCACGTTTTATCTCTAGTAAATTAATACAATTACTTTTGCATCTCATTCTCCATTCTGGGAATTTCAAATAGTCGCAGCTGCCAAGAATACTCGAGAACAAGGAATGGAAATCATCCACAAGTCTGTTAGTTTCCGTCTTGGCGGAATCCTCAATGTTTGCAAATTTGCTTCAAGGTAGTATGTTTGGAGGCCATGTGTTATTGGCACCATTTATTCGCCGATATTACAGCCATAAAGAACAATCATATTTTCCGTAATTAACGTTGAAATGTGACAACAAAGTCAGCGCGCATGATGAATTCAATACCGCATGAGCACTGAATTTAATATTATATAAATATAAATTTTAAATGTATGACATAAGCCCCCTAGTACAAAAGCCGCACCCTCCACCCCCACCCCCAAGTCCAAAAATTCACAGGCGGACAAAAGTCCTCTAGTGGAATTTCAAGGTGGGACAAAAGCCCCACCACCAGTGAACGATCAAGGTAGGACAAAGGCCCCCCAGTGAAAAAAAACAAGGTATGACCTTGTGTTTTCACTGGGGGGCTTTTGTCCTACCTTGCATTTCTACTGGGGGTGGGGCTTTTGTCCGCCTGTGCAGTTTTGGAATGTGGGGGGGGGGGGGCTTTTGTCCTGGGGGGCTTATGTCCGTATCCCATAAATAATAAATAAATATGTATCGGAAATAAATATCGGTGTAAAAACAGCTATCCTATACAAGGAATGTAATACCAACTCAGTGCGCATGTGTGAGCAGAATACAAATGCGCACGCAGAAATGACATCCACTTGTATCTGTCTTGGGAAATGTCATTCGCGAAATCCCATCTGCCCGCCAAAATTGCGGCAGGAATTGAATCTCGATTCTCCTTTCAATTTAGTTAATTACAAGATTTCATTATTGTCTCGGAGTTAACCATATTTCTGATGATCCGATAGCACCCTTAGTCCACGTACAACCAGCCTAAATACTGCTAGCATTGATTGGTTGATTGGTTGGTTGGTTGGTTGGTTGGTTGGTGGTTGGTTGGTTGGTTGGTTGGTTGGTTGGTGGTTGGTTGGTTGGTTGGTTGGTTGGTTGGTTGGTTGGTTGGTTGGTTGGTTGGTTGGTTGGTTGGTTGGTTGGTTGGTTGGTTGGTTGGTAGGTGGGTTGGTTGGTTATGGTTGGTTGGTTGGGGTTGGTTGGTTGGTTGGTTGGTTGGTTGGTTGGTTGGTTGGTTGGTTGGTTGGTTGGTTGGTTGATCGGTTGATTGATTGGTTAACTGATCGGTTGGTTGCTTGCTTGCTTGTGTGGTTGCTTGCTTGATTAATTGATTGTTTGATTAACTGTTGTTTTATGTCTGTTCAACTTAACGGTAATGCCACATTCAGACGGGAATACACATGTATAAGGGTAGCACTGAAATTCGGTACCAAATCTACAATAGAATATTCAGCACTGAAAGACAATGCGGATGCCAGATTGCCAGATATTTTTCCCATTCACGGCACTAACCTACTATTCTCTATAGCCCCATTTCTCCAGTCAAATCCACATATTAACAACGTTTCTGAAAATCTATCGGCGATGCCAATTCACAACCAAGCAAACTGATTGTCTGAGCATGAGCTGTAGTACAGCTCATGCTCAGCCAATCAGGTTGCTTGAGTTCTAGCAAAATATTCAGATATCTTGAAATAAGGAAATTGACAAATATTGGCAAGATTAGCGCAGGCAGTAGTGTAAAGGCAAAACTACTGCCTGCGCCAACCCCTGTCAGACACAAGAGCGTCTCTAGTGGCTTGGCAATGTACATATATGCATCTTAGATTCACAATGGCAAAACATGTTTCATAATCTGCAAAGGATTCAGGAGTCAAAATATAATTGTATTATCAAATAAGTATTTAGTCTCCAATATTTTTGGTGTTTCCATATTGAATGAGTCAATATTGAAATTGGCATTAATAACAAGATTTGGCTGTGTTACAAAGGGGTTAATTGACTCATTCAATGTTTAGTACTGTGTAATTCAATCAGTTAAATCGATTGGTAGTTTTTATAATGATTTGTCCGGTACCGAGTGTTTGATTATTTCCCACTTAAAACCTTATTCCCGTTTTCTGCCAAATACCACAAGCTACTATATACAATGTAGTATATTTCATATTAGACATAAACAAGGTGCATGATCACGTGGTTACAACAACAACAACAATGGCTGAAAGTGAAAGCTCGTCCACTCCAAAGTAAGTATTATTTGACATTTTCCTTAATATGCAACGGATTTTGATGACATATGGCGCAGCAATGTAACGCGTCTTCATGAGCTGCATTTGGTGGTCCCGGGAGTTCGGAACAGACTTATGTTTGGGCCAAAGTACAGAGACTACCAAATGCAGCTTAACAAGACGCGTTTGATGCGCCATATGTCATCAAAATCCGTTACATAATAAGGACAACATAAAAGAATACGTTCTTTGAATCGGAGGGCTTCTGGAAGATTCACTTGTTGTTGTTGTTGTAACCATGTGAACATACACCTTGATAACGCTATGGCGAAACCGCTCTCGCTACTCACCCGCGAAGCACAGTCAGTAACGGAAATAAATAAAAATATCAGATCAGTAAAAACTAAAATTAAACTATGATATAGAGACAGTGCATGCTAGTCTAGTTCACATATAACATTAAAGAACTAATCGCACATTCCTCTAAAATAATCGCCAGTTTTCAAAATACATATTTCATATAGAACTAACGACTGCATATATTTAATGATTAAAAGTATGCAGAATTATTATACTGAATTTATTACATTATCACAGCCAAACTGGCTGTGATAATGTAATAAATTCAGTATAATAAAAATTAATAAATGTACGTACAATAAGGAAGGCTATATAATATACACTATTTGCACAGAAAGCGGAGATGCTCGTACGGTAGGATTGGCAAACTGCGGATCATTTGCTTCGTTTAATTACATTCTCGTAATTGCAGACTTCATTTAGTGTTATATTAGCCGACACCTCGGGAAATCTAGTATAATTATTGTGATTTGCGACCAGTGTAGCTCCAGATCAGCATGCGTCGTCTGATCAGGATCTACACTGTTTCGCCAGTTGTGAATCGTGCCTGGTGTGTCCAACTATAATACTAACAAGGAAAGAGCAACATTGAAGAGATTTGTCGACATTTAAATATGCTATGTTTGTGTTTGTTGTAAAATTGTCGGAAATATCAATTAAATGGTAAATTCGGTACCACAGAAATATTGACTCATTTTCGAAATCATTTATTTAATACATTGCATTCTAAGAATAAATTATTAGTTCTGTTCCTTCTCAATTAACGTATACTAGTATGTTGTTGCCACTCATTTGAACCGTCTCGTCGAGACGGTTTAAATGAGCGACAACAGCATAATTATATTTATCCCGTCAACACAGTGCGTATGTGCCGTGAAACACGTTGCCGTGAAACATTTTTGATATCCTGTCAATACGACCTACTCACTGCGTATGAATATGTGCGGTTGCTGCGATTATTTCCTTGCATTTTAAAGCCATGTATATGTGTTGACGGGATAAATAGAATAGTAGGTTAGTGCCGTGAATGGAAAAAAATATCTGGCGCGGCACGGAAACGGGATGTGCTCGGCAGAGCCTCGCCCATCCCGTTTCCTGAGCCTTGCCAGATATTTTTTCCATTCACGGCACTAACCTACTATTCTCTATTTTCAAAAACTTATACCGCAAACATTGAAAACTCTAAATTATCACACTACCGCGATTGTTTCCCGCGTGTAACTGCTTAAAATACATTGCTGACCACGTGATGTTTCTCAGAATCCTAAACTGGATGAAATTGTAAAAAAAACAACAAAAAAAACATCAAGGTTTGTAGAAAACTAATCGCATGACGTTCCAATATGAAATTGGGAACGCAAAACACGGCTACAAATGGCGGTACAGTGTGTGTCCAAATGGCGTGTTCTCTCACAGACTGGCTCCATAATTATTGGTTTATGCAACTGTTTGTAGAAAGTAATGATTACCGAACCGAATCATCCGGAGAGGCAATCTTACCCTGGTTTGAACCGAACGCTGCGTCAGGACAAAACACCCACTGCTGCTGCTGTTGTTATTGTTGTTGTCATTTATAGCAAAATAGCAATGACTTCAACAAAAGAAACAAAACATATATTATGTATACACACTTTTTTATATGTACATGCATATCAGACAACAAAAGTAATATACGCATAATTATGACACTACTATATTTATTTTATTTACATTTAAACAGGAAAAGTTGTTGCTAAGCGTCCTACCTCAGCACGTTGCCATGGAGATGAAGAATGACATCACGTCTCCGCACCAGGGCATGTTCCACAAAATCTACATACAGCGGCATGAATGTGTCAGGTAATTGCATTACGAAAGTCGAAGACTTCCATATAGTCATTTTCATTTATGAAGAAAAATACAAACGTAATATGGAATGGATTTCTTTTCCAGACATTAAATTGTGTTTATATTAGTTCAATAGTCACTCTTTTTATTAAATTTTCGACCACATGGTCTTGATAAAAAATAGTTAGCAACTGTATGGGCAATACAGACGTCACATAGGACTGCCAATGCAGTTTTTAACTATTTCGATAAATATTATGTGATTGAACATTTAATAAAAAGAGTGACTATTGAAATAATATGTATCCTTTACTTATATTCAATCTGGTTCGGTACATTTTGTTTCTGATATGTTTAGTGGATTGTGCACTAGTTATGGTGTTTTTTTTGCCATTTTGGCGGCCATTTTGGGCGTCATCTTGATTCATGGATTAAGCTCCAGTGGGTTTCATGGGCAATTTTGATATGTTTTTCCTAATGATATTTTGATTTTCTTAAAGAAAGTCAGCTTTGGTTTAATTTTTTTTCGATATAACCCTAATGATCTTCGCCTAATATGTGCTTCCCTTCAGAGGTTATTGGAAACGATAATCGAGACATGTTTAACCATTTCCCTGATAGAGACGACTTTTCACGCCTCTGCAGAAGATGTCTTTTGAAAACATTGTGGGAAAAGGAGAAATTGCTTGTAACAAGCAATTTCTCCTTTTCCCACAATGTTTTCTACTCTATCAGATAATTTAACCATCATTTGACCCAGCATTTGATTCTTTTATTCAGATGTTTTGGATTTGGATGAGTCGAAATATCGCAAAACAGGGAAAGGGTTAAACTCATCATATTTATTTGATGGAAATTATTAAATCCATGTGGACTGTTTCTTACATTTCAATGCCACCTACAATGACCAAACCTGTCGCTGAGATGGTTACCGTTGTCATGGTTACAAATGGTCATTTCAGTAACATATGTGCAGATATCATGCTGATCATGTAACATTGGATTTAGAAAAATATTTATCACCTACGTGTAATATCTACATGTAATATATTATCTACAGTAACCATAGCTTGTTGCAATGTTTATCATTGTCTTTACCTGAAATCATCATACCCAATGTTGTCATGGTTACCGTTGTCATGGAAATGAGTGTCCATTTCAGTATCCTGTTTGCGGATATCGTCGGTTTCACGAAGCTTTCTTCCCACTGCTCAGCGGAACACCTGGTGAAAATTCTCAACGAACTCTTCGGACGATTTGACCACCTGGCCAAGGTAATAAAACATTAAGAAAACTGTTTCCAATGTGACCATGATTACAGAACATGCAATACGTACAAACACACACTGTCTCGCTGTAGATGGGTATATTCATATTATCTGACGATTCACTAAACTTCGTAAGTCAGTATGTAAGTAAGTCAACTTTGTATGACTAAGAAGTTCGTAAGTGTCAATTTTAGAATGACAGTATCACTGACTGACGATGTTGAAACTTCTTCAATGCAACCATGTGTACAATGAGGTGTAGAACGGTAACTTTAGTTAACAACGTTTGTGTGAGAAGCAAATTAATAAAAAAAAATAATGTAAGAAGTTTAATGAAACGGACCACTATTTCCCTTGCAATCGTAAACAAACATTACCAATGGAAATAAATTAACTTGAAACAGGAATAACCTCAAATCCGACAAATCTTGGGCGACTCGACTGCTGCTATTCTGTACTTCATGTAAGCAATTAGGAAAGTTTAGATCTCCATCTAATACTCCGTTATAGAACAGCTGCTGCTACTGTAACAGCCGTTCGGAACATTGCAGTAATTTGGGATTGCCCTGAACCTAATAATAGACATCCAATTAACCCATTTCATGCTGAAAACTGTTTCACCTATATCAAGATTTACCAACATATATTTCTATTTTCTTTATTTTTAAATGAAAATATATGTTGTTACCACTCAGTTGAACCGTCTCGTGAACCACTATTACCGTCTCGGTGAGACGGTTCAACTGAGTGGTAACAACATATATTTTTGGTGAGAAATACGAAAATTTATTTATTTTTTTCAATGAAAATTCTGTATATTAAGCATTAACTAGGCCATATTTCGTTACAGAACAACCACTGTCTGCGTATCAAGATCCTCGGCGATTGCTACTACTGTGTGAGCGGGCTACCCGAACAACGTGATGATCACGCCAAATGTTGTGTCGAGATGGGCATGGATATGATAGACGCGATTCAGTAAGTCAGGCGATTCCCTCAATCTAATAATATATGTATATGAGAGTATATGAGAGACGCGATACATTAAGTCCGCGGGGTGGGGTGGGGGTGGGGGGGGGGGGGGTTATTCAATCTAATAATAGACGTATAGTCGAGAATATGATAGAACTCATGTGATTCAGTAATGGCTGAAGATTTCCTCAATCGAGGGCGGGTCGGTGTGGGGGGGGGGGGGGGGTGGGGGGGGGGGGGGGGGGGTCCCGTCCCTCAATCTAATAATAAACGTATAGTCGATGCTATGATAGACACGATACAGTAAGTCAGAGGATTCCCTCCATCTAACAATAAACGTATAGTCGAGGATATGTTAGACGTGATACAGTAAGTCGGGGGATTCCCTCAATCTAATAATAAACGTATAGTCGAGGATATAGTAGATGCAATACAGTAAGTCGGGGGATTCCCTCAATCTAATAATAAATATATAGTCGATGATGTAATGGATGCAATACAGTAAGTCGTGGGATTCCCTCAATATAATAATAGATGTGCGGTAGCCTATTCATTTACCAACTTGTATCAACTTCGATGGCATCATTAACATTTGAATTAGCGGAATTAGTCATTTTGACATCATGTGTGTATAGTTTAAACTAAGCTACATTAATTCCAACCGACACACGCCGCCAATTATAACGCTCATGATGCCCCGGAAGTAGTTCTAAGGGAAGTTACCCAAGTTCGGTAACCAAGTTATCCGACTGGTATAGTTGTCAGATCATTTTCATTCCGCCCACAAATGTGCTTTCGCAACAGGGTTATCCACCTACTTTGACCAGCTAGACGGACAAATGAAGACAAATTGATTCAGATGTGGCTAAGTCACTGACCCAGTCTACCCATATGAAATCGACATGTCACGTTATTTTGTAATGCCGTGTCTTTAACCCTCAAAAGGCGGGAGCCGAAATTGTCGTATGCTGTTTGTGTTTTCATATTTCTTTTATTTCTTAGCAAAAACATATTTTGGTAGCGCATGAGAATTGTCTCCCTTGGAGACGATTCTCATGCGCTGTCAAAACAAGTCGTCATCGGGAAAATAGAAAACAAACAAATACACAGCAGACGATACAATATTATTTCACCTTGTTTCGGTAGCATCACGTCATCTGAAAAGAAATTCCTGTGTGGTTCCTGTGTGGTTTTAGCCACAGGTTGCAGCAACTGTCCAATGTTCATAAATACATTAAATATACCTACAATCACCAACAAGTGAGAGAAAAATAAGCTACATTTTTATTCGCTCTCATAGCACATTGGTAATGTGTTTATTAGAGAGAGTAAAACAAACAAATAGCTTATTTGTTTTCACTTATTGATGCTTTTAGATATATGTAATGTATGTATAGGTCATGGTCCGTTACTTAGTATTCATTAGTTCAAGTAATGTGCAACTAAATCCCGCTGATTGATTCAATCATAAGTGGACGAAAGGCAAACATACGTGTTGCATTGATATCGTTGGGAGTAGGAAATGTTATTCCACATTTGCTGCACGTGGGTGTAATATTTGAACATGGCTGCCGAAGCAATAAACAACACTATATACACACCAATATTCACGGAATTTCGACCATTATCTGAAACTATTAGCCACTCAAGTTGATATCATGTAGCTTATTTGTGACTGGAGAAATGTGTGGCTTATTGAGTTCTGCGACAAGTGTATATCCCGATCAGCCTGTGCATCCGCATAGTATGATCAGGATCTGCACTGTTCGCCATTTCACCAATGAAACACACGTACTTCTTCTAACAAGCTACATACATCGTTATTAGGCAACAGGAGTGTGTTATTTGAATATGATCTACGCGGGTCACAAATCCCGTAAGTCCCATGTCTCCAGTCACAGCAACGTTCGCACACTAACATACAGTATGATCAGCAAAGCCATGGACTACGGACATACAATAGTCCATGACCCGGTGAACTACACACACGTATTGTCAATTATAAACTGGTTAAAACGCGAACTCCGATTGTTTACTCAGGGGCTGACCGGTATAATTATCTCCCTTGGGAGAATGCAACATTATCATGGTCTCGTTTAGCTGGGGAACTGACAATCTACATCATTTCTCCATCATTCTCGGAGATAGTACGTCTGGAGATGGACATAATGGTACACCGGATGCTAAAACGTAGCTACCCACGACAATAGGACGTTTATTGTGGGTTTTGATCAATGTAATTGATGTGTAGTTAAACCAGTTATTTGGCATTGCGCGGATCAATTAATTGTTTTATTGGTGGCATGAATTGTTTATCAACTCAACTGCGGACAATGTAGGCCCAGATCAGTCTGATCTGGGACTACATTGTCCGCAATCACCGTAAGGTCATTATCTCGAGGTACATCATGTCTTTAATGTGTAACGTTTGGAGAATGCATTGAGCTCTATATACTGGGAAAGTAAATGATCATGTTCCGTCAAACTGTATGTGAAGATCTTATCTGAAATCAAATAAGCAGGAAGAATAGAACACGATATACTCAAAGGAGACGGGCGAGCCCAGGTAAACTGAAACGAAACATATACAACAGACATCAAGTGTACACTGATAGTATAATCATAGTCTTCAACGAGCACCAAATTGTTCAATGGTGTCGGCTAATTATGCCCACCTAAGGCTTTCCAAACAAATGTATATGTCATTAACATTCCCATATTTAGTCAACATTTCCTGAATATTCAAGGCAGTTCAAAGACGTCTGTGCAGGTAAATTGTCGTAACGTTCTGACGTCAGTAATTGACGTAAATTGTATGATGTACATCACTTGCGTGTTTGCAACGTCACATTTTTTCCTGCTAATGCTGCGCATCTGATAGTGGCGAACTGCATACTGGATCAGCATAGCAAAATTGGTATTAAACTTGAAGCAGAACTATCCAGTGACATCATGACAGGTCAGTTTCTTAGTTGAACAGTTAATTTACTAAATAATCAGCATGGTTTGAGGATTTTACACATTTTGACTATATTCAGAATAACTTTTTATCAAACTTTTCGGAATGTGATAAAATTGTGCCACAGTGCAGGCCGCGGGTTCAAACAGTTCCCTCGTGCCACGGCAAACGTTTACCCACAAATGGACATGTTCGAACCTTATAGTGATTCTTAGGCTTGTCCCGGAAGCAGTTGGTTCCATTTCACAAAGTCGTACCACGTATTATCTTAGCTTGGTGTAAGGATATGTCAATGTTTACACTGCAGCCAAATTGTCTGGGTTGTTCAACTTCCAACAATATCTGTGTCACTGGAAGCTCTAACTTCGCTGATCAGTGTATGATTGATGCTTTCTGTGAACTTTTTAGCTTCTTTGCAGGACTTGGCAGGGCACCCGCCAAGTGGTGTTATAATACTTATGGAACGTGTCTAGTGAAAAATGGGTCGTATTGCTTTTACGAACATTGTACTCGCCATAGGCGGCGGAAGCCGAACATTATTGGGGGGGGGGGCAATGTTGAAGGACCGAAGGGCCCGATAGCGCTAGGGGGACCGGGTGCATGCCCCCCCCCGGACCCCCCAAATTTTTGAAATCCAAGTGGTGTGAAACGCCATTTCCTGCATTCTCAGCAAAGTCCCCCCCCCCCCCCCCCCCCCCCCCACCCCCCCCCCCCCCCCCCCCTCATTCCGCCGCCCCTGCTCGCAGCTTATGTCCAGCGTCTATTCTCAAACATATTGCATATAGTGAACCAGCGAAACATCCATGCTGCCGGTTCAGTCACCCGCAATAGCTCAGTGGTAGAGCATCGGACTACGGATCGAAAGGTCCTGAGTTCCAATCCCGATACTGGCCGATTCGGCGTGTCCTTGGGCCTAGTCCTATCGGATGGACTTAAATAGTCGGTCCCGACATGCATAGGTCTTCGAACCAGTGCCGTCGTTAAATCAAAGTATTTACATGCTGCCGGTAATGAACTATCCACATGTGTATCAGACGGCAAACTAGGGACGCGTTTCACTAAACTGCGTACGACTAAAATGTTCGTAAGTGCAAAATTATGATAGTCTGTAAATTGCGCATTAACAATGTTTTCTTTTAAACAATTATTGGAATTACATTTATTGAGCATAGGCTGCATATGCAGCCTCTTCTCAATAAATGTAAATCCATCAATGGAAATTTCTAGTCTGTGCACTTACGAACATTTTAGTCGTACGAAGTTTCGTGAAACGGGCCCCAAGAATTACACTCAGTATATGTCGTATAAAGTCTCTCCCGAGTTGGTGCTGTATGGCAAAATGGCTTATTAAGGGGTTGCCCAAGCAAGCAGGTGGATCGTATACTTAGATAGAAAGATATAACTATCTCAAGGAGACCAACGAGAAGTATTTAATAAAATATGTGATTTAGTAATGTCGCTCTACGCTTACCTGGGGACCGTTTCACTAAACTTATTACGACTAAAATGTTCGTAAGTGCAAAATTATGATAGTCTGTAAATTTCACATTAACATTGTTTTCTTGTAAATAATTATTGGATTCACATTTAGTGAGCATAGGCTGCATATGCAGCCTATGCTCAATACATGCAAATCCATCAATTTAAATTTTCAGACGATCCTAACTTTTCACTTACGAACATTTTAGTGGTACGAAGTTTAGTGAAACGGGCCCCAGATATCGAATTATCATATTTGTGGCTGCGACTGCAGAAATGGGGTTTATGGGTTTTGCGAGCAGTGTAGATCCAGATCAGCCTGTGCATCCGCATGAGGACATGCACTGTACGCCGTTCCATCATTGAAACACCCGCCACGCTTCTAACAAGCCATATACATAGATCATTATCAGACTACATGAGTGTGATATTTGATAAGGAGCTACACTGGCCATGAGTGTGATATTTGATCAGGAGCTACACATCCACAAATCCCATAAGCTCCATTTCTTCAGACACATCCACATTTCACTGTATGTTGAGCGGTGTGTTACTTGTGACTTTACCCGTGTTGAACACATTTGCATGAAAGGGTCTACACTGATCATAAATGAAAGTCCGATCATTGACACATTGTCGTATCATGAACCATTTATACAGTGTCTGTATGGTAACTTAAAGTCACATTTCGCCCACCACACATAGAAATGTCATATATCGCTGTATGGTGGGCAGAAAGCGACTTCGGGATATCACCGGTCACAATTTGTCCAATCATAGTATAATATATTACAAACGTTGCGACTCATTTGAACCGTCTTATCGAGACGGTTCACATGAGTGGTAACAACGTATACTTCTACTGAGGAATAAGAAAAATAATATCTTTCCATGAGAAAAAAAATGTCTTCATGAATAATACATTTCAGATCGGTATGCGAATCAACAGAGGTGAATCTGAACATGCGGGTGGGTATCCACACGGGCCGCGTTCTCTGTGGCGTCCTTGGTCTCAAGAAATGGCAGTATGACGTCTGGAGTAATGACGTCACACTCGCCAATCAGATGGAGTCTGGCGGTATCCCAGGGTGAGTGATTAGATAGCCTCTGCGGGGACCATACTATAGTATACTATTGATAGATATAGTAATATTCGTGTTTATAGTATCAGGCTGTATATTATACAGCCTGATGCTAGAAACACGAATATTAGTATTTCTAACATCGGGTTGCATGGGGTAAACCAGGATTGTCACGGATTCGCTTAGCCAAAATATATAATTAAAGCTTGTCAGTTAAACCTCGATACACCAGTTGGATAGCGGTTGTCTGCCACTGATCGTTTTAACAACAATATAAAAGTGTGGCCGTTAACCAAATGCAGCCTGTTATCAAAGCATTATATTCGTGTTTCTAGTATCATGTTGCCTATAACGACGGTTGGGTTCAGCAAATGAACGATGGCAATTGCGTACCGAATATTAGGGGTACTAGGGCCACACACCTCGATTTTGTTTGTCCGTTCAAATTATGCATGCCATTAAAGGTTGTCTGTGGCGCATTTTAGAGGACCAACCGATGGATACAACTATACCTTTTTCAAGATGGCCGCCATTATCGGATAAATAACATGTTACATCAAGTAGTCGTGGCTTAGCACATTGATATATAGATCTAAATATACATATTTGTAGTTGTAAATACGTTCATTCATGAAATGGCTATCAAAGGCAGACATCTGCCTTATTATCAAATTATAGGACATCCAGTACGTATTTGACTTAACTGGGTGTCTGGCTAACTGCTTAAAGTGGGTTCGCTGTCTATATGTATCCTATTTGTAGCGGTATCTCTCCCCCTATTGGTATAAGTAGCTCTCCATTTGTATCAGTACCTTCTCACATTGTATCGTTGTCTCTCTATACGTGTGTCATTTGTATCGTTGTCTCTCTATAAGTTGTGTCATGTGTATCGTTGTCTCTATAAGTTGTGCCATTTGTATCGTTGTCTCTCTATACGTGTGTCATTTGTATCGTTGTCTCTCTATACGTGTGTCATTTGTATCGTTGTCTCTCTATACGTGTGTCATTTGTATCGTTATCTCTCTATACGTGTGTCATTTGTATCGTTGTCTCTCTATACGTGTGTCATTTGTATCGTTATCTCTCTATACGTGTGTCATTTGTATCGTTGTCTCTCTATACGTGTGTCATTTGTATCGTTATCTCTCTATACGTGTGTCATTTGTATCGTTATCTCTCTATACGTGTGTCATTTTGTATCGTTGTCTCTCTATCGTGTGTCATTTGTATCGTTATCTCTCTATACGTGTGTCATTTGTATCGTTGTCTCTCTATACGTGTGTCATTTGTATCGTTATCTCTCTATACGTGTGTCATTTGTATCGTTGTCTCTCTATACGTGTGTCATTTGTATCGTTATCTCTCTATACGTGTGTCATTTGTATCGTTATCTCTCTATACGTGTGTCATTTGTATCGTTTATCTCTCTATACGTGTGTCATTTGTATCGTTGTCTCTCTATACGTGTGTCATTTGTATCGTTATCTCTCTATACGTGTGTCATTTGTATCGTTGTCTCTCTATACGTGTGTCATTTGTATCGTTATCTCTCTATACGTGTGTCATTTGTATCGTTGTCTCTCTATACGTGTGTCATTTGTATCGTTATCTCTCTATACGTGTGTCATTTGTATCGTTGTCTCTCTATAAGTGTGCCATGTGTATCGTTGTCTCTCTATAAGTGTGTCATTTGTATCGTTATCTCTCTATACGTGTGTCATTTGTATCGTTGTCTCTCTATAAGTGTGCCATGTGTATCGTTGTCTCTCTATAAGTGTGTGTCATTTGTATCGTTATCTTTCTATACGTGTGTCATTTGTATCGTTGTCTCTCTATAAGTGTGCCATTTGTATCGTTGTCTCTCTATACGTGTGTCATTTGTATCGTTATCTCTCTATACGTGTGTCATTTGTATCGTTATCTCTCTATACGTGTGTCATTTGTATCGTTGTCTCTCTATACGTGTGTCATTTGTATCGTTGTCTCTCTATAAGTTGTGCCATTTGTATCGTTGTCTCTCTATAAGTTGTGCCATTTGTATTTTGTATATTGTCTCTATAAGTGTGCCATTTGTATCGTTGTCTCTCTATAAGTTGTGCCATTTGTATCGTTGTCTCTCTATAAGTTGTGCCATTTGTATCGTTGTCTCTCTATAAGTTGTGCCATTTGTATATTGTCTCTCTATAAGTGTGCCATTTGTATCGTTGTCTCTCTATAAGTTGTGCCATTTGTATTCGTTGTCTCTATAAGTTGTGCCATTTGTATTTTGTCTCTCTATAAGTGTGCCATTTGTATCGTTGTCTCTCTATAAGTGTGCCATTTGTATCGTTTGTCTTTCTATAAGTGTGCCATTTGTATCGTTGTCTCTCTATAAGTTGTGCCATTTGTATCGTTGTCTCTCTATAAGTGTGCCATTTGTATCGTTGTCTCTATAAGTTTGTACCATTTGTATCGTTGTCTCTATAAGTGTGCCATTTGTATCGTTGTCTCTCTATAAGTGTGCCATTTGTATCGTTGTCTCTATAAGTTGTACCATTTGTATCGTTGTCTCTATAAGTGTGCCATTTGTATCGTTGTCTCTCTATAAGTGTGCCATTTGTATCGTTTGTCTCTCTATAAGTGTGCCATTTGTATCGTTGTCTCTCTATAAATGTGCCATTGTATCGTTGTTGTCTTTCTATAAGTGTGCCATTTGTATCGTTGTCTCTCTATAAGTGTCCCATTTGTATCGTTGTCTCTCTATAAGTTGTGCATTTGTATATTGTCTCTCTATAAGTGTGCCATTTGTATCGTTGTCTCTCTATAAGTTGTGCCATTTGTATCGTTGTCTCTCTATAAGTTGTGCCATTTGTATCGTTGTCTCTCTATAAGTTGTGCCATTTGTATATTGTCTCTCTATAAGTGTGCCATTTGTATCGTTGTCTCTCTATAAGTTGTGCCATTTGTATCGTTGTCTCTCTATAAGTTGTGCCATTTGTATTTTGTCTCTCTATAAGTGTGCCATTTGTATCGTTGTCTCTCTATAAGTGTGCCATTTGTATCGTTGTCTTTCTATAAGTGTGCCATTTGTATCGTTGTCTCTCTATAAGTTGTGCCATTTGTATCGTTGTCTCTCTATAAGTGTGCCATTTGTATCGTTGTCTCTATAAGTTGTACCATTTGTATCGTTGTCTCTATAAGTGTGCCATTAGTATCGTTGTCTCTCTATAAGTGTGCCATTTGTATCGTTGTCTCTATAAGTTGTACCATTTGTATCGTTGTCTCTATAAGTGTGCCATTTGTATCGTTGTCTCTCTATAAGTGTGCCATTTGTATCGTTGTCTCTCTATAAGTGTGCCATTTGTATCGTTGTCTCTCTATAAGTGTGCCATTTGTATCGTTGTTGTCTTTCTATAAGTGTGCCATTTGTATCGTTGTCTCTCTATAAGTGTCCCATTTGTATCGTTGTCTCTCTATAAGTGTGCCATTTGTATCGTTGTTGTCTTTCTATAAGTGTGCCATTTGTATCGTTGTCTCTCTATAAGTGTCCCATTTGTATCGTTGTGTCTCTATAAGTGTGCCATTTGTATCGTTGTCTTTCTATAAGTGTGCCATTTGTATCGTTGTCTCTCTATAAGTGTCCCATTTGTATCGTTGTCTCTCTATAAGTGTCCCATTTGTATCGATATCACTGGCGCTGCATTCCGCGACAGTGTGAACTGTTTCACATCAAAATAGGCGCCGGATTTCTGACGAATTCCCATTCAGCTACATGCAGAAGATACTGCATGAACACATTTTAGTCTAGTAACCGGCGCAATAATTTTGCGCCGGTTATTACATGAAAACTGCGTTTATGCGATAGCTCTAAGTCTAGCTGAGTGGCATCTCGTCGGAAACCTGGGCATTTTTCGGCGCGAAACATTTTACGCCGTTGCGGAGTGCAACACTAGTGGATATATGTCTATTCACAGGCGGGTCCACGTGACCAAGCAGACCCTGGAGTACCTCCGCGAGGAATACGAGGTGGAGAAGGGGAACGGAATTGAGAGGAACACGTACCTACAAGAGCACGACATCGAAACCTTCCTCATAAAGAGCCGCCATTCCACGCCGAAAAAGGTACACACTCGCCTGAGCTAATCTTGTCAATATAATTGAGACACACCATGCGATTTTGTACCTTCGGACATCTGCGTAATTTCATGAAATACGTTTACAAAATTTACGATATGTTCCGTAAAGGGAAACAAAAGTTGACCAAAATTTCAGAGTACATGCGGAATATAATTCCGCATGTACTCTGAAAATTTGGTCAACTTTTGACTGTATTCATGAAAAATATTGTAAATTTTGTAAATGTATTTAATGAAATTACGCAGATGTCCGAAGGTACAAACTCGCATGGCGTGTCTCATATGTCAATGTCAATAGTTGTCAATTGCAAAGCTATTTTATAAAATTGTATAATCTAACAGAAATGGGTGGTGTGGTAATCTTTTTTGAATGGGAAATTTACTCGGTCCTAGGTCCGAGATACATATAATACCTGTAGAGCCGGGGTTTCTACCCACCCTCCCCCCCCCCCCCCCCCACGCCCTCCCCGGTTTTTGTAACTCCGGTTACAAAAACCGGGGGGTTACAAAAGCCGGCTCTACAAATACATATTTCCAGAATACGAACCTTCTGGACAATAATCCGAAAAACATCCGGGCCAAGAAGCTATCGTTCCGGAGTGTGACAAACTGCGTGATGCGACTGATCCACTCCGTCAAGTTCAACGCGGAAATTCCCTTCTCGAACGTCCTAACTCCACAAGCTGAGGAGCCGAAACATCACCGGGAGGGATCTAAGTTCGTAAGTATAGTAGGTAAAACAACTATGTATGTTAGTAAAAGAACCCCTACGTCAGACACAAACATATCATAGGGAGGGTTCCAAGTTCGTCAGTATAGTAAAAGAACCCCTACGTCAGACACAAACATATCATAGGGAGGGTTCCAAGTTCGTATATAGTACGAAGAAATCATTAGACTACCACATGTAGGATCTAAGTTCATACGTATAGTAGGGGAAACAACTCTAAAAAATAGCATGGAGAGATCTAAGTTCGTAAGTATAATGTAACCTCTCTAAGTCAGACACAAACACCACCGGGTGGGATCTAAGTTCGTAAGTATAGTTTAACCTCTCTACGTCAGACACACAAACACCACAGGGAGGTATTTAAGTTCGTATGTATGGTGTAACCTCTCTATGCCAGACACACAAACACCACAGGGAGGGGAGAGATCTAAGTTCGTAATTATAGTGTAACCTATATACGCCAGACAAACAAACACCATCGGGTGGGATCTAAGCTCGTAAGTATCGTGCAACCTCTCTAAGCCAGACACACTAACGTCACACGGAGGGATCTAAGTTCGTAAGTAGGGCATGTATCATCAATTGTGATCACTAGGACAATTTGACATACTCCACATTGCAACATGTGCACCAACGGATAGTTCTAGTAGGTGAATTCGTCCTTTCCGAGATTCAAACGGGAGATTCCCCCGAGTCCCGTGATCTGTGTTACAGGCCGACGTCTCGTTTGTTTGACTGGTCATTGTGGGCCTTTAAGTTAATAAAACAGACCTGGAGACGTGCTTGTAGCCGGATATGTATTTGAATACGTCTGTAGATGCAGCACGAACGCTTGCCCAAATCAATAGCCAGGAGTTAGCACAAAACTGATGATTTTTGGCTGTTACTGGAGAAATGTGGCTTATGGGGTTTGCGACCAGTGTAGATCCAGATCAGCCTGTGCATCCGCACAGTCTGATCAAGATCTGCACTATTCGCGATTCCGTCAATAAAACACTCGCCATACACCTGACAAGCAGTATATATCGTTATCAGGCTACAGTGTGTGCTATCTGATCAGTAACCTATTTCACTAAAATTGCAAAGTACATGTATACTTATCTTGCTAAGTACACTTTGAGGGAGACATTTTCAATTTAAGGATACATTTATTAATTTTTATTTTCATGCATTTATTGCATTATCACAGCCATTTTCGTGATTTTTGCTAGTTTTAAAGGGGACACAGTAAAAATTGAAGCACTTACCTTTCACGTTTTTTCAAGTCCGCCATATTGTGGGTGTCTTAATTTACCGGCCCGTACAGCTTACAAGACAGTGACACTAGTGCATCATGAATTTAGTACAATGCGCTATTACAATACGAAGGCCCATTTTATGCAATAACATTTTCTGTTTTCAGACAAAGTTTGGGTACTCTGTTACAGACAAGTTGCGGAAAGCATTCAAGGAAAGGTAAGTTGTGTTAAACTTATGGATCTTTGCAGCTAAAATATTTGTGAATCGTCATGACAAAGTGGTGGTTGCAAAGCTTTTTGAACTGCGCAGCTCCACATGTGGAAGATTCTGACCTTTGACATAAAATATTCCCATTAAAAACATTACCCCACCCACCTGGCGTCGTACTGTACGTTACTTTATAGTAACGTACAGCACGGCACCAGGTGCGGTAACGGCACGGTAACTCTTGCAATCTACTCCCGTACCGTCCATGGCTACGGGAGCTTTTCGCAACCCACGAGTGAACACCGATGGTAAACATATGGCTCATGCCATGGTGAATCAACTGTGACTGGAGAAATGGGGCTTATAGGAGTTGTGACCAGTGTAGCTCATGATCAAAATAGTAGACTCGTGTAGCCTGATAACGATCGACATTGCTTGTTAATAGTGTATCAGTAGCCGATTTCACCAACATTGCAAAGTATACTTTTCTATCAAAGTATACTTTGAGGGAGTAATCATTTATTTTTCCCGAAATGCATTATGTCATATAGAACTAACGACTGAATATAGTTGATGATTAAAAGTATGTAGAATTATTATACTGAGTGTATTACATTATCACAGCCATAATGGCCGTGATAATGTAATACATTCAGTATAATAACAATTATTAAAATTATCCTAAAATTGAATATTTCTCCCTTAAAGTATACTTTGCTAGATAAGTATACTTTGCAATGTTGGTGAAATAGGCTACATGTGTTTCATTGGTGCAATGGCGAACATTGCAGATCCTGATCAGACTGGATCTAGTGACTTCACTGTTCGCAAAACCCCATAATCGGTATGTTTCCAGTCACAGCCGCATATACAGTATGCATTAAAGATATATTAGAGGGAAAAATAATAATTTGTTGGAGAAATATGAATAACTTGCATACATTAATTTAATGAGCTGCAATATTCATGAACTTAAATGAATAAATTTATTGATATTAATTCATGTTTTGTTATTTATAATTTTCCGCCATTAGTGTCATTTAATATATGCATTATAATATTTCTATAACAGAAATAATATATTTTATAATTAGGTTTTAAGGAATATCATTAGTTTTAATTTGCATAAATTTGCATAATTTATGCAGATATTTAAACTTTGGTTGACTAGCTTGGTATTTTGTACATGTAATAGAAATTTCGGCATTCATTTTATAGTCTTTGCGTCTATTCAATCAAATAATGAAACCAAAATGAAAGATCTTCTGCAGTTCTATCAGTGTCTATCAGTGCCAGTGTGATAAATTTCAGGCATTCCGATCGCCCCCAACCTGTGGACCGAGTGAACAAAATGATAAATCAAAGTACTGAAAGTACTGAACATAGGGTACTACAAGATTAAACTAGATTGATTGATTGATTGATTGATTGTTGGTGTTGCAGTTTCATTAACCCTTAAAGGTACATGCCCACTCAGTAGGTACAAAATGTTCTTTACATCAGAGACATCATCTGAGACATTTCCTGGCAAAATAAACATGAATGGGCCATTATCCCACGTACTGATTGCATTATTATACATTGTATATCAGACGTAAATTTGCACACTGATATCAGGGGCGATAACCGTGTTTGCTTAAAATGTTAACGGACATTACTATTTAATCTCTGTATTTATTTTATGATGTGCAATGATTATACTTTAAAATCTGTCGAAAATATTATTTTTTCAGGATTTCTTTAGTATAAATAATTAAAAAATATCATGCCTCATTTGCATATGAAAATAGCCTGATACCACCGCGCGTCACTATCAGTAAAATAAATATTACTAAATGATTATATCTGTATAGCGGGCACTTGTAACGTTTAGAACTGGTGGAATAGTGACACAGTTATACACTTATTTAATTCCCATAAATGACATTTTGGGCTTACTGAGTGGGCATGTACCTTTAAAGCGCTGGAAACGACAATTGTCGTCTGCTGTTTTAAATATTTTTATATTTTCTCCTCAAAAACATACCGAGACGATTCTACTGCGCTGCCAAAACAGGTTTTTAAAGAGATTAAAATATACAAAATGAGCAGACGGCAATTTTATTTTTCAGCGTTTTAGTGGTTAAGGGGTAAACTATTGATATGGCACAACTTAAAGTTCAGTATGCACTGCTACAGTATATATGTACCAAAACATTCAACACCATTACAGATTATGCATAGCAATATCAGAAAGATACGGTAACACATATACAAGACATCATCAATTCAAGTATACAGATTCCAGATATCTATGATCATTATAGATATATTGAAAACTGATTGAAGAGCAATAGTTACAATAATTCCGCCACGGAAGCGGTGTCGCGCCTGAAAATGCCTTATCGGTACATCGCCAAGTTTACTTCTGTTTTGTGAATGAAATAGTTGGCCCCGGATCGAGTATATTAAAACATACAAATGACGTCATTGGGGAAACCGCTGACAAAATTTTCAATGTATGGAAGCCCAAACTTGTTAGATTTGTTTTTGTCGTATTTCAGTACTTGCATTAATATGGGTATTAATATACGCTGGATGTGTTATACTGTCATTAATTTGTTCCCTGACTGTAAGTTATCACCTTAAATACTGACTTATTGACCCCCTTCCCTGAACGTAGAATTGACACTCATGTTGGCGTGTATTGGCCACCATAGACAAATGTCGATCAGGCCGAATTCAGGAATGTCACTAAATTCCACTGTAAATCCATCGATAGAGAGAGAGAATGAGGATTAAACATCAGTTAGACCTACACGTGCGAGCTTTGTTTCGCACAGGTGTCGGGTGAGTTTAGAAATAGGCTGTCGGAAGGTCAAACTTGATGTAGTTTGTGTGTTAAACGCGTCGCTTGTTTCGGAGAGTATTCGGAGGGGAGTTAACTCTGTTACTAAATTTAGCGATGACCGCACGATTTGTGCTGCAAATGGGGGCAAATCACGCGCAACAAAATAATCCGATGTATTTTTGTACGTAGAACATCCGTTGTTGATATTGTGCAGTGCAAGTAATTTTTCATAATATTATTTTCAATTAGCGGTTGCGTATGACAGTTAAACGTTGAGTAACACAATGCATTTTGTTGTTATGGTTACTCCAAGATATCACTACCTACCACCGCATCTAGGGGGGTCTGGGGCGTGGCTAACTGTTGGAGGCGATGCCTATACATAGGTATACCCTATGTAAAAACATAAAACAGCGGAAAACACTATTAATTTCCACCTCCAGCAGAAAATTCGGGTTACAACTTAAATTGATCTGACAGTGTGTTTTCTGTCTTATTCAATTCCAGGCATTCGCACCGCCCTCAGCCGGTGGACCGGGTGAATAAGTATCTGAATCAGGCCATTATCGCCCGCAGCGTGGATCGGGAGAAAAACGAGCACGTGAACTATATCACTCTTCGTTTCAAGGAATCGTCAAAAGAAGTCCAGGTGAGATATTGAAGTTCTTCAAACAATATATGGGTCTCATTATAAAGATAAATAAATAGAGAATAGTAGGTTAGTGCCGTGAATGGGAAAAATATCTGGCAATGCTTAGGAAACGGGATGGGCAAGGCTCTGCCGAGCACATCCCCTTTCCGTGCCGGGCCAGATAATTTTCCCATTCCCATCCCGTCAACACCTACAAATAGCTTTAAAATGCAAAAAATAAACCCTCAAAATCGGAGAATCGACTATGACGACCGCACATATTCACACGCAGTGATTAGGTCGCATTGACAGGATATCAAAAATAAAGCAATAATACATGGCTAGAACATCAATCTGGATTTATGAAATAATCAACAACAGATACAGATATAGCATTAATAACTAGATTGGTCAGTAAGCGAGGCTTACGGAATACCCCCCGCGTGGGCCCAGGTACCCCTAAAATATGTAAAAAAAATCCAAGTGTGTGGGCTTGTGACCTTGACTCTGGGCTTAGCGGGAGCGGTATGAACGTGACTTTGTCACAGGGTGGTAGAGGTCCATTGGAGCAATGCGTATGTGAAATGTGAAGCAGATCCGAGCAAGGAAATAGAAGTTATAACCAATTTCTCTGATGTTAAGTTTTGTAAAGAGACTAAGTATGTGAGGTTGACCTCGAGATCAGCGGGAACAGCATGATAGTAGAGCCTTAGAGGAATGCATGCATGAAATATTAAGAATTTTCGATGAATGAAATAGAAGTTATAACATATTTCTCTGATGTTAAGTTTTGTAAAGAGACTAAGTATGTGACCTTGACCTTGGGATTACCTTGGGTTGGACGGTCGTAGATTTGCTACAGCATCATAGTACAACCTTAGGTCAATGCACAAGTGAAATATTAATAATTTTCAATGAAGGAAATAGAAGTTATAACTTATTTCTCTGATGTTAAGTTTTGTAAAGAGACTAAGTATTTGACCTTGACCTTGGGATCAGCGGGGGTTGGACGGTTGTGAATTTGACACAGCATGGTAGTAGAACCTTACAGGAACGCATGTGTGAAATATTGAGCATCTTAGATGAAGGAAGTAGAAGTTATAACAATATTTCTCTTATGTTAAGTTTAGACTAAGTATTTGACCTTGACCTTGGGAGCAGCGGGGGTTGGACGGTCGTGGATTTGTCACAGCATGGTAGTAGAGCCTTACAGGAATGCATGTGTGAAATATTGAGCATTTTAGATGAAGGAAATAGAAGTTATAACAATATTTCTCTGATGTTAAGTTTACGGACGCACGGACACACGGACGCACGGACGGACGCACGGACGGACAACCTGACTCCAGTATAATCGTTGTGGGGGGTATAACAATGATATTCTCCCCAGTTATCTTAATAGTATGTTGTAGTACGTAGTAGAATAAAACACAGTACATAAAGCGAACAATCACATGACTTGAATATCTGGGACATCATCTATGACACAGTGTCTTTAATTTAAGTCATCATATGCGAGATACACATTTTACAGTAGTGTAATATGAGAATTTCGAAAAAAAAACATCGATATATAGAGAATAGTAGGTTAGTGCCGTGAATGGGAAAAAATATCTGGCAAGGCTCAGGAAACGGGATGGGCGAGGCTCTGCCGAGCACATCCCGTTTCCGTGAGAGCCTCGCCCATCCCGTTTCCGTGCCGCGCCAGATATTTTGTCCCATTCACGGCACTAACCTACTATTCTATTTATCCCGTCAACACCTACAAATGGCTGTAAAATGCAAAAATTGTATTGACTGGATATCAAAAATGTTTCACGGCACCGTGTTTCACGGCACATACGCAGTGTTGACGGGATAAATTTCTTTATTTCGACAATAGATGTGGTTACCACTCATTCAAACCGGTTTGAATTAGCGGTAACAACTTAATACTTGTATATACTTTTATAGAGATATATATAAAACATCTTTTAAACAAAAATATTGAAAACTATTTAAAAATCGTCTTTGTCTTCTCTTTTTTTCTTCAGTACCAAGCAATGGACGACTTTGCATTCAGCAGCAGTATGATATGTTCGCTGGTCTTACTGATCTGTATGGCCGCCGTAAATACTCTTATACTTCCCAGGTAGGTCCTTTTTGTTTAATGGTGTTTTACAACCTGCCAACATGTAAGGTCATTAACGAGACAAGTAATGTGATTTTGTACCTAAGAAGATGTGCGTAATATTTTCATTAAAATGCCGTCGAAAGTTGAAGTAATTTTCATAGCAAATGCGGAATTCCGCATTTGCTATGAACATTTCGTTAACTTTCGACGTCATTTACGGAGAATATCGCAGTTTTTGTCGCAGATATCGCACATGTTTGAAGCTGCGTTCTAAGAATACATGCACATCACATGACTCGTCTCATTTTATCTAGGTCAACATTGTCGAAACCATTCATATGCAACCCGTACGCAGGAATTATTTTAGGGGTGGGGTGGGGGGGGGGGGGGGGGGGTGCGTTATCGACGGCGCGAAGGGCTAAACATTGTTTTTGCACATCCACGGACAGACCTCGGCAGTTTAACCTTGGGAGCAGCCTAAGTAACTGGAATGGATTTTTATTTGTTAATTTTGCAACCAATCTAAATAATCACAAAATGATTTTCAGACCAGTCCATTTATGAACATGGGGTGTTTTTGTCCTCAAAATTATGAAAATTAATTGCAAAAAGTGCAGATCCTGATGAGACGTTCATGTGATCACCATCTGAGTTGCACCTTGTCTGGAACCTCTCTAAGATAAACAGTAGTATTTAAAATATTTAAAAGTAAGTACTTTAACAAAAAAGTCACCCTCCCCAAAAAAAATTGTTTGATGAAATTCCATCAAATATTGATTTTATTGCGAAACAAAAAAGATTTTCCTTTGGGAATTTAACATGGGGCTAAAAATAGATTTTTTTTAAATATTTTGTTTATTCGTCGACCGATTTTCAAAATCTAACTTGTTTTCTTAGTTACATCATTTGCAAGCTATCTGGCCAGATTTGGAGTCAATTTCCAAATTTTTCGTTTTTTGATCCTTGGAAATTGATTCCCCGTGTTAAATTCCCATAGGAAAATCGTTTTTTCACAATAAAATAAATATTTTTTCTGGGGAGGGTGACTTTTTGTTATTGATGAAAAAGTACTTACATTTAAATATTTTTTAAATTTAATGTGTTTAATAGCCAAAAGTTCGTCGGCAGAAAAACGTGTAACTAACAGACAGTAGTGTATATCGCTAAGCAAGCAAGTTGTACACTCATTTGCCATCCCCAACAAACGGCCTTATATATTCTATGGATGACACTTAACCAACGTATCTGGTTTCTACTACAACTAGCATTATTTACCAACACGTCTGTCACACCGACATGAACCCTCAGGAACATGACATATCGCTATTTATAAATGAGGGATCCCAACAACATACTTCCTTTATTAAGGTTCTAGTAACCCATTTTATGTTGAGAATTCACAAGCTTGCTGATGAAAAACAACATTTATTTATGAACGGATGTATGTTGTTTGACCACATATTTGAAACATCTGAACGAGCCGGTTCAAATGAGTGACCACACAATATACCTTAGAGCAGACTTAAACAAAATTGTAAATATATACACAACCGCCTGTGTTAATCCTGCCCATATTAACATATATATTGGCAATGCAAACTGGCAATCAAGCAGCTTGATTGACTGAGTCTGAGCTGTAGCACAGCTCAGGCTCAGGCAATCAAGCTGCTTGATTTCAAGCAGAATTTTCAAGTATTGTAATATAAATAAATTGACAAATATTGGCAAGACTAGCGCAGGTGTAATATATTAATTTCTGATTTCAGAACCATCCTGCTACTTATGTTGTTCTTGGCCACGTTTTGTTGGATATCCGTGGTCCTTATGTTCATACTCAGTGTTAAATTAAAGGTAAGAATGCGTGCTTTATTTAAGAAATGAAATTTATGTTGTTGCTCTTTTCTTGCTGTTCCTTGGTCGATCGACATTGATTATATAACATTTAAGTTGTGTGAAACGCTTGAAACATTATTGGTTAACGGCCGTTGCGTTTGATGTACGGAACAGCCGTTACCGCCAGTGAATTTATTATTTTCGCGAACCTTGGTGGTCGTTAAATACAGCTGTCATTTTGATAGTTATGTACGTTCGAACTCTTGCGTTGAACTCGAGTTCTTGAGTTAGGACTCTTATGCATCCTTTGTATTGAGTTTATGTCGAGATTTATTCTGCTGATACTGATATATGCTGCTCAAGACCAAATAATTCCAGCACACAAATATTTACACAATTCCCTAACATTTGATTGGTCCGTAGCAAGTCTCTGTCCAAAATTTATATCCCAGTAAACTCCCACGCCGAACTACTTTCCGTAACCGTCAGGCGCAGTTAAAATAATTCTTAAGAAAACGGAAAATAAACACATTTTCTTGATGAATGTATTTCAAATGCTGGAATTATAAGGAATGAATGGCCTTTTTGTTGAATGTATCGGGGATATAAACTTGGAAAAGTCGCGGGAATACTGGACGAGGCCTTCCGGCCTTCGTCCAGTATTCCCGCGACTTTTCCAAGTTTATACCCCGATAAATTCCACAAAAAGGCCATTCATTCCTATAATGACATTTATATGTTTGACATTTATATGTCTTAGCCGCCATTTGATTCTGAACCTTTGTGTTCTAAGTCAGCCAGTGAGGGTATTCGTTTCGCAGCCTCCCACATTTCCAGTTTGCCTTATTCAGTAGAACCTCTGTACTTATGTGACACAGAAAACATCTGCGTGATTATATACATTGTAATACTTATTTCAGTTGCATTGTGATTTATTTATCATGATAATGTGTGCTGCTGCTCGTATACATATGAACAGATGGTCGTGTGCCTTATTTACAGTGGAACATCTCTAAACCGGACTCCCATGGGTGTCCGGTTTAGAGATGTTCCACAGATGGTCATGTGACTTATTTACAGTGTGCCTTATTTATAGAGAGGTTCCACTGTATTTATTCATACATTATTTAACGAGAGTGACACAGGTGGCCAATGCCAGTCTACCCTGTGACCCTTACTACAAAATTACATTAAAAAAACATGTCCACATACAAGTACATGTATATACACATACATGTAATAATTTGACGTAAATAATAACTACGAATTAATTAACATTAACTACGAGGGGCGTAAACTACGATCGATTCGCATTGGATTGTATAAGTATTGAATGTTTAGTTGACATTTTAAATGTAACCATTTTGCTATATTTCAGTGTACAGCGTTTGATATACGGAAATCCTCAGGTCTCCGTTTGTTTGTTATGGTGACTACAATAATACTGATCTATGCAATGGCTCAAGTTAATGTGGTAAGTCGAATAATATCTTCTATTAACCTATTAAACCGTTGAACTGAACACTTAAATACACAAGTCATATAACTTATTAGTATAAATGTCTAAATGGAAACCCGCGTTAGTGAATATCTGAGACATCATCTGAGACACACTGCCTTTGAAAGGTGCGAAATATATATTGTCGTCTCTGTGTTTCGTCTTTGTTTTATTTTTTAGCAAAGACACCCCCCCCCCCAACACACACACAAAAATAAAAAAACACAAAACAAAACAACAACATGCTCCATTGTACATACTGTGCGGACGTTAACCGTTCTTGTTCATTCTTTCCAATTCCAGTTTTGTTGTAAAGAAGGCGTCTTCCACATTTTCACGACGGTGACGTTCACGTCGCTGTCTGACGACCACCTACAGTGCAGCCTCCCACCATACATCTTCCTCAGCTGCATCCTGGGATACATCGGGGTCTCCATTTTCCTCAAGTTGTCCGCCGGCATCAAGCTTCTCTTGATGCTGATCATGGGCGTCGTCTACGTGATTGTCATGGAGATCTCGCATAAGAAGATATTTGTGGATTTTGACAATGTTCATAAGTAAGTTTGATAGTTGTTTTTATTATGTGATTGCAAATATTTGGAGTGTATGTAAGCGTTTGGTGATACTGCTTATGGGTGCCAGTTATATGGCTGTCATGGAGATCATCGTGGATTTTGACAATGTTCATTATAAAAATTGATAGCAAAAACACAATTACGCTTGTAAGTATTTCGATTGATTTTAAGCTGATTATGGCTTCCGTGTGTGGTTTCATGGAGATCATAAGAATATATTCCTGGATTTTGACACTGTACATGAGTAGGTATAACAGTTGCGAGGAAAATACTTTATCCACTATGAGCAGCGTTGCCAACACGACCATACCCCACCCGACCATCTAAATGTATCATTGTTTAATTGGGAAAATATGGAATATATCCTAAATAGCATGTGCATGTGATGGACAAGACCCACCATACATGTTTGATTGCTCTACTTTCAGTCCCATCATCCCTAGCAACGTGATGGGTGAGGTCGTACTGGCTGTATTCATGGTAACGCTGTATGTCCAGGGGCGACAGACGGAGTGGACGTCACGACTCGACTATCTCTGGAAAACACAGGTATTACGTCATGTCTGATGTATCTACAGGTACAGTCTACCATGATCAGGGCCTACACTGTTTTCAGTAATGAGTTGATAAAACATTCCTGACTGTTTATGTGTCACAGTATGTATGCAACTCACGAAGGCCGAATGTGTGTATTCGTGTCCAGATAGCTCAGTCGTTTGGAGCGCTTGTAGGTCAACCAGACGTCCCGGGTTCTCGCCCTTTGACATATGAAACACCCAAGTATGCTGCGGTGTGCTGTCCCTGATTTCAAGCATGGAACTGGTGTTCGTACATGTACTAGTCTAAATCACAGACATGCGGCGTGTTTCGGTTTTCATCGGTATAACTATATACATATATGAACAAGGCTTCTAACTTTGGTAGGACACGACCTCGTATCGTAACAAAATAACATGTTTAACATTTTATATGCATTCTATGTATTCCTGCAGGATAACGATAATTCTCAAACGATCATATGAACACACCACTACAATATTGACGTTAGAGCCTTAAACACATTATTTCATTTGTTATGATACAAGGTTGTGTCCACATAGGAAAAGCAGCTGTAATTCGATATTATTTGCATAATTATGTTCTAACTGTAATGGGGATGACTTATCTATGTCAAAACACCGATGTCCGCCCTCAATTATTGTACATAAAATACTGTACTTCGGGCCCCATTATGACCCTCATACATATAGCCTCTAATAAATATGGAGCTACATGTATGAGCTTTGTAAACTCTTATATGTTAGCGGCGGTCATGGTGTGTATTGACATAGATAATATATTTATTATACTCACTGGTCATATATTCTATTTCGTGTTAGCTTGGATTAGTATAAATCCACTATAATACTTACTTTGGGTTGGAGGTTATCCCCTGACGATTTGTCCGTGCACTGTGCACACCAGTGCATTGGCTTACTCTGGGCCACACATGTTTTCATTCTCAGGCCTGCGTGACCAAGTCTTAAAGTAAGTAATCACCTGAGTACTTCGGGATCATAAGTTGGCTTTACCCTAGATCTCGGGGTAATCTTTCTACCTAAATTAGCTGGGATATTTTAGACCTTTCTATAATATTAAAGTGGGAGGGGGCTGGTCATAATAGTTCATTCCGTTAATTAATTAGGCATGTAACGCTATACAACTACTCCATTTCATGTACATCTCCGCCATCAATATACAACCAAACATACAACACGTCTCCTTTCATTTACTTCTACCATTAATCCGGACCTAGACTGAACGAACCTTCAGCCATACTTTTGTCATGTATACTGGCTAACAGGACAGCTCGCCAGAAGGCAAACCCAGTATACACGACCGAAGTTGTTACAAGTAAAACACAGTCCTGTTACATAATTATGCTATTTTAGGAAGATAACGATAATTCTGAAATAAACATTGCACTTTCCACCAAAATATTCACATTAGCGTTAATAAAATCGCGGACTTTGTTACGATACGAGGTTGTGTCCGACCAAAGTTAGAAGCCTTGTTCAAAATAGTTATATCGATGAAAGCCGAAACACGCCGAATACTTGTGGTCTAAATGGTTTATAATCACAAGCCGTGGAACTAATCTGGCCATATATTCCATAGTTCTCATTTAGCCGAGAGTGGCTTCACAAGTTCAGTGGTCACTGTGACACATTTGTTGCAATTGGTTTTATACAGGCTACGGAAGAGAAGGTAGAAATGACAGACCTGCAGAACAGCAACCGGCAGATACTGTGTAACCTACTCCCCGCACACGTCGCCGCCCATTTCATTGACAATCAGAACAAAAGTCACATGGTAAGGCCACGCCCACTTCATTGACAATCAGAACAAATGTCACATAGTAAGAAAGCATAGCATGAACAATGAAAACAGCTGTCACATGATAATGCCCAGCCCACTTTATTGACAATCAGAATAGAAGTCACATGGTAAGGCCCCGCCCACTTAATTTATAATCAGAACAAAAGTATCACGGTAAGGTCCCGCCCATTTCATTAGCAATCAGACAAAAAAGTCGCATGGTAAGTAAGGCCCCGCCCACTCCATTGACAATCAGAACAAAGGTCACATGGTAAGGTACCGCCCACTTCATTGACAACCAGAATAAATGTCACGTGGTAATGTCCTGCCCACTTCATTGACAATCAGAACAAAAGGCACGTGGTAAGGTCATGTCCACTTCATTGACAATCAGAACAACAGTCACATGGTAAGGTACCGCCGACTTCATTGACAATAAATACAAACGTCACATGGTAAGATCATGCCCACTTCATTGACAATGAGAACAAAAGTCACATAATAAGGTCCCGCCCACGTCATTGGCAATCAGAACAAAAGTCACATTGTAAGGTCCCACCCACTTCATTGACAATGAGAACAAATGTCACATGGGATATCCACACGTTATTGCATCAACATTGCTTTAGAATGTGTTGAGATATGTAGACACGAGCGGACATAAACAGTAGTAACATGAATTGTATGGCTGTCATGCAGGGCGACTTACTATAAGTCGCCCTGTGTGACAGCCAGAACATTCGCGTTAAAATACCAGGTGTACGTGACTTACATCACCAACCCAGTTAGTTAGTCGACCTTGTATAGATCTTGAAGTGATAGTGGTATGTAAAAGTACGCCAACGCCATATAGCCTTCGACAAGCCAGACAGAAGTCACACTCTGTAAGTAATGAATATCTATGAGCTGCGGGCTAACAAACCTAATTATCCCTTATTCGGCCCGACTATATCCCGACTGTACAGTTAGCATTATAGGAAAATTGCCGAATTATATTCGTAAATAATCATTTTCTGTTTAAAGTTAGTGAAGAATTTCATTACAGGAACTGTACACTGTACAGTCACATTATGGAACGATTAGCGTCTTCTTTGCGACAGTATTCTTTTTTATTTATTATTCTAACTGTTAAAGTTACAGAGAATAGTAGGTTAGTATCTGGCAAGGCTTAGGAAATGGGATGGGCGAGGCTCTGCCGAGCACATCTCGTTTCCGTGCCGCGCCAGCTATTTTTTCCCATTCACGGCACTAACCTACTATTCTATTTATCCCGTCAACACCTACAAATGGCTTTAAAATGCAAAACAAATAACCCCAGCCACCGCACATATTCATACGCAGTGATTAGGTCGTATTGACAAGATATCAAAAATGTTTCACGGCACCGTGTTTCACGGCACATACGCACTGTGTTGACGGGATAAAAACATAACATTCCCCCGCCTGTTCATTGTTAAGCTTCGTGACAAACATCGCTTTGCCGCCTTTCAACGGTTAATGTGTTTGTTCGTGTTTAACGGCCTATCAACATATAATGTCATTTAAGGCCAGGCCAACTGGTTCGTTCCGGTATTCAAACTGCTGCATTTGGGGGAAAATCCCAAAATCAGAACGGAATATTTACATAAAAAAATATATTCAGCCCTGAAATTAGAATAACCTGACCTGGTGCCAAGTCCATACCACACCAAAGCCCATTCCCCTAAAAGTAATAGGATTACGAATAATCCTATTACTCATATAAGGGGTATAACCAGATTCAACTCTCACATACAAGAAAGTCAAAGACGTACAAACCATGTTGGGATTCCGGTAAGGATGAATCCCGATCGTTAAATTACCCATCACATGCTCCCACCTGCCACCCACCAAGAAGCGGTTAAAGTTAGTGACACACTTCATTACAGGAATTGTATAGTCAGCATTATGGGAAGATTGGCGTATTCTTCGCTTCCATCCCGAACTTCTCGGAGTTTTACATGGAGTTGGACGCGAATAACCAAGGAATGGAGTGCCTACGTGTTCTCAATGAGATCATTGCAGACTTTGACGAGGTAAGGACTCAAATAAAATAAGTGTGTATAGTATTGTGGCCTTTTCGGGACATTTCGTATCCAATCGTTTCTCCGCCGAGTAGAGACAACAATTAAGAACCTTGATTATCGTCCTTAATTTTCGTCTTTACGAAAAGGAAATTAAGGTGCTAAATGTTAAAGTTCTTAATTTTCGTCCCGAAGTGGCATACAAATCAAGGAACGAAACTTAGGATCTAATCTTCGTTTCTCAAAGGCGAAATAGTGAAGACATGAGATGACATGTCCATAACAAGGCGCCATAGTCTAGAGTAACCATACCATGCACTACATGCGTTGCCAAAAACAATTCAAAATTGAAATTTATTTTGTCTTTTCAGTGGAAATAAATGTTCATTTCTTTCATGTTATTATATACAGTTTCCAATTATTTTCTACTAATCGGCATTTTGAGCCAACTAAACTATAGCTTATGTTCGCCTTTCATACAGCAACCCCATGTATAACTATAATATTCTTTCTGTAACGCATGCCTGTGTTATAGATAGACAATTCGGGTTACCTTCTGTAGAGTTGGAACGATGACATCGACACACATACATTTAATATTGGAAAACACAGGGTACCATGGAAGACTCGGACCTATGACACAAAAATAAATGCCTATACAAAAAAGTTTAGTGCGTTTGTGCGAGTCGGAAACGAGAGGGCTCTTTCTATAATGGCCATAACGTTCTCCACCTTTCTTTATAGAAGATGGTACTGTACGAGACCAAGTGGGTGGGGTAATGGAATTGTTTTTAATATGCATTTTTTTGGTGTCGTAGGTCCGAGTCTTCCACCTGTGGGTACCATACGAGTCTACTCATTATACATACTTGACATCTCTATATGACATTGCTGTTAAACGGACGTAAATCCACCAATCAACCAGTCACTCTCGTACCAATTATCCCAATTAATTTCCTTTGTTTCCAGCTACTTAATGAGCCACGGTTCCGCGCCATCGACAAAATCAAGACAATCGGAAGTACCTACATGTCCGCCATAGGATTGATGCCGGAGTACAAAATACAGACGGTACGTTGGATGTATGGCATTTGCATCCATTGGAACATCAAGCTTTGCCCCACCAAGTAGGCATATAGCAGGGGAACGGGGGTTGTCTAGTTGCGAAGGTAACTCTTGCAATCTACTCCCGTACCGTCCGTAGCTAGCTACCGTTTGCAACTAGGGGTTTGTCCTATTTCCGAGCTCTTCGAACTGCATTTAAATTCAGACTCCAGCTGGTGGTAAACTGTGAGCTATATAAACTCCGTGGCTGAACGGGGGGGGGGGGGGGGAGACCCGGACCCCCCCCCCCCTCCAAATCCTCCCCTGTATAGTAGCATGAGAATGTTGACAATACGCAATGTACATTATACAGTTATTCCATGGGCATTCGAGGATCAGTCAAACAAACTATTGCCCAGATGATGAAGACCTTGGGCTATAGTGCATCGGGCCGTCCATAGCACGAGGACAATATGTTTTGACTGTTCTTAGAATGACCATGAACTAACCGTTTTATTACTCAACCTGCAAACAGTGTATGTGACACAATGAACTTAAATTTGGCTTGGGGCGCGTCGACTGACCGATCTAAATTACGTTGAATTACATTACATAATATTCGACAAGACGTCATGATTTTCAGGGTGAAATAGTTTTGACTATTTACCAGGCACGTGGAACTATTGACCGGGCACGCGGAAATATTGCACAGGCACGTCAATACTCAGGGAATTATAGTCTGTTTCACGAAAGCTGCCCAAATTTTACGGCCATATAAACAATTCAAAAACCATATTTTTTTCGATAATATTAAATTAAAGGTAAATTTAAGAATGAACCTTTTTATTTCGTGAAATTTGGTCAAATATTGATTTTATTGCGAAAACAAAATTTCCCCATGTTAAATCCCCATAGACATCTTCACGGAGTGAAGATGTCTACACTGTATGGGGATTTAACATGGGAATTTTTTTTAGAATTTAAGAAATACTGGACCGATTTTTAAAATTTAACTTTTGTTTTCTTAGTTAGATCATTTCCAAGCTATCTGGCTAGGTTTTGGAGTCAATTTCCAAAATGTTTCGTTTTTTGACTCCTCCCACAACTCCTCTACCTTTTTCCCCCATGTTAAATTCCCATAGAGAAATCAATTTTTCGTAATAAAACCAATATTTGACCGAATTTCACGAAATAAAAAGAAGGCTCATTCTTAAATTTTCCTTTAATTTAATACTATCGAAAAAAATATTGTTTTTGATATTGTCAAAACTATGGAATATCAACTTATATAGGGAGTTGGATAATAAAATGTTCTATTACAGTCAATGGAGCATTTGTGACAAGGTTGAGATACAACTAGAAAATCGGATCTGCACAATCATTGATAGCCTCATGCTGCGTTCAATTAGAATGATGTGCAAGATGGGATGCAAGATAGTAGGTTAGTGCCGTGAATGGGAAAAATATCTGGCGTGGCTTAGGAAACTGGATGGGCGAGGCTCTGGCCCATCCCGTTTCCGTGCCGCGCCGGATATTTTTCTCATTCACGGCACTAATCAGCTATTCTATTTATCCCGTAAACACCTACAAATAGCTTTAAAATGCAAAAAATAACCTCAGCCGCATCCTCAGAATCGGAGAATCGACTAGTATGATAACCGCACATATTCATACGCAGTGATTAGGTCGTATTGACAGGATATCAAAAATGTTTCACGGCACATACGCACTGTGTTGACGGGATAAGAACGGATTACATACAGAGCAACAATATTTATGTTATGCAGTTCCGTACTTCATATTAATTATAAGGTTCGACCATGTCCAGTCGTGGGTAAACGTTTGCTGTGGCACGAGGAAATTGTTTGAACCCAATACCATAGGAAGTTCCCGAGTGCCACGGCAAACGTTTACCCAGGGCTGGACATGGTCGAACGGTATTGTTTACACAGACATATTCCGGGGCCGCAGTACACGTCGCGCGATACAGCCGAGTCAATTTAAAAAATGTCAGTGCAACTGTTGTGAACTCAGGTCTGGTGACGTAATTGTGCGTTCTTGTAACGTCATAGGACACCTGCATTGCGTAGGTGTTGCCTTGGCCCTGGAATGAGCATTGTCTACAGCCATGGCCAAACAGCACGCGCTGTACGTTTGAACACGGCTGTCAGTTTTGTCAAACAACGGCAGTCATGTAACAATAAGTAATAAGTACCTGTGCAAAGTAGGAGGTTAATCGGTTTAATATGATAGAAGCAAATCGCTGGACTAGCGGACATACAGACATACATGTTAACATTGTAACATCGCATTATTGTTATAATGTAAACATTTGCAAATGGAACAAAAGCTTACAGAGTTCCTCGACTTACTCTACTGCAGGATCAGCCAGCGTCGGTGGTACGGAGCATCGCCTTGCTCGTCGAGTTTATATTCGCCATGAAGGACAAGTTGCGCAACATCAACGAAAACTCTTACAACACCTTCATGCTCAAGATTGGTGAGTAATAGAATTCTGCAAATATTGAGTTACCAAATCGGCTAAGTTGTCTTTAAGCGATGATAAAAGTTGACATATATTTGATGGCATCTGCAAAGTTGAATTCCAAATGCTCTGAAATCTTTACCACTTCTACATGTATTTAGATTCATTAACTTACCACCTTTTCTAATAAACTGAATAGTTTGAATCTCCACATAATTGGTCAATTCTAGTGAAAGTAATCAATCAATCAGTTCATGTGATATGTTCATGTGATATTCCAGGTGTGAATGTGGGCCCAGTGGTGGCGGGGGTGATTGGGGCCAGGAAACCCCAATACGACATATGGGGCAACACTGTTAACGTCGCCAGCCGCATGGAGAGCACGGGCAAACCCAACCGCATACAGGTACGAACAACTTTTATATACTGGACACACAACACATGTGGTTGCCAATTTCTGATATTTTTCATTCACATTTATATCCGATGATGTATTCTCGTGATCGCAAAGCACACATGCATGTCATTCAGTACTCATATGCCTGGTATACAGTGGAATATTTCTAATTTGGACATCTTGGGGTCCATCCTGACAAGAGGCTCTTGCATTACTAGTTATTTGCTAGGACGTTCCTCTGCAATGACTTGAAGTCCCGAAAGACAGTAATACTACCGTCATGCCAACCAGGGCTGGGATATTGGTTACAGAAGTCACAGTATGCATTCACACTTGACCAGGGTCTGCACTGTTCGCCATTCCATCAATGAACATTGGCCATGCTGCTAACTAGAAATACAGAGTTATCAGGCTACAGCCGAGTGCTATTTTATCAGGAACTACACTGACCACAAGTCCCACAAGACCATTTCTCTGGTGACAGCCTCAATTAATGGCATTATTTGTTTTCCAGACCACGGAAGAGATCTACAATATCCTGAACGACCTTTACGAATTTGAGTGTCGCGGGACCGTGAAAGTCAAAGGCAAGGGCGAAATGACGACCTACTGGTTGGAGAAACGGAAAGCCAAAGCGATCATACCACAGAGTCCTCTTCTTCCAGGGCAGTCCGAGAAACTTCAGCAGACTCCGAGTCCGTCATCCACCGGACGTCGTTCACGTCTCTCTCACACCACGTCGAAGGGCAGCAATGGCAGTATTACGAAGGGAGGTAACTCTAAAGGTTTGGTGAAGAGAGAGTTATCCGGGAGTGGTAGTTTACCGGGTTCTCCCGCGCTGTCCGCGGGATTAACGGGTGGGAATCCGCAACAGAAAGAAAGTATACGTCGTGAGAATTCAAATCAAAGTACTGGAACGGCGAAGTCACAGACGCTTTCCCTGTCGTCTGTACCGCGGTCTCCGGTTGGACCGAGGCCGATTATTATCGAACCTCAGGAAACTGCTCAGAAAATCGATATGCAAATGAGTATGCCAACGCCACCTGGGAGCTTAAATCGGCGAAGGAATCTGGAAAGTCCACGCGAGCCACGAAACCCTTTGCGAAAGTTAAGCAACAATTCACTGACAAACTGCATTTCTAGTCAGGGCCCGCCGTCTGATGTGTCCTCTACGTACATGCGGGTGGATTCGCCCGAATTACCTACTGTGCATTTCCGAAATGTTAAAATTCAAGACGGCGATGACCGAAACTCTAGGGCTATTCAGAATGAGCTTTTTGACAGCTTGAAGGTCGGTCTTGATGCCAAACTTCATGAAAAACCGCCAAAAATGAAAAAGAAGAGTAATCGATCATCAAACTCGGTTGGTGACGTTGAAAACAATTTGTCGAAAAAGAAGGAATCTCCCGTGAACACACGACATTTCCCACAATACGCCTTACCGAACGTTCAAGAAGAACCAGGGAAGAAGAAAATTATGAATAACGAACTACCGCCACCATTGCCAAGGAAACACCGACCTGACAACACGGGTCACTACGACAATAGCATACCATGTCAGCTGCAGAGTAATTATCAAATGCAGAATGCGGGCGCGAGGCATCATCAAAACAACTGGCAGCCACCGCCGCCAGTAGCGGGTGTGTCCCACGGGCGGCCCGTGGTCCCATACCAGGTCAGCAACCCGATAGTGCCCATGATGAAGCCCACTCCCTTAATCCTCACCGGAGTCGCCCGACCACTTAACAGTCCTGTGAAACCTGCGCCCAGCATGACCCCGCGAAGCCCACAAACTCCCGATGGCTTTATCATCCAGAATCCGTTGGTTTACAACGATCTAGAAAGCATTGAAGAAATACCACCCGAGGAGAGAGCGAAAATGAACAATATATTGAAAGAGCTGGGCCACGTGGTGAACCCGGAACATCCAAATCACCCAAAGTTAAAAACACATTCGAACCATATCAATCATTTGAACTCGGAAACTGTTGTAAACACTACGGAGGATGGTTTTGTAACAGCGGTATATCGTGAACCTATAGCAACGCCACCACAGAAAAGTCCAGCACAAACGCCGCCATGTGTGACGCCACCGAAAGTAGCACAAACACCAAAAAGCACACCCCGAACCACACCAAACTCATTTGAACTTCCACTGAATTCTGTGAACGGGAGAAACCCATTTGGCAAACTTCCGCCAAAGCCGTCTGCCATTGCTGACAATCATCGGATATCGACTGGGTCACGCAACAGTAGCAGCAGTTCACAGTCGACCTTGACCCCGACGTCGGGAATGCCGCTCGTCGCTAGTATCGACGGCAAGATGATGTCACTCCTGCCGCCGCCGCCAGAATCTGCCGACACGGAGGAAAGTCTAATCTCACTGTTGAGGCGGTCTCCTTCTGACGGCTGTAAAGAGGTCATGAAGCAAAGACGATCGGTTCCACAGGTGAAGCGTAGCAACTCGAGTCCAAAACTAAAATCTACAGGCGCAAAATTCAAGCCGGCGACTAACAATGAGCCGGACTATACTACGGTTCAATTGCTGTCGGACGATGGTCATGACACCGACACTTCTCATGGGCAAAGTGAAAATTCTTCCGTCGTGCTTCTTCAACCTATCGAATTGAAACTAGCTCGTCCTGCGTATGTAAGGCAGATTGCAAATCCTGATAACACTCAGCTGAAGAATTTTATTGCAAATTCCGATTTCATGTTACCAAATATGGACAGACAACTGTCTCGTTCCAGTGACACGATAAACAGTTTACCACGTGGTCAGCAGACGCCAAAGTTTCCGCTGCTGACAGCGACCTCAACGTCCTTGAATGACCTTCTGCAGGAGCTGGCCATAGATCATCCTTCACTTGACCTTAACCTTGACAAGGACATGTTCAGTGGCATTGATTCTGATCTTGAAGACCACACAGGGGACATAATTCTGAATGGCTTCAAGGGATTTGAAGACGAACTCAATCAAAATGGTGCTAATAATGGACGCTCAAAATCAAAACGCGGTGCAATACGGAAAAAGGATGAAATACTGGGTAAGCAAACGGACAAACCGAAGAACGTTAAACGAGGAGAGCCAAATCCTTATCAAGTCAAACGGCGACCAAATTACACAATTCCTCCTCGGTATTGTCGTAGTTTGGACTATATTCCGAGCGACAGGGAGGATCAACCGTCATCCAACCAGTCGTCGGCATGCGGAAGCCCAAAAATCAAACCTCACATCGCAATGCACGAATATCTACTCCCGTTTTTCTCCGGTCGACGGAACCCGATGGGTTTTGAAAGTATTAGCATATCATCAATCGCGTCAAGTAGTGAAATGTCGAAGAGCGACACGGCGCTAAATATAGAAGGGTCGTCTGCTTACGAATCGGAGTACGATAATTATAGACCAGGCATGATGAGCGACGACGACTTCTATATCCCCGACCCCGTCAGTGACTTTGACTTTGACCTTTACGACGATCGCAACCATGACCTTGGAGGTGTAAATATAGACAACGTCACAGTGAGTGACCAGTACAGTATAGATCTACCGCCTCTGCCACCATTACCTGTGTTCCCGCCAAAGAAAATAACCGACGTTTGATGGATTATACCCATGCTCGAAATCAAGTAATTTGATCGGTTGATTGTAAGCCAATCAAACTGCTTGATTTCCAGCTGCATTTTGAGCCCATACTTTAACGTATTGTACCAGTTGCATTTTTGCTAGAAATCGAGTAGTTCGATTCGTTCAGGTCCAACCGATCGAGTCACTGGGTCTGATTGGGTGGCAGTTGATGTATAATTTGTGTTACATTCAGCCAATCAAATGGCTTGATTTCAAGTTCCAATTTAGAGTATGTCCTCAGCAAATTTTATAATCACCAGCCCTGATGTATTGTCTCAATTAAGTGTCCTTTTTATATCCATTAGTGCTATCGGTCTAAATGTGTGTATTGGGTTGCATGACTAAGGCGTCGTCTGGCAATGCCATGTGACCTTGTCAGCAAATTGGCAAAGGTTACCATTTCCATACGAGGGTCTACAATGTTTGGCATTAATTGATATGAACAATTAAGTATATGTCCCATGATGACAAATACAATTTCAACCAGCTTAGCACTACAAAATAGTTGTTCATTTCAAACATTGTACGTACGTATGTAGAAAATGCCTAATTTCCCCTATGTGTGTAAATTCTGGTATACTTTTAGGTGTCACTATGGGCATGCACTAGCAATTATTATTATTTGAGTTACATCACAGTACTGTATATTTCGAGTTTAAGATATTGTGGGTTTAATTGATTTTTAGCTCACCCGAGCGAAGCTCATGTGAGCTATTGTTACCGCAATGTGTCCGTCGTCCGTCGTCGTCCGTCGTCGTCCGTGAACATTTTCAAACGTCTTCTCCTCGGTAACCATTGGGCCTATAGTCACCAAACTTCATGGTCATGGTCCTTATGTAGGGGGATTACAAAATTGTTAAAATGACGTCATTACGTAATCCAAAATAGCATAAATTCTTCAAATCTTCTTCTCAAGAACCGCCATTCGGATTTCGACAAAACTTGGTAGGAATGATCGATGTACAATGCTCTTTCAAAGTTGTTAAAATGGTGATCCCGGGGTCAAAAATGGGCGTGGCCCGTGAGGTCAAATTGGGGTCAAATTTTATTTTTGATCGAATATGGTCAGGTCATATATCAAATTGAAGGTATCAATGAGGCGATCACTCTGGTGCATTTTTTGTCGAAATCGAATGGTTATGTCATCCAAGATGGCCGCCGAAAGGTGAAAATGTCGTTCTTTTATTAGAGATTTCAAAATTCTTCTTCACATGAACCGCTTGGCCCATCGTAGCCAAACTTAAAAGTTATGGTCTATGTGTGAAGCCTTTTCAGATTTGTTAAAATGGAGGTCATCGCTAATCCAAGATGGCCGCCGTCTAAAAATAGCATAAATTCTTAAAAAATCTTCTTCTCATGAACCGCTAGCCGGATTTCGACGAAACTTGGTAGGAATTATCGATGTACAATGCTCTTTAAAAGTTGTTAACATGGTGACCCCGGGGTCAAAAATGGGCGTGGCCCGTGGTGTCAAATTGGGGTAAAATTTTATTTTTGACCGAATATGGTCATGTTATATATCAAATCGAAGGTATCAATGAGGCGATCACTCTGGTACATTTTCTGTCGAAATCGAATTGTTATGTCATCCAAGATGGCCGCCGAAATGTCAAAAGGTCGTTCTTTTATTAAAGATTTCAAAATTCTTCTTCACATGAACCGCTTGGCCCATGGTAGCCAAATTTAAAAGTTATGGTCCATGGGTGAAGCCTTTTCAGATTTGTTGAAATGGAGTTCATCGCTAATCCAAGATGGCCGCCGTCTAAAAATAGCATAAATTCTTAAAAAATCTTCTTCTCATGAACCGCTAGCCGGCTTTCGACGAAACTTTGTAGGAATGATCGATTTACAATGCTCTTTCAAAGTTGTGAAAATGGTGACCCCGGGGTCAAAAATGGGCGTGGCCCGTGGGGTCAAATTGGGGTCAAATTTTATTTTTGACCGAATATGCTCATGTCATATATAAAATTGAAGGTATCAATGAGGCGATTGCTCTGGTGCAATATTTGTCGGAATCGGATGATTATGTCATCCATGATGGCCACCAAAAGGTCCATTTATTCAAGATTTTGAACGTCTTTTTCTCAGGAACCACATGGCCAATACTGGCAAAACTTCATAGGAAGTTAAGATCCTTGGGTGAAGCATTTTCAGATTTGGTAAAATGAGAGTCATCGCTTAATCCAAGATGACCGCCATCTAAAAATAGCACAATTTTTTTAAAACACATGAACTCAATGTCACATTCTCCTCTGGTGTTCATGCAGTCAGGTGAGCGAATTAGGGCCATCATGGCCCTCTTGTTTTATATTTATATATAGTGACTGGCATTAACCGCAAGTTATCCCCTCGTCGATAGGCAGGTGATATAGCCATGGTGCATGTACGCTAGTACCTACGTTGGTAGCACTTTCTATTTTCATTTTTCTCTTTAAAGGTGCATGTCCACTCAGGCACAACATATTCTTTATAGGAATTAAGTAAGTGTATAATTGTGTCACTATTCAACAGTTCAAAAAAAAACTTATGAGTGCCCGCTTTACAGATGTGATCATTTAGTAATATTTATTTTACTGATAGTGACTCGCGGTGGTATCAGGCTATTTTCATATGCAAATGAGGCATGATATTGTTTTAATTATTTATACTGCGTCACCTGAAAAATATAATATTTTCGACAGATTATAAGTAGTGATCATTGCACATCAAAAAATGAATACGGAGAATAAATAATAATGTCCGTTAACATTTTAAGGAAACACGGTTATCGTCCCTGATATCAGTGTGGACATTTACGTCTATTTACATTATTAATAATGCCTATCAATACGTGGGGTAATGGTGAATGAATGTTCATTGTGCCAAAAAATGTCTCCGATGATGTTTCCGATATAAGAACATGTTGTGCCTAATGAGTGGGCATGTACCTTTAAGATACGATCGTCTTTTAGTCCCTCCATTGGGTTAACCCCTTCTCACATTCTGCTAATATTTGACATCAATGTGTGTCTAGGGATGGTGCTTACATACACCACATGTCTGTAGCCGATTTCATCAACATTGCAAAGTATACTTATCTAGCAAAGTATACTTAATGAGTAATCATTTATTTTCCCGAAATGCATTATTTCATATAGAACTAACGACTGCATATATGTGATGATTAAAAGTATGCAGAATTCTTATAATGAATGTATTACATTATCACAGGCATTTTTTTTCAGTATAATCAAAATTAATAAATTTATCCTAAAATTGAAAAGTTCTCCCTCAAAGTATACTTTGCTAGATAAGTACATTTCCTCCCAGATTTTGGACTGAAAATAGGGGTGCGTCTTATACACTATTGCGACCTATACACGGCAAAATACGGTATACTTTGCAACGTTGGTGAAATAGGCTACTGAACACCCAAGGTATACGTCACTGGGGACTTATCAAGGCTGCCAGCGATGGGATTGGCTTAACGATAACGATGCCCTTTGGGATTTATACAAGATTATTTCAATATTTCCTGACAGTATGTACAGTGGAACCTCTCTAAATGGGACATTAAAGACAGTGCGTTCACTTTAGACCGGTACTTCTGTAATATATCTCTACTGTCTGTTCCACGTTTTGCTGCCGACAAACTTTTGGCTATTAAACATATTAAATCTAAAAAATATTTGAATGTAAGTACTTTTTCATAAATAACAAAAAAGTCACCATCCCCAATTTTTTAATTTCATGAAATTATATAAAATATTGATTTTATTGCGAAAAAAAGATTTTCCTATGGGAATTTAACATGGGGCAAAAAGAAGGGTCGAACAACGAAAAATGTTGGAAATTGACTCTGAAACCTGGCGAGAGCTTGGAAATGATGTAAATAAGAAAACAAGTTAGATTTTGAACATCGTTCCACAAATAAACAAATTATTTAAACAAATCTATTTTTACCCCCCATGTTAAATTCCCATAGGAAAATCGCAAATAAAATCAATATTTGATGGAATTTCATCAAATAAATTCTTTTGGGGAGCGTGACTTGTTTGTTATTGATGAAAAAGTACTTACATTTAAATATTTTTTAGATTTAATGCGTTAAATAGCCAAAAGTTCGTCGTCAGAAAAACGTGGAACAGACAGTAATTAGTAAACCTGATAACTATATGTTGCGGTTCGTATATATACCAGAATTACAGTGTAATCTCTCTAAACCGGACACCCTGGGGACCTCCCAGGGTGTCAGGTTTAAAGAGGTTTCAATATATATGTATCATGAGACTCTTGGATGTGTCGATAATGTTAACAGGAATAAATTATTGAATTACTGTTCCGACGTATTTCAGTTTCTTTCGAATGCCATTTTCTTGGTTGGTGATCAGTGAGAGTAATATTACCCCCATACCCCCTAAACGGTGGAAACTGTGTAACACTTGGGAGGAGTTTACTGCCATTTGTATGATTTGATGATTGATTGATTGTGGTTTTATGGCCGTCAGGAGAAAGGTCATATATAGACGGGAATACACTAGTCTGGTGGATGCACCGTACATTCAGCACTGGAAAAGGAACCTTTAGGTCATCTGATCACTTGGCCCCTGGTGTAAATCCCAGTAGCTGGCCGTTCAACCTATGGAAGGACAATGTCTACTCAAGATAACGAAACTACTGTCTGTTTCACTTCACGAAAGCTGCCCAAATTTTTCGGCCATATAAACAATTCAAAAACCATATTTTTTTCGATAATATTAAATTAAAGGAAAATTTAAGAATGGGCCTTCTTTTTATTTCGTGAAATTTGGTCAAATATTGATTTTATTGCGAAAACAAAATTTCCCCATGTTAAATCCCCATAGACATCTTCACGGAGTGAAGATGTCTATGGGGATTTAACATGGGGAAATTTTTTAGAATTTCAGAAATACTGGACCGATTTTTAAAATTTAACTTTTGTTTTCTTAGTTAGATCATTTCCAAGCTATCTAGCTAGGTTTCGAACCCACAACTCCTCTACCTTTTTCCCCCATGTTAAATTCCCATAGACAAATCAATTTTTCGTAATAAAATCAATATTTGACAAAATTTCACGAAATAAAAAGAAGGCTCATTCTTAAATTTTCCTTTAATTTAATATTATCGAAACAAATATGGTTTTTGAATTGTTTATATGGCCGTAAAATTTGGGCAGCTTTCGTGAAACAGACAGTAGATGGTGTGGTAAATCCGACAAATGCTCCCCGATGACGCCAGGATTGAAATTCAAAGTCCTTGGTATTGGTGTAGTATTCCTATTAATCACAATAAATGGTGATCAATGTGTATATGAAGTTTCAAGTTGATATCGCAAGCGGTCACAGAGACAGTAATTTGAAAAACGTTAACGTAAAACTTTAACAAAGAGTTTAAAGTAATTTGACCTTGACATTGGGCTCCGGGGTAGCATGGATGGGGTATACAATGAAAATATGGATGGTGATAAATGTGTATATGAGGTTTCGAGTTGATATCACAAGCGTTCACAGAGATATAGCAATTTGAAAAACTGTTAACGTAAAACTAAGAAGTTTATTGAAGTAATTTGACCTTGGGCTCCGGGGCAGCATGGGTGGGGTATACAATGTAAATATGGATGTTGATCAATGTGTAAATGAAGTCTAAAGTTGATATCCCAAGCAGTCACAGAGATATAGTAATTTGAAAAACGTTAACGTAAAACGTTAACAAAATGTTTAAAGTAATTTGAACTTGAACTTGGACTCCGGGGCAGCATGGTATACAATGAAAATATGAATGTGTATCAATATCAATGTGTATATGAAGTCTCAAGTCGATATCACAAGCAGTCACAGAGATATAGCAATATAATTCCAGCACAAAAATATTTACACAATTCCCTAACATTTGATTGGTCCGTAGCAAGTCTCTGTCCAAAATTTATATCCCAGTAAACTCCCATGCCGAACTACCTTCCGTAACTGTCAGGCGCAGTTAAAATAATTCTTAAGAAAACGGAAAATAAACACATTTTCTTAATGAATTTATTTCAAATGCTGGAATTATAAGGAATGAATGGCATTTTTGTGGAATTTATCGGGGATATAAACATGGAAAAGTCGCGGGAATACTGGACGAGGCCTTCCGGCCTTCGTCCAGTATTCCCGCGACTTTTCCAAGTTTATACCCCGATAAATTTCACAAAAAGGCCATCCATTCCTACATTGAAAAACTTTTAGCAGACCTTGTTGCATCAATGGGAGCCGCCAAAACAAACGTGGTTTATTGAGTTTTTGACCAGTAAAACTCCAGTAGCCAATTTCACCACAGTATACTTATCTAGCAATTTAAGGATACATTTATTAATTTTTATTATACTGAATTTATTACATTATCACAGCCAACATAATACTGAATTTATTACATTATCACAGCCATTTTGGCTGTGATAATGTAATACATTCAGTATAATAATTCTGCATACTTTTAATCGTTAATATATGCATAGTTAGTTCTATTAGACGGCCCGCCAAGGCTAATAAAAGGCATACAATAACGTTTTGATGGCATATTTTGTTACAAATGGGTACCCATGCTGATCGACTTTTATGATATGTACGCTGTTGGATAGGGGTGTGTACCCCCGAAGATTTGAGGGGTCATTTTAGAGGTCATTTAGAGGTCATATTGACCCAACATTTCGCATCGACATGGGTGTATAAATGCAGGTATATGATTTATAACAGCATTGATAGCCTTCTGCTGATGAACTATTTTGGTACCTATATAAATAGGAATTCTGAAAATTCCAATATTTTAAGAAATTCAAGATGGCCGCCAATTTGCATAAGAAACAAGAAAATATCATGTTGTACGTCATACCTGTGATGCTATGCAAGCCATTTTAATAGTGATACTGATACTAAGCATATTTTTCGATAGAGGGATTATTTACAAACATATTGATATCAGTTTTCTTAAAGTTACTGTTCGTCATCCAAAATGGCCGCCAAAGCAGTATGTTGTATTCAGTTCGTTCTGATTTAGCCTATTGCTGACAATGGAGAGATTTCCAATTAGCATATCATTTTCATAGAATTTGTGACTAATATTATCCTTCATTTTGTGTTGATTAAACTAACAGAACACAATTTAAAATTGGGACAATTGGAGCTACATTTTCTGGAGCCCCACATTAAAAATGGCCGCCAACGCAATTTTGTAAAGTAATCAATGAAATATCTCTGTAACCAGACGAACACAAACTAAAAATGAGATGTCCATTTACAGTTGTCGGTAGTTTTCGATAGTACAATCTCATTCGATGCGTATATTTTGGTCTATGCCTTCAAATTCAAGATCCGCCATATTGGAAAACTAAACAAGAGCTGTATGAGAACAGCATAGCTCGACTACGAGGGTTGTCGATGTACACATAGCTTGACAAACAAGGTGGCCGCGGCCCGCATAAAAATCTTTCCCAAGGTTGACTAAAAACCTTAACCAAGGGAAAGTAACTAAGTAATTCAAGGTTAAATGTAGGTCAATGTCAGATATATGTCAGGGATTATTGATGTACATCACTAGGAGATGAAGTTTTCCAAGTATGGTTGCTGTAGGCCCAGGAGTATTCCATATACAAGCTTGACTAACAAGAGTTGTAGGAGAACAGCATAGCTCGACTACGAGGGTTGTCGATGTACACATAGCTTGACAAAGAAGGTGGCTGCGGCCTGCATAAAAACCTTAACCAAGGTTGACTAAAAACATTAACCAAGGGATTATTGATGTACGTCACTAGGAGATAAAGTTTTCCAAGTATGGTTGCTGTAGGCCCAGGAGTATTCCATATACAAGCTCTACTAAAAACCGTAACCAAGGGGAGATAACTAAGTAATCCAAGGATAAAAGTAGGTCAAGGTCAAATATAGGTCAGGGATTATTGATGTACATCATTAGGAGATGAAGTTGTCCAAGTATGGTTGATGTAGGCCAGGAAGTATTCCATATACAAGCTTGACTATAAACATTAACCAAGTAATTGAAGGTTAAATGTAGGTGAAGGTAAAATAAAGGTAAGGGGTTATTGATGTACATCCCTATGAGAAAAAGTTATCCAAGTATGGTGTCTGTATGCACAATAGTATTCCATCTACAAGCTTGACTAAAAACCGTAACCAAGGTTGAGTAACTAGATGGCCGCGGCCTGCATGTCGCGCCTTGTGGCGAGGCATGGACACTAAAAAAAAAGATATAGTATAACGAAAAACTTTAACCAAAAAACTTAAGCAAAAACTTTAACCGGACACATGTACGTACGTACGACAAAGTTCCGACAATATCGCGCTTTCCGCAAGCGGGCGCGAAAAAAACTTTAACCAAAACCTTCAAAGTAATTTGACCTTGACATTGGGCACAGGGGCCGCACGGGAGGGGGTAGAATGAAAATATAGATGATGATAAACACCCATGTGAAGTTTTCAAGGTAATGGGCAAAGCAGTTGCAGAGATATAGTATAACGAAAAACTTTAACCAAAAAACTTAACCAAAAACTTTAAGCAAAAAACTTAACCTTAACCAAAAACTTCAAAGTAATTTGACCTTGACATTGGGCACAGGAGCCGCACGGGAGGGGGGTAGAATGAAAATATAGATGATGATAAACACCCATGTGAAGTTTCAAGGTAATGGCAAAGCAGTTGCAGAGATATAGTATAACGAAAAACTTTAACCAAAAAACTTAACCAAAAACTTTAAGCAAAAAACTTAACCAAAAACTTCAAAGTAATTTGACCTTGACATTGGGCACAGGGGCCGCACGAAAGGGGGGGGGGGGTAGAAATGAAAATATAGATGATGATAAACACCCATGTGAAGTTTCAAGGTAATGGGCAAAGCAGTTGCAGAGATATAGTATAACGAAAAACTTTAACCAAAAATCTTAACCAAAAACTTTAACCAAAATACTTAACCAAAAACTTTAACCAAAGAACTTAACCAAAAACTTAACCAAAAACTTTAACCAAAAAACTTTACCAAAAAACTTAACCAAACAACTTTAACCGGACACACGTACGTACGTACGTACGCCAAAGTGCCGACTATATCGCACTTTCCGCAAGCGGGCGCGACAAAAACCTTAACCAAGGGGAATTAAGTAATTCAAGAGGAAATGTAGGTCAAGGTCAAATATAGATCAGGGGTTATTGATGTACATCACTATAAGAAAAGGTTGTCCAAGTATGGTGTCTGTATGCACAATAGTATTCCATGTACAAGCTTGAGTAAAAAGCTTAACCAAGGTCGAGTAAAAACCTTAACCAAGGGGAATTAACTAAGTAATTCAAGGTTAAATGTAGGTTAAGGTCAAATATAGGTCAGGGGTTGTTGATGTACATCAATAGGAGATGAAGTTGTGGAAGTATGGTTGGTGTAGGGCCAGTAGTATTGCATATACAAGCTTGACTAAAAACCTTAACCAAGGTTGAGTAAAAACCTTAACCAAGGGGAATTAACCAAGTAATTCAAGAGGAAATGTAGGTCAAGGTCAAATATAGATCAGGGGTTATTGATGTACATCACTAGGAGATGAAGTTGTCCAAGTATGGTGGGTGTAGGGCCAGTAGTATTCCATATACAAGCTTGACTAAAAACCTTAACCAAGGCGTGACGGTGACGCTGACGCCGACGCCGACGCCGACGCCGACGCCGGGGTGACAACATAAGCTCTACTTATTCTTCGAATAGTCGAGCTAAAAACCTTAACCAAGGGGAAATCACTAAGTAATCCAAGGGTAAAAGTAGGTCAAGGTCAAATATAGGTCAGGGATTATTGATGTACATCACTATGAGATGAAGTTGTCCAAGTATGGTTGCTATATGCCCAGGAGTATTCCATATACAAGCTTGACTATAAACCTTAACCAAGGGGAAATAACTAAGTAACTCAAGGTTAAATGTAGGTCAAGGTAAACTATAGGTCAGGGGTTATTGATGTACATCCCTATGAGAAAAAGTTATCCAAGTATGGTGTCTGTATGCACAATAGTATTCTATCTACAAGCTTGACTAAATACCGTAACCAAGGGGAATTAAGTAAGTAATTCAAAAGGAAATGTAGGTCAAGGTCAAATATAGATCAGGGATTATTGATGTACATCACTAGGAGATGAAGTTGTCCAAGTATGGTGTCTGTATGCACAATAGTATTGCATCTACAAGCTTGACTAAAACCTTAACCAATGGGAATTAAGTAAGTAATTCAAGGTTAAATGTAGGTCATGGTCAAATATAGGTCAGGGGTTGTTGATGTACATCACTAGGAGATGAATTTGTCCAAGTATGGTTGGTGTAGGGCCAGGAGTATTCCATCTACAAGCCAGTGTAGGGGCAGGAGTATTCCATCTACAAGCTTGACTACAAACCTTAACCAAGGTTGACTAAAAACCTTAACCAAGGGGAATTAACTAAGTAATTCAAGAGGAAATGTAGGTCAATGTCAACTATAGATCAGGGGTTATTTATGTACATCACTAGGAGATGAAGTTGTCCAAGTATGGTGGGTGTATGGCCAGGAGTATTACATATACAAGCTTGACTAAATACCTTAACCAAGGCGTGATGGTGACGCCGACGCCGCCGACGCCGACGTGACTAAATAAGCTCTCACTATTCTTCGAATAGTCGAGCTAAAAAACAACAATGTTTCTGTAGTCAGATAAGGTCAAAATATTATATACATGAGGTTTCCTCGCTAATTGTTACATGGTATGTGGTAATTTAGAGTTAAGTCAATCATCATTTTTAAACTAGAAATGGACGCTTGTCGACAAGCGCATGTGTATCCCCCTCCCCAGACACACAAGTAGTTTGAAAAAAGGGTGTTCGAGTTATGCTCGAGTTGTCATTCTTGCGTGACACACCTTTAGGGTTGTGGTCTATGCATGTGTGAAGTTTCATGAAAATATTCCAAAGGGTGTTCGAGTTATGCTCCGGACACGAAATCAGTGCACGAAACAACAAAGGGAGATAACTAAGAAATTAACGACGCAAGAGTTGTCATTCTTACGTGCGACACACCTTTGGGTCGTCTTCTATGCATGTGTGAAGTTTAATAAAGTAGAAAATGTGTTCATAGAACACGGATGTCCCACATACCGCTTTGATAATAAATGAGGCCAAATTCCAAGTCAAAATTTTCTTTTACCTGAGCGTTAAAGTTTTTGAAGCACCAAGTATGTGACCTTGACCCTGGGCTTGGCGGGGGCAGGACGAACGTGGATTGCACAGCGGTAGAGGACCATTAGAGCAATGCATATGAAATATGAAGCTGATCCGTGAAAGAAAACAGAAATTATAAGATATTTACCTGGGCGTTAAAGTTTTTGAAGCACTAAGTATGTGATGTTAACCCTGGGCTTGGCGAGGGCAGGACGAACGTGGATTTGGCACAGGGCGGTAGAGGACCATTAGAGCAACGCGTATATGAAATATGAAGTTGGTCCGTGAATGGAAAGAAAAATTATAAGATATTTACCTGAGCGTTAAAGTTTTTGAAGCACCAAGTATGTGACCTTGACCCTGGGCTTGGCGGGGGCAGGACAAACGTGGATTTGGCACATGGCGGTAGAGGACCATTAGAGCAATGCGTATATGAAATATGAAGATGATCCATGAAAGAAAACAGAAATTATAAGATATTTACCTGAGCGTTAAAGTTTTTGAAGCACTAAGTATGTGACCTTGACCCTGGGCTTGGCGGGGGCAGGACGAACGTGTATTTGGCACAGGGCGGTAGAGGACCATTAGAGCAACGCGTATATGAAATATGAAGTTGATCCGTGAATGGAAAGAAAAATTATAAGATATTTACCTGAGCGTTAAAGTTTTTGAAGCACCAAGTATATGACCTTGACCCTGGGATTGGCGGGGCAGGACGAACGTGGATTTGGCACAGGGCGGTAGAGGACCATTAGAGCAATGCGTATATGAAATATGAAGATGATCCATGAAAGAAAACAGAAAGTATAAGATATTTACCCGAGCGTTAAAGTTTTTGAAGCACTAAGTATGTGACCTTGACCCTGGGCTTGGCGGGGGCAGGACGAACGTGGATTTGGCACAGGGCGGTAGTGAACCATCAGAGCAATGTGTACATGAAATATGAAGCAGATCGGTCGAAGGATGAAGAAATTACCCGAGTGTTAAAGTTTTGTGAAGGACGGATGGACGGACGGGAGGACGGGACGCACGTTCCTACGAATGAATACGTGTTGGGTTTTTACTGTATAAAAATACCCAACAAGAGTACCCAACACTATCCTAACCCTACCCAATAAGATCCCCGTACGCTTACAACAAGTACCCATTCGTGTGTGCGGACGGACGGACGGACGGACGGACGGACGGAGGACGGACGGACGGACAAGGGTAACACTAAATGCCTCCTCCACTATCGTGGTGGGGCATATAAATATTCCAAAGGGTGTTCGAGTTATGCTCTGGATACAAAATCAGAGCACGAAACAACAAAGGGAGATAAGTAAACAAGAATTCCGCGGAATCAGATGCCTCGCCTTGTCCCGCCTTGACCTCGAGCCTGGGCCCGAAAGCAATTTTCACTGGCCCGAAAAAAAAAAAAAAAAAATATAGCACTTACGACCTTATGCTACTAGTCAAAAATTGAAAAAGAATTTGAAAAAAAAAATGGAAAAAAAAAGTTTAAAAATTAAAAATAATAATGCTTGCTACTGGAGCCCAGAATTTTTTTTTAATAGTCCTATATTTATCTACATATATCTGCACAGGTCCACATAATGCCACAATATTTTCAACACAGTTTACGGAAATGTAATATAAAAAAAAAATAAAAAAAAAAATAAAAAAAATAATGCTCACTACTGGAGCCCAGAATTTTTGTTAATAGTCCTATATTTATCTACTTATATCTGCACAGGTCCATATACTGCCACAATATTGTCAACACAGTTTACGGAAATGTAATAAATGAACCTGTATACATTACCTGTAATAAGTTAGTGGTCAGTTAAAAATTTAAAAAGAATGTAAAAAAAAAAATTGAAAAAAAAATTAAATTTATAAAAAATAAAAGAAAATAATGCACCCTACTGGAGCCCAGAATGTTTTTTAATAGTCCCTATATTTAGCTACATATCATATATACACAGGTCCACATATTGGCCACAATATTCAACACAGTTACGGAAATGTAATATAATCATTTACCTGTATAAATTACCTGTAAGTGGGTCAGTGGTCAGTTGCACATGCTAGCACATGCACAGGTGAATAGACTGTAATATACAACTTACGACCTTATGCTACCAGACAAAAATTGAAAAATAATCGAAAAAATAAAATGAAAAAAAAGAAAAATGGAAAAAAAAAGTTTAAAAATAATAATGCTTGCTACTGGAGCCCAGAATTGTTTTTTACTAGTCCTATATTTATCTACATATATCTGCACAGGTCCACATAATGCCACAATATTTTCAACAGTTTACGGAAATGTAATATCCAATGTAGTAATTTACCTGTATAAATTACCTGTGGTCAAGACTGGACATTTGCACATGCTAGCACATGCAGCACATGGACAGGTGAAGTCTTAACTATACTCCAGTTGGCCCTAAATGAAACACAAACACATATTTATATCTGCTGGTTGCGATCTTTACTGCATGAGTCGAGATGGACAGTACACAACCCACAGTGGTCCCTGCGGATCACTCATATGAGAAAATTGCCTGTTTATGCAGTGACTGCTATCGCAAGAATGACGATACACGCCTTACAGCCCGCATACCACGTGCTAATAACCAGTCCTACTCGCTGCACGTGCTACACTTCCGTGTATTGAAGACAACAGTTTTCCGCTATGCTTGAGCGCACCGCGGAAAACTATTAGTCTTAACTATACTCCAGTTGGCCCTAAATGAAACACAAACACATATTTATATCTGCTGGTTGCGATCTTTACGCCAAGGATATCAAAACACGAAAAAATAGAAAAGTCCTTTTAGACAGGTTTTGTGAGTCAACATGTTCATTCCATAATTCCACACTCAGCAAATACCAAAATTAACTTTCTGTTATAATATAGCAAAACTCATAATTAGGCAATAAATACATTTTGAATATACTCTCAATTACTTTTACAAATCTAAGGCCTCAACAGTCTTAAGCCTTTTGCTCATGTTGCCCCTCCTTACTTATATCCAACCTCCATCTGCCGTGTCGTTTTATACAACAATCATTGACACTGGCATGTGCTGACATTAATACAGCTCCTGATCTAAATGTTTGAAAACCACCCTTACCATCAAGATGCAAATACATGTACATTCGTTTTTCAAATTACTTCTCTTGTCCTAGTGTAACTTATCTTTATGTTGCTTTCCAGCAATTATCAGAATAATCAACGTGATCGATGCACAAGCCAAAATGAGAAACACTCTGATTTGGCCATTACACCTGCCACAAAAACGTACACTGGAATGTGTACAAGCCGCTATGTGACCTTTAGCAATTATGACCCCATTGCCCACCTGTATGGGCCCGTTTACACTTAATTCTTATTTTAATTAAATGATCATCAACGCACATAAATCACAGAACGGAAAACAAAAATAAAACCTAAATAGCCAACCAAAATCATGGACAAGTCCATTAATATTATCAAATCTGAGTCACCAGTGTATTTCTTGAATAAATCAATCAGGATATCAGAGGTGAAAACACCTTTCTTTACACCAGTTGTAGGTCTTACATGTAATCGTTTAGCTGCATTGTTCAAACACGTGCCCAATTAATATCGCAAATAGCCGTCATAATGACACTTATCGGCACCAACCGCCCTCGTTAAATACAATACACCATGCATTGACTCTTGTCGGAATTGCCGCATACCCATTAATATAACAAAAACCTCCATTTGGTGAATGATACACACACAGTTCATACAGTTAACCGTATTGTCACTTTCTACTCATCGTGTACGTCCAAATCTTGTCCGCCATCACGCTGCCCTCCACGAACGACCGCCCTCAGCTCGCTCCGCCCATTACACGTCACACCAATCCTGCGCAAATGAAACACCATCTACACTCAATAAATGGAATCACATCCACAATCAATAAATGAATTATACGTTATATTGCATGGCTTATAACTTGTCAGTCACTTGCATGTGACGAAAACCATCCACACTACACTTATACATGTATGGCATTGTACAATGTAAATGCCACATGTAATGCAGTGATAGTAACATTTTATGTATTCTCCCTGAATATACATCTGAGGCTACTGTCATTGCCACACTTCACTACATCGTTTCGTGGAAAACTCTGATAACACAACACCTTTCTAGCAAGCATGCCATTATTATTAGTCAACATGTGCCAACAATGTGCATATTTCCGTTGTGACACAATCAATGTACCACATGCATTATATCTAACATTGTGTTTATTATCACTGGTATCAATGGGGAACAATCCAATGTTTGCATCCAAACAACGACTGATCAAAAGCATTCAGTCTCTGTGCATTAAAAATCAACATTTTGAGTTAAATCATTCGATAATTTTACTTAAAATGTGATGCAAATCTATCAATATCGCGATTTCCCATGATTTGCTCAAACAATCAAATACCCACCGTTGAATCTGCCAACCATCAGTATCAGTAAACTTACTAAGAATGTCCGGTCTGTTATTGTCTCCCAGTACAGACGTTATACATGTAGGTGCATTGACACTCATAACGTTAACTTTCAAAGCAATCTCTTGCCATTGTTGTTTTCGCTTCCTGTTCGCATAATGCGAACAATATTTTAATTAAAAATGTACAACTTTACCTTTTATCCATATACGGTGCCAACCGAACTACGTACCACCATCCGTACTGCTTCTATCTCTCTACAGGTTGAACTCTGAGTTTGTTCAACTTGATCCATGATCCAGCTACCTCGGTAACGTTACCGCACCATGTATGCATGTATACATCTACATTTTACGTAATTCCCGCCTCTAGTATATCAAACTGCCCATCTCTAGGGTTACAGGCTGTCCGTCTCTAGGGTATCAAACTGCCCGTCTCTAGGGTATCACACTGCCCGTATCTAGGGTATCACACTGCCCGTCTCTAGGGTTACAGGCCGCCAGTCTCTAGGGTATCAAACTGCCAGACTCTAGGACTATCGTCCCGCTGCAGGGGCATACATGTACATGTATTCACATCACCCTCTGTTTCCGACTCGAGGGGCAGGCTAACACTCTGCTGACACCGGATAGCCAACTCTAGGAAACCCTAAACACTTTGCGCTACAACTATTTCAACATCTGACATTAGTATTACGCACATTGCACATAAATCACTTAACACATCACAATGTGTACTTCGGGTTCCTCCCAAAACGAATAAATGGGTCTCACGGGAATGATACATGATAATCAGACGTTCTGTACAAAAAACATTTAACGAATGTCTCAAACACAAATGTATATACTGAATTCTAACAAAATCGCCATAGCCTGTACCACTTGCATGGGTAAATACATACACCTCTCCCTGTACAGTTTGATTCAAACAACAGCATTCTTTGTTCATTTATCTTACATTTTCCTTCCAGATTCTGATATATGCCAATGCCCCTTTAATTGTAAATGCTCAGTTCTGATTTGGGGAGTCCCCCCTCCCCCATTTGAACAGGTAATATGTGGTATTTAGTACTAAACGCATTGACCCGGCCTTAACTGACCTTAGCTGTTGATAGGCCGTTAAACCCCAACAAACAAATATGCGCAATAACCAACTGGCCCTACATATAATACACTTGTACATACATTGTGTCCTTAATATGACGAGATCACACATCACCATTTTGAAGGAGCTAAAATTCGGACACCAATCAATGGCAACTGATCAGTACCAACATGTCCTTGTCCTAACAAAGACTCAATACAAAGTTATAATCGCCTAACTCATTCGTCCACTATGAATGACATTCAGATATGCATGTACCAAGCATACCTCCGCCCGGTTGCAACACGTTACGGTGGGCACATGCATCTCCTCTGCAATTCAAAAACAGCAAATTGCAACATGCATTTCCTGACTTGATTCTCACTGTCACCTAGTCGATCTTCCAGGAACCTCACCACCATGTGACCACTGTTCTGCCAGTATTACACTACATTTCTCAACAAGTTAGAGAATATACAACCAGCCTTAGCTAAACCACAAGGGAGACAATCAAATACAAAATAGCGAATTGTCTCGCCTTCCAACCACGCAAACCCAAAATAGCTCATGTGCTGCTCGTAGACCATTACATGATACAGTATGCACCCTTTAAATCGAAATGTTTTTTAATAATTACCTTGATTGAACACTTGCCTTGCCACAGATACATAATCATATCGATGCATACACGTTGCCAAACAGTTATGTCTGTGTTTGCGATCCAGAACCTGTCTAGGCTTACCGGTGTTCCCATATATCACCGTAAATAGATTTATAATATAATATGATCGCCCCTTCATAACAGCATTTGTATTTCGTCAGCATCACAACTGGGATTGTCTCTAGCATATATCCTATTTTCCATTTATTTTCCGCAGGAATAATATGAAAACATAATCTTAGCCTACCTACCGGCGTTATCACTCCGTCTATGGGGCCAACTTTGATCAATCAGAATCCAAGTCAGACCACCAAAGAATCGTCTTCAGCTGACTTACCTCCATCACACCGACCCCTCGAGATCACATGATCTCACATATCAGTACAAGTATATTGACATGTGTCACTCACTGAAGTTGTACTTAACTTAGTGCTGCTAATCTGGGCTCTCCTGATCACGTGACCTCCACTATCAGTACACGTACATGTATATTGACATGCTTCACTCGCTGAGGTTGTACTTAACTTAGTGCTGCTTGTCGGTATACGTCACAGCTGACGTCACAGCTGGCGTCACATCTGACATACGGCCACGATAAGGACTGCATCGCCCCATCAATCGTCTAGAAATATCCTGCCTGGATCAGCGATCAGCCGGGTCCTCCGCCCGGTTGCCCACCGTGCCATTTTCTGTCGATGTTGCGGCAACAATAAACCTGGCAACACAGACGTCCAATGATACGCACCGTAGTATAACAAATATAATTTGCCTAGCATAAGCGTGAAATAAAACAGACAACCATACAGTAAATTAAATGCATTATAATTATCGGTGATGGCACAAACCGATATATCCGACCAGCGCGGCACCTCACTAAGGACGGAATCAAGTAAACCAAATCCCCAAAACCCATCCTTCCAAGAAACATCAACCGGCAGGTCAGCCAATTTACACCATCACCTGATGCTCATTTGAAAACTAGCGAAATATTCTAATTTAAACAATGCATGTTCCCTTCAATATTATGATTGTTGCAAACTTAAAACTCGCAATATGGAAAATACGACAATATCGACGAAATACAAATTAGTCAGGTGGCTCAACCCCATATTTTCCCAAAAGGTAGAAATTTACTCCTAAAATCATTTGTTTGCATTTTTGATTAGACCATGGCATGTAGAAACAGAATCCACCGGGTGTGGACTTCAACCTGGCTTGGCTTTTTCAAAATCCAAGATGGCCGCCAAGATGGCCGCCAAAATGCTAGAAATGGCATAAGTTCTGAACTAATTGACTTAGGAAGGTGATCCTGGTCCCACGTTTTTGATGATGCAATTCAGCAGAGCATCACATGAAGGCGACTGGCCACTCCACATCACAACAGCAGAAGCTATGTTGCCCTACATGTTCGCGGCCAATCACCACAACTACGCTAGATATGGACTGTATTATGTTCGGTCGATGACGTGGTTGGGGCCTGAACTCGAGGATAAATTCATCAAAGGCGAACAAACCATGCATCACATGGATGGCCTGTGGAATGGAATGCCAACAGACCAATTCATTGAGACCACCTGGATGAGGAAAGGACACGGTCCATAAGTGGTCATTGGTGACACCCCCCAAAACGCTCAAACAATGGCAACTTGGGTACATAGTAGGAATGCTGTGCAGACACTTACCAATGATCTACGAAGAATGACAGGCAGTTCCGATTCCGTACAGATGACGCACAAGGAGGAGGACACATTCCGTGTACTACGAGATGCGAAGACCGGGCCTCAATACGAACAACTCTCGAAAGTTGCATTGATCCAATGGATCCCGACTCACATGAAGCTGGAGCTCTACTGAATATTTCGACAGGACAAATTGCAAACTCTGCAGTGAATGTTGACAGCGCCGTCGAAATCGGCAAGGAGCTGCTAAACACAGTTTGAGACCACGTGGCCAGATGGATTTTTTTTATGGCAGGCTCTCCAAGCATGTTGCGACCTTCGCTTCCCAGAAAAAGCATGTTCTTGTTGGTGAACACAAAGTGTTGGATCAGGAGGCCATCTATGCCAGAGTAATAGGTCTTCTAGTTAGCAACAGAGATATTGACTTACCACAAGTACTCGCAACCGAGCTGGCAGCATACCCACCATCCATGTTCAATGCCGATGGGAGCATGAGAGTGGCGACCGGCAAATCAATACTCAAGAAAACTCTTGCCGTAGAAGTGGCATTGAGAAGTTGGGGCTCTCCAACTGTGGTGGTCTTCGATGTCTCGGCTGTTCTCTGGACGATTGACTGGCCTGCAAAGGGCACTGTTCAGACGTTTGTTCAAGGTTTCAAAGTTTGGTTGGACTCCAAACTCACTAAGAGTGATGTGTATCTTGCATTTGACAGGTACCTTGACTACTCAACCAAGAGCAGCACCCGAGCAACGCGATCCACGACGTCCGCACGGGTCCACAAACTCAATCTGAAGTCACCACTTCCACCCCGTGATTCGGTGCTCAGAAGTACGCACAAGGTACAGATGAATCACATCCTGACTGATAGCGATTTCCTCAGGCGTGCAACACATGACCATCACCTTGTGGTGACTGGAGATGATGCAGTTCCTATACAGGTGTTCAAGGGGCGAAAACTACCTCATGTACAACTGACTTCTAAACACGAAGAGGCAGATATCATCATGACCCAGCAGGCCATTTTCCTTGGCCAGGATCCACAGGCCAGAGTCGCCGTCGTAGCTGATGACACAGATGTTTTCGCGTTACTGCTCCACCACTATGCCATCAACAAGAAAACACCTGCAGTGTCCCATGATTATGCAGTCTCCCATTCATGGCCGTACATGTGTTGACATCCCAGCAACAATGAAGAAGCACTCCGATATCACCTCACAGGTCCTGGCCCTTCATGCCATAAGTGGATGCGATACTGTGGCGGCCACTTACGGAGTTGGAAAGGTAACGGCAATATCAGTGGCAAATGAAAAAAGGACATTAAACCTCGACACACTGTTAGGTAAAGTGGATGGTGATATGAAGCAGTTGAGACGGAGGCAACCACGTTTATGGTTGCATGTTATGGTAGCAAACTCAAGTGTGACTCCATGACAGAGTGCCGCCAACGCATGTGGGCGCTGAAAACCGGAAAGAGTACTTCATCTGCCCCAAAACTGTGCTCTCTCCCACCAACAACTCCGGCATTCGTCCAAAATGTGTTCAGATGTCATTATCAAGTTGCACAGTGTTATGGGGCTCTAGAAGCGGATCCACCTATCCTTAACCCAGAAGAGTTTGGATGGGAGGCAGACCATGTCAATAAAGCTCTATCTCCTCGCACTGTTGTTGGGGGAGTACCTCTAGCTCCTGAAACTGTTCTCAAGCTCATTCGATGTGGCTGTGAGTCGGAACGAGCCTGTAAAGGCAACAACTGCGGATGCACTGGACGCCAAGTCGCATGTACCATCTTTTGTGGCTGTGGGTTAGGGCTTGACTGCCATAACCCATTCAATGACAAGCTGTCTACTGAGGATGATGATGACGAGGATGTGCCAGACGAATGTACTAATTCTGAGTAATTGTAGCATAATGATAATTACACATATATACATTATCAATGCTGATGTTCTTTCAATATGCATGTTGTAACTCATTATTGATGCAAATGTGAAAGGGTGTGTATTTCCTGAAACGTTCAACAATTCACGAACACAGACATTAACTTCATGAATGAGCCATTGCATAGTGACATGTATTGTTACAATCTCGCCATTGTGACCAGCGTAGCCGTATGTTGTTCATTATTCAGTCACCATGGCACAAATGTATTATGTTTACTGACACTACGTTAAATCTGTTTTTATCACCAGACACATAGATCTATTAGGGGCCATGTCATTTGAAATGTGTACATGAACGTCTACATGTACTTGTATCAACACGTACATGTTTCTACACAACATGGTTGGGAAAACAATCACATGGTTTTCACTGGTTTCGCTTATTTGTTTCGTATATTGCATCGCAACATGTAGGCAAACACTTGTCGTTGGTTGAATGGAGATCATACATGTATTTTCTTGGCTACAAGTAGACGTACACATACACAATCAAACCACAAGGTCCCTATTTTGCAAACAATAATTGTTGGCATCAGCTATTTTCATCAGATGACTGAATAAGATTTCAACAACTGATCATTATTATCAACGCTCTATGTCATGTATGACTTAAATAATTAAAATGATTTTTAAAAATTAAGCAGTCATTCTGTAGGTCATATTTGATTTTCCTGCAACACCACCACCAATATTGGTCACCCCCCCCCCCCCCCCCCCCCACCCCCTCCCCCCCCCCCCCCCCCAACCCCCCCCCCCCCCCCCCCCCCCCACCAAAAAAACCCGATATCTAGAACCAAAGATCACATTCCTAAGTCAATTTGTTCATAAGTTGTGTCATTTTAACATTTTGGCTGTGATCTTAGCGGCCATCTTGGGTTTTTATACATAGGACTAAGTCGAAACACATATTTGACATCAGAAAACAGAATATTTGACCATGCAATCCTATGTTTAGACCCCAAGCTTACCTTCCTTAGTCAATTTGTTTTTGCATTTTGGCGGCCATCTTGGTGGCCATCTTGGATTTTTATATGCATTTTGCGGCCATCTGGGATTTTTCTATACATGACTAACTCTAAACATACATTTCACATCAGAAACAGAATCCCTGACCCCGAAAACCTATGTCTAGACACCAATATCACCTTCCTACGTCAATTTGTTTAGAAGTTATGCCATTAGTAGCATTTTGGCGGCCATCTTGGCGGCCATCTTGGATTTGTATATACAGGACTAACTCGAAACATACATTTCACATCAGAAACAGAATCTCTGTCCCTGAAAACCTATGTCTGGGCGCCAAGATCACCTTCCTACGTCAATTTGTTCAGAAGTTATGCCATTTCTAGTATTTTGGCGGCCATCTTGGAGGCCATCTTGGATTTGTATATACAGGACAAATTCGAAACATACATTTCACATCAGAAACAGAATCTCTGACCCAGTAAACCTATGTTTAGACACCAGGATCACCTTCCTAAGTCAATTAGTTCAGAACTTATGCCATTTCTAGCATTTTGGCGGCCATCTTGGCGGCCATCTTGGCGGCCATCTTGGATTTTGAAAAAGCCAAGCCAGGTTGAAGTCCACACCCGGTGGATTATGTTACTACATGACATGGACTAATCAAAAATGCAAAGAAATGATTTTAGGAGAAAACTTCTAGGTACCCTGACTGTGCCACTGGACTAAATACACAATATGGGAGATAACCGTGTAACCTTGTTCTAAATTTCTCAGAATATCCACACAGTCTGATCCGGATCTGCACTGTTCGCAAACGCAAATAGCACATAATTATGATGCTCACGACTATTTCACAAGATGTACATACATTTACGTGCACAATAATACAATGCGTCTCAATGCAAAAAGGCATGTGCATGCATACTCCAACGAACATTCAATTGTACATCCGCGCAGTCTGACCAGGACCTACGCTGCTAGCCACCATGTGTACACAGCAAAACAGTGACACATCAGCTTAACTTCGGGTACATGCTATGTGGCTTTGCTAAAAATTTATCACATGTTGAAGCAATAAAACTCGGGTCTATGACCCAACAAATAGATTTCAGTGCTGCATTCATCTTGAATGGTTCAGCACAGTTCTTTTATTGAAATTAATATCATGCATACTCGACATTTTTTCAAGCCGCCATTCCGACAAAGATTTTTTAATTATCATTTATCTGTTGTTCTATGCTCTCCATTCTCGCCGAAATCCGCCTGTCCGGCATATGGCTCTCACTGTCGGTAACCAGCTCAGCTACCTTCCGCGAAATATCTGCATTCAGTCCGCCGCTTCCTTCAAAAACATGCTGTATACTCGCCCTACTCTGACCGTCCATCTCGAATAAAATTGCCTGTTTATGCAGTGACTGCTATCGCAAGAATGACGATACACGCCTTACAGCCCGCATACCACGTGCTAATAACCAGTCCTACTCGCTGCACGTGCTACACTTCCGTGTATTGAAGACAACAGTATTCCGCTATGCTTGAGCGCACCGCGGAAAACTATTATGGTTCTCCCAGTCTCTATTGTTCTCTCTACAGGTAAGGTGTACAGAGCACACGAGAAAAGGTGTACAGAGCAGACGAGAAAACGGGTCTTCATGTATTATTGTCCAGTTTGTAGAGTGCGCAAAACAAAAAAGGGAGATAACTCAAAAATTAGCTACGCAAGAGTTGTCATTCTTGTGCGTGACACACCTCCGGGTCGTGGTTTATGCATGTGTGAAGTTTCATGAAAATATTCCAAAGGGTGGTGGAGTTATGCTCCGGACACGAAATCAGTGCGAAAAACAAAAAAGGGAGATAGCTAAAAAATTACCTATGCAAGAGTTGTCATTCTTGTGCGCGACACACCTTCGGGTCGTGGTCTATGCATGTGTGAAGTTTCATGAAAATATTCCAAAGGGTGTTCGAGTTATGCTCCGGACAAGAAGTGTCTGCGGCGGACGCGGACGCGGCCCGCTGTCAAATCCATAGTATCCCCCGACGGAGTCCGGGGGATACAATTAAAGATGGCTAACATATACACTCTTGATACACATATAATAAAATATGTATGCGGAAATAGCTGACACACCATGTGTTACAACTAATTTCAGCATGGCAATGCTTATAAATGGTAATTTTCTAACTTTTAGAACCATATTTTAATATATGCTCTCTCCATCCTACCGAATCATAAACCTTTGATACATCTTGCCATGTATCTAATGATTGAGTGCTGTATATAACGGCCTATCAACAGCTACGGTCGTTTAAGGCCGGACAACATGGTCCATCCCGTATTAATCCTATATGAACTGGGGATAAATACCAACATCTAACTAACTGTTTGCATCAAGAAAATGTATACTCAACCATAAAATTAGAATGACAGGTCCATACCACACCATAGTCACTTTGTTCTATCTCAGAAAGTAAACAGAATTAGCACTAATCGTTTTTTGTGTTGTTTTTATTTATTTTATTTTTTTTGGGTAGGGGCGTATACATCTTTACCCATTGTCATGGTTGGGTGTGTCTCATTATTTGTGTTTTTGTTTTGCTGTCTATATTAGCATGTTGAATGTACATGTAGCTCTTTATATTCGGCAAATAATTGTATTGTAGTTGACCAGCCACTGTAAAATACAACAAATGCACTATTGCAAACAAATTCCATTATATATAGAAATCTGTATGTGTTACTTGGAGATATATTAACCTTTAACATGCATGCATGGTATGCGGTTGGGTATAGTGTGACTTAGAGAGAATAGCACAGGATTATGATGACTGATGAATGTCACATCATAATATTCAACGACGCATCTGGACATACATATGTGTAACTCTCATCAAATGTGGTGATTCAGTTGTGGAGGCTAGTTGAAATAGTAGTGTTATGATCATTTTAGCAGTGTGTATTACTAGTAGAAGTGTTTAAACGATATAGAGATAGCTTGTTGCCGCTATGTCAGAGCTGTGCTGTATCCATAATTGTATAGAGCTCTATTCACATGATGAATTCAGGTCACAATTTGACAGGAAAATAGTGAAGTATAAAACCTTATTCCCTTATTATAGAACGTTGCATAAACAAGTGCCATTCTAGTAGGCAGTATGCAAGCAATGCCATACTCCCATGGATGGTCATATATAATTATCACACATACTATGCCCGGGGAAAATTGTCTTCCCAAATCCTTGAATAGCATGCTCAAAACGAGAAACAAGCCATATCGACACGCACGAATGACTGTCCATCTGCATGTAACTTTGATGGTGCTGCTGTTAATCGATCAATGAGTAATTATCTTCAAGATCACAATACAGTAGTTTTCAGGTAATTCAGCATGATCTTTGCTTTGATATTGACAACATAAGTATGTTCTTTGTTTCGTATAATTATGCGAGATATAATTGTAAGATTCTCTGTTAAATGAACATGACATTTTAATCACAAGTTAATGTTTGTTGGACAGTACAGTTATTGTAATGAATACTAATTAATCGACATGCGAACAGCATAGGCCATGACGAAGGCACATTGTTGAGCAAATCAACATGATAATGCAGTTACCGCCTATGGAATTAGAGGTGCGAGCCTACGTGTAATTAGACTAATTTTGTGCCCGTATTCCAAAAGTATATGTGTCTAATCCAGATGAGCGTGGTAACAGTGTTTTTTTTCTATACATATGTCATATTGGGTATGTGGTTATCTAATAATGTCCCGATCATTATGGTGGTAAACACATTGGTAGGTGAATAACTGATTTGTTGGTAGAAAATAATTCAACGATTTTTTCACAATTCTGGTCTGATAACTATATGTAAGATACATGCAAATGTCTTTAACCATGAAAATGACTCACTGTGTTTGCTTCTTTGAAAATCAAATGTATTTTGGGGTACTACCTCATGGGCAGATTTACTGATCCAACACAATGACCCATATTGTCTTATAGTAGTACACACAGCTTGAACTACACGTGTTTCACATTACATGTACACATGCACACCCCAGAAAATATCACAATAACCCATTTAACCATTTGAACACTGCGAGTATGTGTTTAACGGCAGCCATCTTTGATTTAAAATTAGTAAATACCATACACAGACATTATAAAAGACATACTTACCATATTTAGAACTGGTTATTCAACGTAGAAAGATTACATTTCACATTTTATATGTATTATGCAGTTTGGCGGCCATCTTGAATATGTACATTACGTGACTGATTTACTAAAGATATAGTATCGCCCATGTATAACAGGTCTTGCTCAACACTCTTTTTACATATGTTGTACGAGTTGTGTATGCCTTCAAATAGAGAAATGCAGAAAAACTGTGCTTTTTGTCTTGATTTGTCCATCTTGAGTGTAGACCCATATCTAAACGTAAAGTTTTGAACGGTATAACCCACTTTGAGCACGCATTTGTTTACACAAATGTTGAAAGCATAATCCCCCGTGTCTGGAGTGGAATCGTGACAATTTACAAGTTATTCATTTGAAAAGTTCACATATGTAATTATTGGCGGCCATCTTGCAATTGAAGTCAGTAAATGATATATGCTATTTTATTAAATTTCATACCATGATGCAAATTGATTGTGTTCAGTAACAAACACATACACAGATCTAGTTTATGTTGAGAATGCACGAACATTTCTGTTTTTTCATGTAGTGTCACTATTTTGGCGGCCATTTTGAATTTTTATTCTTTATATTTCATTTGTTTATTACTAACAATAATAGTACTACCAGTACTTAACTTGTTTCCATCTTCAACATTGATTTTATGAGTGATGGTTACCTATACAGTGCAAATATTAAGACACCTATGATTTGTCTTTATTTGTCCCCTAAATAACCTTGAAATGACCATCACAGGACAAATTTGAGGGGGTACCCACCCCTATCCGAAAGCTTACCCATCATAGATATAAACTAGCATGGGTACCCATTTGTAACAAACAATGCCATCAAATTTCTTTTTCATGATTACTCCCTCAAAGTATACTTTGCTAGATAAGTATACTTTGCAATGTTGATGAAATCGGCTACTGATCAACTATTAATCATGAATCCTTACCTGCTAACTCAGAGATGCCAACATTGGACAAAGCCGAAGAGTAATGATTGCGCATGGCCTGCATCAACACACGACTTAACGATGCGGGCCGCTGGTCAGATAGGGAGTTCCGAGGCATATCCACCCTCACTTAACTTCCACACAAGAAAACTTTAAATGTAATAAATAAATTATTTAAATATACTCTATTTCAAGAGCCTGCGCGGTGATTTAAATTATGAATATAAAGCATATAGCCCACTAAAAGATTTAAGCTCAAATTCAAAGACATACATGTACAACGTTAGGGTGTGCTGTTGTACTTTGTGTATACATAGCAAACCGAAACTGTGCACCCGAAACGCCGGGCAGAAAAATGCAACCCACGAAACCCCATTACATTGCAAACAAGAGTGCCGAATGTCACAATATACGCCCGCCGAGGCAAGTTAACAAGGGGAGATAACTCACTGACAATAGGGTTCTTGCCGTGATAAACATGTATATTGAATTTGGTCACGATCTGTCAAAATAAATAGGCTTCTTCGTCGCCGTGATAAACATGTATACCGAATTTGTTTACGATCGGTGAAGTAGAACTGGAGTTATTTCGTGGACAAGGATACTATGTGCGAAAAATAAAAATGGCCGCCAAGGGGAGATAAGCAATTGGAAATTTTTGAAAATAAATAGGCTTCTTCATCTTGCCGTGATAAACATGTATACCGAATTTGATTACGATCGATGAAGTAGAACTCGAGTTATTGCGTGGACAAGGATACAGTCCGAAAAATAAAAATGGCCGCCAAGGGGAGATAAGTCATTGAAAAGCAATAGACTTATTCGTCTTGCCGTGATAAATATGTATACAGAATTTGGTTACGATCGGTAAAGTAGAGTGAGTGAGTGAGTGAATAGGGTTTAACGTCCGCTTTTCTGACATAGAGGTACAAGCCTCAGGGTGTCTACACGCAGATGGGTCAACGGGGTCGTGTCCCGTATCCACCTGTCCGAGGGGGGTAAATCCCAACTTCAGAACTCAATATTTACAATCAAAATATATATATTCAGTCCTGAAATTAGAACAACCTGATCTGGTGCCAGGCCCTCGCCACACCAGCATCATTTATCCCATCCCCTAAAAGTAATAGGATTAGCGCTAATCTTACCTTTATATATGGGGCATAGCCTGACTCAACTCTCACATACAAGAAAGCCAAAAATGTACATGAGGGCCAAATCCGGTATAGTGGGTTCCGGAAAGTATGAACCCAATCGTTAAGCCAGTTTAGTCGCCTTTTACGACAAGCAATGGCTACTGCAGCACTATTCTCAGGATCAGTTGATCCCGCCCCGGTGCCTGCACGGGGCCGATCGGTAAAGTAGAACTGGAGTTATTGCGTGGACAAGGATACAGAGTGCGAAAAATAAAAATGCCCCAGCCGGGCCATAGGGGCAAGTCATCGGAAATTTGTCATAATCAATAGGCTTCTTCGTCTTGCCATGATAAACATGTATACCGAATTTGGTTACGATCGTTGAAGTAGAACTTGAGTTATTGCGTGGACAAGGATACAGATTGCGAAAAATAAAAATGGCCGCCAAGAAAATAAATAGGCTTCTTCATCTTGCCGTGATAAACATGTATACAGAATTTGATTACGAGCGGTGAAGTAGAACTGGAGTTATCGCGTGGACAAGGATACAGAGTGCGAAAAATAAAAATGGCCGCCAAGGGGAGATAAGTCATCGGAAATCAATAAGCTTCATCTTGCCGTGATAAATATGTACACCGAATATGGTTAAAATCCGTCAAGTAACACTCTAGTTATTGCGTGGACAAGCTGTGCCCGCCCGCCCGTACACAAGATGAATGCATAATACGTCCCGGTTTTTTTCAAACGGGCGTATACAAAGAACCTTTACCTTTAAATGTTGGCAACAAGTACATCTTTCACTGTGTCAGGAAAGATCTATGGTTCATGCGTTGTTGTTGTTGTTGTTGTTAAAATCATGTCCAGCCGCTTATTTTTCGTCATCGCAAAATATCGGGGACGGCCGTAATAGCGTAGTGGACATACTGAAATAGTAATCATTACGCCCAAATCGTAATGGTCGGCATCTCTGCTAACTACAGCAGCCCGATATGATATACGAGGTTTGTCAGAAGCATGACTAATGATTCACTGGCTGAATGATGACCTAGGCTGGTCTGGAGCTACACTGGCCACAAAGACAATAAACCCCATTTCTCCAGCCACAGCCACACATGGGTTAACTATTTCAAGGTGTATGATCACGTGGTACTAACAACAACAAGTACCGATTCAATGTACGTATTCTTTTATAGTGTCATTACGTAACGGATTTTGATGAACTATGGTGCATCAAACGCGTCTTGTTAAGCTGCATTTGGTGGTCTCTGTATTTTCGCCCAAACTTATGTCGTTTTTGCGAAGAATCGATTTCCGTGTCTCCGACACGGAAATCGATTCTTCGCAAAAACGACATAAGTCTGTGCCAAACTCCATAGACCACCAAATGCAGATCATGAAGACGCGTTTGCTGCGCCATATTTCATCAAAATCAGTTGCATATTAAGGAAATATCACATAATACTTACTTTAGAGTGGGCGACGTTGTTGTTGTTGTAACCACGTTATCATGCACCTTGTATTTGCTCATTAACAGTTCCTGAGCGAGTGGGTGGGTTCGTTCAATGAATGTACTGGGGGAGTATTGTAAAATATCACTGAAATTGCAACACATTTCCAGCACTGATACCACAATATCCTTTTTATGAGACACGCCATGTAATTTTGTACCTAAGAACATGTGCAATATATTTACATAAATTGTGATACTTTTTGTAAACGACGTCGAAAGATGACGAAATTTTCATTCACACGATGACCAGTATTCCTGTAAAGTTTCACGACTCTAACTGAAATACATTTGGAGATAAGGGCTATTGGTACTTTACGGAACGGAACGGAACGGAACACGGTTTGGGGTACCAAGTGGGGCAATTGTCGAAATTGAAAAACTTAATGCAGTTAATTAACGATGTGACTAATTAAAATGTGCATCATAATTGAAGTAAGTATCATGCGTTGGGAACCTAATAATGCAATATCAATACGTTGAACGTGTTGCTAATAACACCATTAGTTAACAAGATGCTTGTTCCGTTCCGTTCCGTAAAGTACTAATCCATTAGGGTAATTGGTACTTTACGGAACGGAACGGAACGAGATTTTTTATTTACCAAAACATACACATATGCCACTTCTGAATCGTGTCAGAGGCAGTCCTTTGGAATATGTAGTATAATACTTCCCCGCGACTGTATTTTTTCAAGAAAGTCACCCCACCCCCATCTACCTATCCGGAACAGTACTTGTCCTACTTTGGTGAATTGGTATTTCCCCTGTGACCTAGAATTTGCCGAAATTTGCCAGTCGAGATTCCCAGGGTGTTTGTTTACCCTAAACACGTCCAGATTCTCGGACGCGCACCAACAACTTCTTTTCAGTTTTTTCACAAATATTGGGGCGGCGGTCGCTGTTGCCCCTGCAGCCCCACTTCCGACGCCTCTGCATTTAATTTATAAAATTAAAAATAAAATACCAAAACAGACACAAACCTTTGGAATATGTAGTCTAATACTACCAACGCTACTCCGTATGTTGTCAAGAAACTACCCGACCCCCCTCCCCCCCTCCCTACCGCCACCTCGCTGGACTGAAAAACGTTAACAGTGCCTTTAATATACACAATCCAATGATGCAAGAGTGTAGTTGTAATAATTATTCCACACCATGCGCTCTGGCACAGTATTTTTTTTTTGTGCTATTTAGTGTACAAAATAGCTCGTTCCGTTCCGTTCCGTAAAGTACTAATCCACTAGGGTAATTGGTACTTTACGGAACGGAACGGAACGAGATTTCTTATTTACCAAAACAGACACAAATGCCACTTCTGAATCGTGTCAGAGGCAGTCCTTTGGAATATGTAGTATAATACTCCCCGCGAGCTGTATTTTTTCAAGTCACCCCCACACCCCGATCTACCTATCCGGAACAGTCCTTGTCCTAATTTGGTGAATTCGTATTTCCCCTGTGACCTAGAATTTGCCGAAATTTGCCAGTCGAGATTCCCAGGGTGTTTGTTTACCTGAAACACGTCCCGATTCCAGGACGCGCACCAAACACTTTTTTTTCAGTTTTTTCACAAATATTGGGGCGGCGGTCGCTGCCTCTTACCGCCGCCCCTGCCGCCCCACTTCCGAAGCCTCTGCAATTTAATTTATAAAATTAAAAATAAAATACCAAAACAGACACAAACCTTTGGAATATGTAGTCGAATACTACCACCGCCACTCGTGACTCCGTATGTTGGCAAGAAACTACCCGCCCCCCCCCCCCTCCCCCACCCCGCTGGACTGAAAAAACGTTAGCATGCCTTATACACAATCCAATGATGCAAGAGTGTAGTTGTATTGATTATTCCACACCATGCGCTCTGGCACAGTATTTGTGGGCCGTATTTGTGCTAACTTGGTGTAAAAAATAGCTCGTTCCGTTCCGTTCCGTAAAGTACTAATCCACTAGGGTAATTGGTACTTTACGGAACGGAACGGAACAAGATTTTTTGTTTATCAAAACGGACATAAACATCATTTCTGAATCGTGTCAGAGGCAATCCTTTTGAATATATAGTCTAAATCTTCACCCGCCACACTGTATGTTTTCAAGAAAGCCACCAATCATATACCCACCCCCCGCCCCTTATACCCACCCCTATGCCCGCTGGACTGAAAAACGCTAACAGTGGCATATACATAATACAATGATGCAATAGTGTAGTGCTCATAATTGTTCTACATCATCATGCCCTGTATCCGGGGCAGTTCTTATATATTTATTTTACCAAACAGACACAATTGCCACTTCTGAATCGTGTCAGAGGTAGTCCTTTGGAATATGTAGTACAATACTTCCCACGCCACAGTGTATGTTGTCAAGAAATCCCAATCCCCCACCCAGCCCCGTTGCCCGCTGGATTGAAAAACGTTAACATGCCATACACAATCCATAATCATTTCACAGTGTAGTTTTATTAATTGTTCCACACCATGCGCTCTCTCCGGCACAGTACTTGTGCCAATTTGACGTCACGCCGTTCGGAAACACGTGATCCCACACCTAGACTCGTGTTTCTTTCACGAGCGTATATGGAGAAAATGACAGGGCTCCAGATAAGTTTTGTATCTAAAGAGTATTATACCCCCAGAGATTTCAAATTAATGCGTATTTTACTTTTACAAATGTATCATTGATTTTCTTCCTTAATAAATAGGGAACAAGTTGATAAGGAGCTCTTAAATGACATCAGTAACGTGGCAGTTACGTATTTCCTTCGACCAATCAAATAATGTTCTCAAGACAGCCTCTGAATCACATGACAGTCGCTTTCACTATGACCTGTCCCCAGAAAATAATTCGCACAATTTATATTTATATTTTACACTTTGCTTTTTATAAAATACATGTTCAGTGCATGTGTGAAATATAAAAAAGATGTTTATTTAACCAGGTTAGCAGATTATCATGAAATAATGCCATTGCGATTGGGTCCTACCATTAAACAAAACCTTGTTCGCTATGCTCACTCATTTTTGTTTAGCATAAAAATGCAATCAAGTGTGCATAATTTCATGATAATCAGGTCAACCTGGTAAAATGCTTTGAGCAATACAACACAAATTATCAATAAAAATATTAAAAGGTCAGGTTGGCCATAAAATCTGTTGGGAACAAATCTTAAAATAACATTTTATTCCTATTTTAGACTATATTTTCCTATTTTATTCCTATTTTTTTACCGCCTGAATTCCTATTTTCCTATTTCTTTTTACCAATCCCTCACTTGACGGCCTGTTATTGGTAATCATCCTTTTATCATTCGGTGTCCTACTCATGCGGCCCCTGTGCCCCAAGGTCAAGGTCAAATGACTTAAGAGGTTTGCGTTATCATAAAATCTGCATTATAGTTTTTGTCATACCTTATATCTCCACAATTGTTACTCCAATTTACTTACAATACTTCCTTTTCATCATCCATATTTTCATTCCATAGCCTGCCCAAGGTCAAGGTAAAATGACTGAAATTTGTGTTAAAGTTTTCAAATACCTTATATCTCAACACTTACTCCGATTTACTTCAAACTTCAAAAAAAATTATTTATTATCATCCATATTTTCATTCTTTAACCAAAAACTTCAAAGTAATTTGACCTTGACATTAGTTGGGCACAGGGGCCGCACGGGAGGGGGGTAGAATGAAAATATAGATGATGATAAACACCCATGTGAAGTTTCAAGGTAATAGGCAAAGCAGTTGCAGAGATATAGTATAACGAAAAACTTTAACCGGACACACGTACGTATGTACGCCAAAGTGCCGACTATATCGCGCTTTTCGCAAGCGGGCGCAACAAAAATGATGTCAGCTGGTGGGAACGGAACGGAACGGAACGGAACGAAACATAGCCAATCACTCTAACCCTACTGTATCGCTTGGTTTCATTAATAACAATTATATCAAGTAATAGTGATCGCAGAACTTTCTGTTAAGAAACTACTGTAGTCTACACACCGTTTTTTTGTGTGTTTAAATTATAAATACAATCTACGTGTTTCAATTTAATGATAATACTGTGTTTTAAGTTTACATGTACATCTATGTTAGTATTAATTTGGTGAACATTGAATAGCTCTCAGACTCACTTATTTTATAAGGGGCGGTAATTCAGTTTTAACTCGGTATGTAGGCTGCGGTTTACGTTGATCATAATGTGTGGCCATGACTGGAGAAATGGGGCTTATCGGTTATGCGACCAGTGTAGTCCCAGATCAGCCTGCGCGTCCGCATTCTGCGCAGTCTGATCAGGGACTACACTGTTCGCCATTCAGTCAGTTAACCATCCACCATGCTTCTAATAACAATCTTGAAGAATACGAACATTGGTGGATTGCATCTACAGATGAATGAATATCGGATATAGATCTATTAGTGATAATTTTAAAACTATTTGTTTATTTTTTAGTAAATTTCTTTAGAAATCATTAGATCACACGGTTATATGCCTACATTCAACTCACTCACTCTTGGTATTTTATTTTTAATTTTATAAATTAAATGCAGAGGCGTCGGAAGTGGGGCGGCAGGGGCAGCGACCGCCGCCCCAATATTTGGGAAAAAAATGAAAAAAAAGTTGTTGGTGCGTGTCCGGGAATCGGGGACGTGTTTTGGTAAACAAACCATACCCTGGGAATCTCGACTGGCAAATTTCGGCAAATTCTAGGTCACAGGTGAAATCCAATTCACCAAAGTAGGACAATTACTGTTCCGGATAGGTAGATGGGGGGGGGGGGGGGGGGGGGGGGGGGGGGGGGGGGTGGGTGACTTTCTTGAAAAAAATACAGTCGCGGGGAAGTATTATACTACATATTCCAAAGGACTGCCTCTGACACGATTCAGAAGTGGCATTTGTGTCTGTGTTGGTAAATAAAAATCTCGTTCCGTTCCGTTCCGTAAAGTACCAATTACCCTAGTGGATTAGTACTTTACGGAACGGAACGGAACGAGCTATTTTTTACACCAAGTTAGCACAAATACTGTGCCAGAGCGCATGGTGTGGAATAATTAATACAACTACACTCTTGCATCATTGGATTGTGTATAAGGCACTGTTAACGTTTTTCAGACCAGACGGGGTGCAGTTTCGTGACAACATACGGAGTGGCGTTTGGTAGGTTATTGGACTACATATTCCAAATTGTGTCTGTTTTGGTATTTTATTTTTAATTTTATAATTAAATGCAGTGACGTCGGAAGTGGGGCGGCAGGGGTCAGCGACCGCCGCCGGCGCCCCAATATTTGGAAAAAAAGCTGAAAAAAATGTTTTTGGTGCGCGTCGGGAATCGGGACGTGTTTTGGGTAAACAAAACACCCTGGGAATCTCGACTGGCAAATTTCGGCAAATTCTAGTCACAGGGAAATACCAATTCAACCAAAGTGGACAATTACTGTTCCGGTAGGTGATGGTGGGTGACTTTCTCGAAAAAAATACAGTCGCGGGGAAGTATTATACTACATATTCCAAAAGGACTGCCTCTGACACGATTCAGAGTGGCATGTCTGTGTTGGTAAATATCTCGTCCGTTCCGTTCCGTAAAGTACCAATACCCTAGTGGATTAGTACTTTACGGAACGGACGGAACGAGTATTTTTTACACAAGTTAGCACAAATACTGTGCCAGAGCGCTGTGTGGTAATTATTACAACTACACTCTGCATCATTGGATTGTGTATTAAGCATGTTAACGTTTTTCAGTCCAGCGGGGGGGTGGGGGGGGTGGCGAGTTTCTTGCAACATACGGAGTGCGTTGGTTAATATTTAGACTACATATTCCAAAGGTTTTGTGTCTGTTTTGGTTATTTTATTTTTAATTTTATAAATTAAATGCCATGCGTTGGAAGTGGGGCGGCAGGGGCAGCAGCGCCGCCGCCCCAATAGGAATGATGGACTGGAACTGTTTGGTGGCGTCCGAGAATTCTGGACGTTGTTTTGGGTAAACACACCTGGGAATCTCGACTGGCAAATTTCGGCAAATTCTAGGTCACAGGAGAAATACCAATTTACTAAAGTAGGACAAGTACTGTTCCGGATAGGTAGATGGGGGTGGGGTGACTTTCTTGAAAAAAATACAGTCTCGGGGAAGTATTATACTACATATTCCAAAGGACTGCCTCTGACACGATTCACAAGTGGCATATGTTTATGTTTTGGTAAATAAAAAATCTCGTTCCGTTCCGTTCCGTAATAAAGTACCAATTACCCTAGTGGATTAGTACTTTACGGAACGGAACGGAACGAGCTCTTTTTTTTTTTTTACACAAAATTAGCAAATACTGTGCCAGAGTGCATGGTGTGGAATAATTAATACAACTACACTCTTGCATCATTGGATTGTGTATAAGACACTGTTAACGTTTTTTCAGACCAGCGGGGGTGGGGGGGGGGGTAGTGTTTCGTGACAACATACGGAGTGGCGTTGGTAGTATTGGACTACATATTCCAAAGGTTTGTGTCTGTTTTGGTATTTTATTTTTAATTTTATAAATTAAATGCAGTGACGTCGGAAGTGGGGCGGCAGGGGCAGCGACCGCCGCCGGCGCCCCAATATTTGGAAAAAAAACTGAAAAAAATGTTTTTGGTGCGCGTCCGGGAATCGGGACGTGTTTTGGGTAAACAAACACCCTGGGAATCTCGACTGGCAAATTTCGGCAAATTCTAGGTCACAGGGGAAATACCAATTCACCAAAGTAGGACAATTACTGTTCCGGATAGGTAGATGGTGGGGGGGGGGGGGGGGGTGACTTTCTTGAAAAAATACAGTCGCGGGGAAGTATTATACTACATATTCCAAAGGACTGCCTCTGACACGATTCAGAAGTGGCATTTGTGTCTGTTTTGGTAAATAAAAAATCTCGTTCCGTTCCGTTCCGTGAAGCCAATACCAATTACCCTAGTGGATTAGTACTTTACGGAACGGAACGGAACGACGACTATTTTTTGACACCAAATTAGCACAAATACTGTGCCAGAGCGCATGGTGTGGTGGAATAATTATTACAACTACACTCTTGCATCATTGGATTGTGTATATTAAAGGCACTGTTAACGTTTTTCAGTCCAGCGGGGGTGGGGGTGGGGGGGGGTGGCGGGGGGGGGGGGGGGGGGGGGGGGGTGGGGGGGGGGTGGCGGGCAGTTTCTTGGCAACATACGGAGTGGCGTTGGTATATAGTATTAGACTACATATTCCAAAGGTTTGTGTCTGTTTTGGTATTTTATTTTTAATTTTATAAATTAAATGCACATGCGTTGGAAGTGGGGCGGCAGGGGCAGCAGCGACCGCCGCCCCAATATTTGAGAAAAAACTGGAAAAAAAACTTGTTGGTGCGCGTCCGAGAATCTGGACGTGTTTAGGGTAAACAAACACCCTGGGAATCTCGACTGGCAAATTTCGGCAAATTCTAGGTCACAGGAGAAATACCAATTTACCAAAGTAGGACAAGTACTGTTCCGGATAGGTAGATGGGGGTGGGGTGACTTTCTTGAAAAAAATACAGTCTCGGGGAAGTATTATACTACATATTCCAAAGGACTGCCTCTGACACGATTCACAAGTGGCATATGTTTATGTTTTGGTAAATAAAAAATCTCGTTCCGTTCCGTTCCGTAAAGTACCAATTACCCTAGTGGATTAGTACTTTACGGAACGGAACGGAACGAGCTCTTTTTTACACAAAATTAGCAAATACTGTGCCAGAGTGCATGGTGTGGAATAATTAATACAACTACACACTTGCATCATTGGATTGTGTATAAGACACTGTTAACGTTTTTCAGACCAGCGGGGTGGGGGGGGGGGGGGGGGGGGGGGGGGGTAGTTTCGTGACAACATACGGAGTGGCGTTGGTAGTATTGGACTACATATTCCAAAGGTTTGTGTCTGTTTTGGTATTTTATTTTTAATTTTATAAATTAAATGCAGTGACGTCGGAAGTGGGGCGGCAGGGGCAGCGACCGCCGCCGGCGCCCCAATATTAGGAAAAAAACTGAAAAAAAATGTTTTTGGTGCGCGTCCGGGAATCGGGACGTGTTTTGGGTAAACAAACACCCTGGGAATCTCGACTGGCAAATTTCGGCAAATTCTAGGTCACAGGGGAAATACCAATTCACCAAAGTAGGACAAATACTGTTCCGGATAGGTAGATGGGGGGTGACTTTCTTGAAAAAATACAGTCGCGGGGAAGTATTATACTACATATTCCAAAGGACTTTTGCCTCTGACACGATTCAGAAGTGGCATTTGTGTCTGTTTTGGTAAATACAAAATCTCGTTCCGTTCCGTTCCGTTCCGTTCCGTTCCGTAAAGTACCAATTACCCTAGTGGATTAAGTACTTTACGGAACGGAACGGAACGAGCTATTTTTTTACAACCAAGTTAGCACCAAATACTGTGCCAGAGCGCATGGTAGTGGAATAATTAATACAACTACACTCTTGCATCATTGGATTGTGTATAAGGCACTGTTTAACGTTTTATCAGTCCAGCGGGGGTGGGGTGGCGTGGGGGGGGGGGGGGGGGGGGGGGGGGGGGGGGGGGGGGGGGGTGGGGGGGGGGGGGGGGGGGTAGGGGGGGGGGGGGGGGGGGGGGGGGGGGGGGGGGGGGGGGGGTAGTTTTCGTGACAACATACGGAGTGGCGTTGGTAAGTATTGGACTACATATTCCAAAGGTTTGGGTTGTGTCTGTTTTTGGTATTTTTATTTTTAATTTTATAAATTAAACGCAGTGGCGTCGCAAGTCGGGTCGGCAGTGGCAGCGACCGCCGCCGGTGCCCCTATATTTGGAAAAAAAACAGAAAAAAAATGTTTTTGGTGCGCGTCCTGGCATCGGGACGTGTTTTGGGTAAAAAACAAACACCCTGGGAATCTCGACATGGCAAAAAATTTCGGCAAATTCTAGGTCCCACAGGGGAAAATACCAATTCACCAAAGTAGGACAATTACTGGGTCCGATATGTTAGATGGTGGGGGGGGGGGGGGGGGGGGGGGGGGGGTGACTTTCTTGAAAAATACAGTCGCGGGGGGGGGAAGTATTAATAACTACATATTCCAAAGGACTGCCTCTGACACGATTCAGGGCGAAGTTGGCATTTGTGTCTGTTTTGGTAAATAAAAAATCTCGTTCCGTTCCGTAAAGTACCAATTACCCTAGTGGATTAGTACTTTATGGAACGGAACGGAACAAGCATCTTGTTAACTAATGGTGTTATTAGCAACACGTTCAACGTATTGATATTGCATTATTAGGTTCCCAACGCATGATACTTACTTCAATTATGATGCACATCTTAATTAGTCACATCGTTAATTAACTGCATTAAGTTTTTCAATTTCGACAATTGCCCCACTTGGTACCCCAAACCGTGTTCCGTTCCGTTCCGTAAAGTACCAATAGCCGAGATAAGGGTCATAACTCCGAAAATACAGGATGAATCCGCATCTAAAACCCCAGGTGCGCAACTTCACACGATGTCCAGTATTCCTGTAAAGTTTCACGACTCTTAAGTGAAATACTTTTGGAAATACAGCAACACAAGTTGAAAATCCCCAATTTTCGCTAAGTCAAGGGCCATAACTCTGTAAATACAGGATGAGTGAGTGAGTGAGTGAATAGGGTTTAACGTCCGCTTTTCTGACATAGAGGTACAAGCCTCAGGGAGTCTACACGCAGACGGGTCAACGGGGTCGAGTCCCATATCCACCTGTCCAAGGGGGGTAAATCCCAACTTCAGAACTCAATATTTACAATCAAAATATATATTCAGTCCTGAAATTAGAACAACCTGATCTGGTGCCTGTCCCTCGCCACAACCAGCATCATTTATCCCATCCCCTAAAAGTAATAGGATTAGCGCTAATCTTACTTATATATATGGGGCATAGCCCGACTCCAACTCTCACATACAAAAAAAGCCAAAAATGTACATGAGGGCCAAATCCGGTATAGTGGGTTCCGGAAAGTATGAACCCAATCGTTAAGCCAGTTTAGTCGCCTTTTACGACAAGCAATGGCTACTGCAGCACTATTCTCAGGATCAGTTGATCCCGCCCCGGTGCCTGCACGGGGCTACCACTCAGTTGAACCGTCTCGCCGAGACGGTTCAACTGAGTGGTAACAACATACACTTTTAATGCGAAATGAGAAAAAATGCAGAAAAATATTTACATTTTGTTTTATACATGAAATACAGTGGGGTCAGCGTTCCAACCTGTCGTGTTCGTTCGTGTGTGCACTTACACGCTGACCCCACTGTATGGTGCAAGGCTCTGTTTAATACTACACAGAGCAAATTACTTGATTGAATGTGGTTTTCGGGGAGAATTGTAAATCTGGTGCCAGGTGTCCTTAATTAATATATACAGCAGATACTTGACTGAATAGTTTTAGGGGAACATTTCAAAAATGAAAGGAATGGGGTTAACGTCCCAGTAACAGGGAGCATTTCAAATTCAGAACTGAAACTCCATCATATACGGTAACAAAATCTACCCTCAATGCCTGATAATAATTTATTATATTCATTATATACACGCATGTTTCACAGAACAACTGATTGATTGGGATTTTACCTCCATTCATTTCAACAGCAAGGGCATATACAGGCAGGTTCTCTGTGAAATAGTGAACAGAGAGAGAAGTGAACGCGATAACGACCCAACAACAGCTAAGGTCAGAGCTCCAGATAAGCTGCGTATTTGCTTAAATACCCAATTAAAATTGCAAAAACCCAATCGGAATCAGAAGTAGCGAGTATCCAAAAGCAATACAAATTTTGTGGCACCATTATCATGCTGCAGAAAACATTATAAACTGACCACAAATATATTTTTCTTATTTTCCATGAAAACACATGTTGGTATTTTATTAGAATTGTCTCCAAGGAGACAATTCTAATGAAATGCCAAGACCTGTTTTTATTTCAAAGAAAACTATTCAATAATTGCTGTCTGTTGATGTGTAAACAGTAATGTGATTTTATTTTACCCAATTAAAATTTTGAAATACCCAATTGCTTCCGAAATGATGGAGTGACAATACTCAATTACTAATTCCTTATCTGGAGCTCTGTAAGGTCATTTAGGTACACAACCTCAGGCTTGGTTTCAAGTCTCATCTGAAAGACCAGTGGGATGGAAATACTATGAAACTATTGTTTGATGCCAAAGGCGAAGTTTGAACCCACAACCTCCGGATTGTACGTCAGATTGTATGAATGAGGGACATTAGTAGTATTTATATTACCTCCCTTATCAGATAAAGACCAAGGATAACCACATAGTGAGTTGGTCCTTATATTTGGATTCCTCTGCCTTTATCGCTGTTTCACAATGAGATAGTGCAGTAATTCTGTTTGGATTTATCATGAATGTGTTAATTGAAAAATGAAATGACTTACAAAACACAAAATTTTGCAGAAGTAAGTTCAAAGAACACATATGTGGGATGGCTTTCCATCTGATAATACTTGACAAGATATTACAGATCATAGATCCCACACCATGCCGTGCAAAGAAAGAAATCAAGGATAAAAACAGAGGAAAAAGGAACCATTTTCTTTCTATGGACCAATCCAGTTTTGAAGAGTAATTCAAGGGAGACAACAGACTAATGTCTCCTCATTGACTTTGGTTTATTGATTTAATGTTGATTAAACCGGCCTGTTAACAGCTAAGGTCTTTTTATGCAGGTTAAACGGGTCGATTCCTATATTTCCATTCATACCCTTTATTTTTCACCTGCATGGCTGGGCGAAAAATTCCAAAATCAGAACTGTGTACAGCAAAAAAAATATATATTCAATTAGAATAACCTGATCAGTAAGCCTAATTTCATCACATTACAATTGAAAATATACTTTGGTAGCAAAGTACGTATTTTCTTTGAGGGAGATCAATTTTAATGATATTAATTAATTTTTATTATACTGAATTTATTAACACATTATCACAACACCAAGCCAATTGGCTGTGATAATGTAATAAATTCAGTATAATAATTCTGCATACTTTTAATCATGAAATATATGCATTTGTTAGTTCTATATGAAATAATGCATTTCAGGAAAAATAAATGATTACTCCCTCAAAGTATACTTTGCTAGTAAAGTATACTTTGCTGGCTACTGGTGCCAGGTCCTCATCAGAATCACCCAACGTCCTAACAGGAATTGGATTAGTACTAATATTCAGCGCTCCAGATAAGCTGCGTATTTGCGTAAATACCCAATTAAAATTGCCGAAAAACCCAATTGAAATCAGAAGTAGCGAGTATCAAAAAGCAATAACAATTTTATGGTACCTGTATCATGCTGCAGAAAACAATAAACAGACCACAAATACAGCATATTTTTCTTATTTTCCATGAAAACACATCCAAGGAGACAATTCTAATGAAATGCCAAGACATGTTTTCATTTCAAAGCAAACTAATTAAATAATTGCTGCCTGTTGATGTGTAAACAGTAGTTGAGATTTTATTTTTTACCCCCAATTTAAATTTTTGAAATACCCAATTACTTCAGAAATGATGGAGTGAAAATACTCAATTACTAATTCCTTATCTGGAGCCTGTTACATATTACTACTTTTATAATGGATATTCAACTCTCAAGTAACAAGAAAGCCCAAAATGTACAATGGGCCAAACCAGGTATATCGGCATTCTGATAAGATTAAAGAATGAATCCCATCATTAAATTTACCCTTCTCATGCTCCCGACCAGCCACCCACCAGATTTTGTAGTAAAAGTGAACTTTTGTTAACATAGGTCAAGGGGTTGTTGGAAAGTTACTGGAGCACAGACATCCAGATAACGAGAAAATAGACGTCGAGTAATGCTACTCCATACTTTGAAATCAATTGGGAATAATTTAAAACATTATCCAATTCTTTGGTTTTATTTGTGTATTTCCATTTGTTTGTAGGATGACTTCATCATCATGATATGCATACTGTACCAATCTCCATTTTCCCTATCTCTAAATAGCAGAGCTCCAGATAAGCTGCATATTTGCTTAAATACCCAATTAAAATTGCCAAAAACCCAATTGAAATCAGAAGTAGTGAGTACCAAAAAGCTATACAAAATTTGTGGAACCTTTATCATGCTGTAGAAAACAATAAACATACCACAAATATAACATATTTTTATTATTTTCCATGAATACACATCTTGGTATTTCAATGCCAAGACCTGTTTTCATTTGGAAGCAAACTATTAAATAATTGCGGTCTGTGGATGTGTAAACAGTAGTGTGATTTTATTTTACCCAATTAAAATTTTGAAATACCCAATTGCTTCAGAAATGATGGAGTGACAATACTCAATTACTGATTCCTTATCTGGAGCCCTGCATACTGCTGTCCCAATCTCCATTTTCCCTAAATAACAGTGCTTGGTAATAACATTAAATGTTCAGGAACATTTGGTTTTGGGAAACCCCTATAAAACAGGGGCTTTCCTGGGGGCCGTTTCACTAAACTTCCTACGACTAAAATATTCGTAAGTGCAAAATTATGATAGTCTGTAAATTTCACACTAACAATGTTTTCTTGTAAACAATTGTTGGATTTACATTTATTGAGCATAGGCTGCATATGCAGCCTATGCTCAATAAATGTAAATCCACCAATTGAAATTTCTAGAAGATCCTAAATTTGCACTTATGAACATTTTAGTCGTAAGAAGTTTCGTGAAACGGCCCCCAGGTGAATAGTTACCCAATACATTGATATTTTGTGAACTACTATGTCAACCCTAAATATTGGGACTCCGTTTTTGGGAAACCATATATTAATACAGTTTCTCTGAATAAAGTGTGTCCGAAAATATTGGGCTATTCATTTATAGTATGCCCTTTTTAGTCTGCTAATCTGGTGGCCGTTTCACTAAACTTTGTACGACTAAAATGTTCGTAACTGCAAACTTATGATAGTCTGTAAATTTCAGATTAACATTGTTTTCTTGGAAACAATTACTGGATTTATATTTATTGAGCATAGGATGCATAGCCTATGTTCAATAAATGTAAATCCATCAATTAAAATTTCCAGACAATCCTAATTTTGGACTTATGAACATTTTAGTTGTACGAAGTTTAGTGAAACGGCCCTGTGGTGGCTATATCGGTAGCAACTGAAATAAAAAGGTGCACATTCCAAAACCTGTTAACCCTTAAAATGTTAAATTTATACAGTAAATTTTGTCAACTGCTGTTTATTTATGATTTTAAATTTTTCTCATCAAAAACAATTACATGCTCGATAACACGTTGAAATAATTTCCACTGTGTGCTGTTAAAACATGTTTTATTGGGAATGCAATTGCAGGACGACATATTTATGTTTTCAGCATTCTAAGGGTTAAATCCCTTGTCAATCGTCCAAATCCAATTCCAGATCTTCAATCTCATCCAGTATTGTTTGTTTCTTAGCAACCTTTTCCACCTGTTCCTTTTCAAACTCTTTCAACTCCCCAGACTTCAATTTTGCCTCCAAATCCTCTATCTGTTTTAACTTCTTACGCAAGTTCCGAAGTTTCTTTATCACTTCCTTATTTTCCGAAGCATTTTGTCCAGACTGATCCGTTTCAGTCTTTGTGTTACTTTGCGATTGGTTTGTGTTCAACTGAGACAACGACTGTGTTACACTATTAACTGTCTTTTCAGAAGAATCACTTTGTTGTTTCTTTTTCTCTTTTCGCTTGAGATTCTTTTTCGCGGCCTTTGATAGTCCAGCAGTACTGGCGGGATCCAGACCAGGTTTAGTTTTCACTGTGTCTTCCGTTGCATTCAGACCTGGTGGAAGACTCGGCTTGCTTTTCAGCCACTGTACACCTTTGTTTTCATACCTGGAAGAATAGTGTAAGTGATAGAGAATAGTAGGTTAGTGCCGTGAATGTGAACAAATATCTGGCAAGGCTTAGGTAATGGGATGGGCGAGGCTCTGCAGAGCCCATCTGGTTTCCATGCCGCGCCAGATATTTTTTCCCATTCACGGCACTAACCTACTATTCTATTTATCCCGTCAACACTACAAATAGCTTTAAAATGCAAACAATAACCCCAGCCGCATCCTCAAAATTGGAGACGAACCGCACATATTCATATGCAGTGATTAGGTCGTATTGACAGGATATCAAACATGTTTCACGGCACCATGTTTCACGGCACATACGCACTGTGTTGACAGGATAAAATGGGTTTAACGTCCCAGCAACAGCAGAGGTCATTTAGGGACGAGATATTTTTTTTTCAAGTCTCATCAAAAAAGACTAGTGGGATGGAAATACTATGGCAACAAATAATAGGCCGCAAAAGTAATTTTTGATGCCTTAGGCAAGGTTGAAACCCACAACCTGGAAGTCAGCTGTTCTAGGTCATAACCCTCTTTAGAAAGAATAGTTAGGTTAGTTAGTTAGGTGCCTATAGAATTAGGTGAAGCAATTTTATAATAGAAAATAAACATATAATAATAGGATATGCTACCAGACTAGAAGCCAGACTGGACACAAATGCCATAAGCCCCATTTCTCCAGCCAAAGACCAGGGGCCCGTTTCACTAAACTTCTTACGACTAAAATGTTCGTAAGTTTAAATTTAAGATCGTCTGTAAATGTCAAGTTATGGATTTACATGCATGCAGCCTATGCTCAATAAATGTAAATCCAATAATTATTTACAAGAAAACATTGTTACTGTGAAATTTACAGACTATCATAATTTTGCACTTACGAATATTTTAGTCGTACGAAGTTTAGTGAAACGGGCCCCAGATTGCAAGCGAGTACAAGCAGAGTAGGAGCTAGACTTGGCACAAAATGGTGATGTGATAAGCAGACCTCCAGATAAGGAATTAGTAATTGAATATTGTCACTCCATCATTTCTGAAGCAATTGGGTATTTCAAAATTTTAATTGGGTAAAATAAAATCACACTACTGTTTACACATCAACAGATAGAAATTACTGAATAGTTTTCTTCGAAATGAAAACATGTCTTGGCATTTCATTAGAATCGTCTCAATTCTAATGAAATATCAAGAATAAAAATATGCTATCTTTGTGGTCTGTTTATTGTTTTCTGCAGCATGATAAAGGTACCACAAAACTTTTATTGCTTTTTGATACTCTCTACTTCTGGCAATTTTAATTAGGTATTTAAGGAAATACACAGCTTATCTGGAGTTCTGTGATAAGGGAGGTAATGCCAGAGGTAATATTCTTAAAATGGATTTGATTTATTGGTGCTTAAACGGCTTATCAACAGCTAAGGTCATTTAAAGGTACATGCCCACTCAGTAGGCACAACATGTTCTTTATATCAGAGACATCATCTGAGACATTTCCTGTCAAATTAAACATTCATTCACAATTACCCCAACGCATTGATTGGCATTATTATACATTTTATATCAGACGTAACTTTCCACTGATATCAGGGGCGATAACCATGTTTCCTTAAAATGTTAACAGACATTACTATTTATACTCTGTATTTATTTTTTGATGTGCAATTATAATACCTTATAATCTGTTGAAAATATTATTTTTTCAGGTGACGAATTTAATTAGTATAAATAATTAAACAAGAGGGCCATGATGGCGGTCATCTTGGATTAAGCGATGACTCTCATTTTACAAAATCTGAAAATGCTTCACCCAGCATCGGCCATGTGGTTCCTGAGAAAAAGACGTTAAAAATCTTGAATAAATGGACCTTTTGGTGGCCATCATGGATGACATAATCATTGATACCTTCAATTTGATATATGACATGACCATATTAAGTCAAAAATAAAATTTGACCCCAATTTTACACCACGGGCCACGCCCATTTTTGACCCCGGGGTCACCATTTTAACAACTTTCAAAGAGCAATGTACATCGATCATTCCTACCAAGTTTCGTCGAAATCCGGCCAGCGGTTCATGAGAAGAAGATTTTTTAAGAATTTATGCTATTTTTAGACGGCGGCCATCTTGTATTAGCGATGACCTCCATTTTAACAAATCTGAAAAGGCTTCACCCATGGACCATAACTTTTAAGTTTGGCAACCATGGGCCAAGCGGTTCATGTGAAGAAGAATTTTGAAATCTCTAATAAAAGGACGACCTTTTGACCTTTCGGCGGCCATCTTGGATGACATAACAATCCGATTTCGAATGCACCAGAGTGATCGCCTCATTGATACCTTCAATTTGATATATGAAATGACCATATTCAGTCAAAAATAAAATTTGACCCCAATTTGACCCCACGGGCCACGCCCATTTTTGACCCCAGGGTCACCATTTTAACAACCTTGAAAGAGCAATGTACATCGATCATTCCTACCAAGTTTTGTCGAAATCCGGTTGGCGGTTCTTGAGAAGAAGATTTTTTAAGAATTTGTGCTATTTTTAGACGGCGGCCATCTTGGATTACGTAATGACGTCATTTTAAGAATTTTGTAATCCCCCTACCTAAGGACCATGACCATGAAGTTTGGTGACTATAGACCCAATGGTTACCGAGGAGAAGACGTTTGAAAATGTTCACGGACGACGGACACATTGCGGTATTAAACAATAGCTCACATGAGCTTCGCTCAGGTGAGCTAAAAAGATCATGCCTCATTTGCATATGAAAATAGCCTGATACCAACGCGAGTCACAATCAGTAAAATAAATATTACTAAATGATTATACCTGTACAGCGGCCACGCGTAATTTTTAGAACTGGTGGAATAGCGACACAATTATACACTTATTAAATCCTATAAAGAACAGTTTGTGCCTACTGAGTGGGCCTGTACCTTTAAAGCCGGGCCAACGGGTTCTATCACGCATGTAACCTGCTACATTGACGAGAAAATCCCTAAATATAAAATCAGCCCTGAAATTATAACCTGACCTGGCGCCAGGTCAATACCACACCAAAGTCACTTGGCGCCTTCCTCTAAGAGAAATAGGATTAGAAATAATTGTACATGTGCCGGTATTACTCATACAATGGTATAACCAGATTAAACCCTCATATACAAGAATGCCAAACACGTACCTGAGGGACAAACCAGGTCTCCAGGGATTCCGCTGGCGATCGCCACTTTCGCAATTGGCGATAAAAATAAACAATTGGCGATAACAAATTACAATTTTCGAAAAAAAAATAATAAATAAATAAAATTATTTGCCCCCCAGAGGAATCCCTGGGTCTCTGTTCGGGATAACGTTAAGGATGAATCCCGATTGTTAAATTACCAATCGCATGCTCCCACCTGCAACCCCCTGGAAATCGACGAAACAATTTTGATCCCGTGTGAATTGAATTATAAAATGTGCTAACTTTTTTAGGTTGAATGATATTGTATTTTTTTCCGAAATCAATACTGAAAAAAAACCCAGGTAATACCAGGCCCATATAATTGAACTCCATTTGCTTTAAACTTACGTGGCCACTTCCTCCTGGGGAACGTAGCCTTCCTTTACTCGCCGGGGCTTTCTCCAGGAGCCGTCCGCACGCTGACTTGCAGGGATGAACACCTCACCTGGATAATAATGGACATGTCTTACAAATAGCAGAGATCCAGATATGCTGTGTATTGGCGCACTGTACATACCGGTACTTATTTTAGCAGAATACGCATTCATTATCAAAAGTGGGAGTATAAAATACTCACAGTAAGGTGAAAATACACATTGATTTTAAAATTGAGTAGTGCAAATAATGTAATAAGGTTAAAAATTTAATTAGTTGAGCTGCAAAAAGCAGCTCAACTAAGTGATTTTTTTTTATCATTTGTTCCCTATTTAATAAGGAAGAAAATCAATAATACATTTGTAAAAGTAAAATACGCATTGAATTTGAAATCTGGAGGTATACTAGTATTTAGATACAAAACTTATGTGGAGCTATGGTATATAGGTTACCTAACTGGGAAAATCACAAGTAACTTCCCTGAGAACAACTTCTGGGCCCGGTTGCTCAAAGCTTCAGTTAGCTTAACAGACTGTTAAATCCTTAGCATTGCTAAGGATTTAACAGTCTGTTAAGCTAACTGAAGCTTTGAGCAACCGGGCCCAGGACATCATTAACAATAGAACAGTTGCATTGGAGGTTCATGTTAGAATTGCTTTAACATCATTAACAATAGAACAGTTGCATTGGAGGTTCATGTTAGAATTGCTTTAACATCATTAACAATAGAACAGTTGCATTGGAGGTTCATGTTAGAATTGCTTTAACATCATTAACAATAGAACAGTTGCATTGGAGGTTCATGTTAGAATTGCTTTAACATCATTAACAATAGAACAGAGTTGCATTGGAGGTTCATGTTAGAATTGCTTTAACATCATTAACAATAGAACAGTTGCATTGGAGGTTCATGTTAGAATTGCTTTAACATCATTAACAATAGAACAGTTGCATTGGAGGTTCATGTTAGAATTGCTTTAACATCATTAACAATAGAACAGTTGCATTGGAGGTTCATGTTAGAATTGCTTTAACATCATTAACAATAGAACAGTTGCATTGGAGGTTCATGTTAGAATTGCTTTAACATCATTAACAATAGAACAGTTGCATTGGAGGTTCATGTTAGAAATTGCTTTAACATCATTAACAATAGAACAGTTGCATTGGAGGTTCATGTTAGAATTGCTTTAACATCATTAACAATAGAACAGTTGCATTGGAGGTTCATGTTAGAATTGCTTTAACATCATTAACAATAGAACAGTTGCATTGGAGGTTCATGTTAGAACTGCTTTAACATCATTAACAATAGAACAGTTGCATTGGAGGTTCATGTTAGAATTGCTTTAACATCATTAACAATAGAACAGTTGCATTGGAGGTTCATGTTAGAATTGCTTTAACATCATTAACAATAGAACAGTTGCATTGGAGGTTCATGTTAGAATTGGTTTAACATCATTAACAATAGAACAGTTGCATTGGAGGTTCATGTTAGAATTGCTTTAACATCATTAACAATAGAACAGTTGCATTGGAGGTTCATGTTAGAATTGGTTTAACATCATTAACAATAGAACAGAGTTGCATTGGAGGTTCATGTTAGAACTGCTTTAACATCATTAACAATAGAACAGTTGCATTGGAGGTTCATGTTAGAATTGGTTTAACATCATTAACAATAGAACAGTTGCATTGGAGGTTCATGTTAGAATTCCTTTAACATCACGTTGCTTATTTTAACCCTTTCAACATCACAGGCCTGTATAGAGTGAGTGGTATTGGCAAAACCTGTAGATCCAGATGAGCCGGCTCGTAATGAGCGGTCTCATCAGGATCTGCACTTTTGCAAGTAATTTTTGAGAACTTAAACACCACCTTTTCATAAATGGACTAGTCTGAAAATTATTTTGTGACAGTTAGATTAGTTGCAAAAAAACATATCAAAATCCATTCCAGTTACATGTACTTAGGGGTGAAAGGATTAAACTAACAAACCGACAAGCTCTGCCAATTCTACCATCAAGAAATGTAACACACTTTTTGCAAGTAATTTTTGAGAACTTAAAACACCCCCTTTTCATAAATGGAATAGTCTGAAAATTATTTTGTGACGGTTAGATTGGTTGCAAAAGAACATATCAAAATCCATTCCCGTTACTTAGGGGTGAAAGGGTTAAACTAACAAACCGACAATTCTACCATTAAGAAATGGAATGGTGTTTAACGGCACATCAGCACAGAAGAGCATCATTAAGGGTAGTCATGAGTATGTAACTAATGTCGACAATCTTATCAAGACATCAAGACACCTACCTACCTACCCACCCACCCACACTGCAACACCCCGTTTCGGAGATTATGTGCAGGATTATATTTTATTTATATTTCCAGGTACATGCAAACAATTAGAATTTACTTTTCCCGGTAGCCGGTACCCATTTACAGCTGGGTGGACTGAACCAGTGTGGTTAAGTGTCTTGCTCCAAGACACAATGCATTGCCTCTGGTGTAACAAGAGTTGTCAGAAGACAACGAAGCTCACCTGTTGGCAGCCTTCATTCAAACTTGTCACAGTTGTATAAAAAACATGAATATTATATAACTTGACCTTGGGATAAGGGGTGTGCGGTGGACCTTGACATTGAGGTCAGTGGTGGAAGGTGGGTCGTGGATTTGATATAGCATGATATAGAATATTAAGATGAATGCATGTATGAAATATCAATGCGCTCCCTAAAAAGAGAAGGAAAACAAAATTTAACCCAGCGTTAAGTTTATGAACACACTAAGTTGGTGATTTTCTACAGCATGATAGCTATTCACATGAGGAATGCATGTATAAATGTGCTATGTTTGTGGCCTTGGCTTTGACGAAAGGGGTGGGGGGGGGTCATGGATTTGCTGTAGCACAATAGAGTATCATCAGATGAATGCATGTATGAAATATGAAGGTGTTCCCTGTAGAGAAACAGAAGTTATAAAAAGACATTTACTCCAACGTTAAGTTTATGATGTTGATCTTGGCTAAAGGGGTGGGGTGGATCATGAATTTGCTGTAGCACAATAGAGGATCATCACATGAATGCATGTATGAAATATCTAAGCATTAAAAGTGTAAAGAAACAGACGTTACACAACATTTACCCCAATGTAAAGTTTATGAACATGCTAAGTTTGTGACCTTGACCTTGGGGTAAGGGTTGGGTGGTGGGTTGTGGATTTGCTACAGCATGATAGAGGGTCATCTGAGGAATGTATGTATGAAATATCAAGGTGTTCCATCAAAGGAAACAGTTGTTATCAGACATTTACCCCAACATTAAGTTTATGAATGTGTCAAGTTTGTGACCTTGACCTTGGGGTAATTAGTGGGCGGTGGGTCATGGATTTGCTATAGCATGATAGAGTATCATCAGATGAATGCATGTATGAAATATCAAGGTGTTCAAAGTGTAAAGAAACGGAAGTTACACAACGTTTACCCCAACGTTAAGTTTATGAACATGCTAAGTTTGTGACCTTGACTTTTGGGTAAGGGTTGGGTGGTGGGTTGTGGATTTGCTACAGCATGATAGAGGGTCATCTGAGGAATGTATGAAATAGCAAGGCGTTTCATGAAAGGAAACAGACATTTACCCCAACGTTAAGTTTATGAATGTACTAAGTTTGAGACCTTGACCTTGGGGTAAGGGATGGGCGGTGGGTCATGGATTTGCTATAGCACGATAGAGTATCATCAGATGAATGCATATTTGAAATATTAAGGCGTTCCATGAAAGGAAACAGATGTTATAATACATTTACCCCAACATTAAGTTTATGAATGTGCTAAGATTGTGACCTTGCCCTTGGGGAAAGTTTGTTTGTTTGTTTATTGGTGTTTAACGGCCTATCAACAGCTAAGGTCATGTAAGGCCGGGCAAACGGGTTCGATCCCGTTTTAACCTGCTGCATTGGGGGGAAAATTCCAAAATCAGAACTGAATATTTACATCGAGATACAATATATTCAGCCCTGAAATTAGAATAACCCGACCTGGTGGCAGGTCCATACCACACCAAAGTCACTTGGCCCCTTCCCCTAAAATAGGATTACGAACAATCGTAATACTCACATAAGGGGTATAACCAGATTCAACTGTCACGTACAAAATGCCAAAGACGTACGTGAGGGCCAAACCAGGTCTCCAGTCGGAATTCCGGTAAGGACGAACCCCGATCGTTAAATTACCCATCGCTTGCACCCACCTTCCACCCACTCCTTGGGGAAAGGGGTGGGAGGTGGGTCATGAATTTGCTATAGCACGATAGAGTATCATCAGATGAATGCATGTATGAAATATGAAGGCATTCCCTGTAAATAAACAGAAGTTACACAACATTTACCCCAACATTAAGTTTATGAACATGCTAAATTTGTGACCTTGACCTTGGGGTAACGATTGGGTGAGCGGTGGGTCATGGATTTGCTACAGCATGATAGAGGGTCATCTGAGGAATGCATGTATGAAATAACAAGGTGTTCCATGAAAGGAAACAGAAGTTATAAGACATTTACCCAACGTTAAGTTTGTGGACGACGCCGACGACGCCGGGGGTATGCCATAAGCAGGCGTGCAGGCGAGCTAAAAATGTAAATTTGTCAGCAGCTATTGATTAAATCAGCCACTAGAGCAAGTGAGCAGAGGCTCACAGATACCCCGGCAGCAGCCTGGACCGACAAACAATTGTTCTAACTTACAGACATACAAATAGAAATACAACTTCTATATGTATTACACGTAAACATACTTCGTATGCCGGGGGTATAAAAAGGAGGTTAAAATCTTGGATCTAAGGCTAAAATAAATGCACCGGTCAATTGCAAGGGTCGTGACTGTAGCTGCACGTTTTCCGCTTTATAGGCAATAGGTAACCCCCGGTTGCACTATATCGCTACACCAGTCAACGGTATAAATTTCCGGAATAATATTTCCATTTTGCGTACTAAAATATAGCAAGAACCTGCGGGGCGTTGACGTTCATACTTCACTATATTGTCATTGAGAGAAACTTCTATGACACAAGATAAAAATATTATCATAAACTCACCTAATAAAGTGTGTATTAGCCAAATTATAAGGTCATTCTCCACGAAGTATAGTTCTGAGTACATAACTCTAATTACACTGCATTACATAAGTTATACAGAGTAGTCATTCCAAATGTGTTTACTTTCTACTTTCTGGAGAGTGACCTAAGTATTTTGCTAAAAAACACTTATTCATGATAATTTAAGTTTATGGTAATATTTTTGTGTCATATATTATAGAATTGTCTCTAAGTATGAACGTCAACACCCTGAAGGTTTTTTTTCTATATTTTAGTGTGTAAAGTGTATTACGCACAATTTTACTGTGTAGCGTGGTGTAGCGATATAGTGCAACCGGTTGCCAATAAAGCGGAAGTAGAAATAAACCAAAGAACTAGGACCATCCTTGCAATTGACCCATCTATTTTAGCCTTTGAGCAAGTGTACCTGGCTTCACAAACTGTAAGTGGCTTCACACACCTCCATATTTTACTTGTTTGATGACTGTTTCTGAATCGTGTAAACACATTTGACTTACTGAAAACAATTCAATTGTCTTCATAAAACTGGCATAAACAATGAAATAAGTAAAATATCGAGGTGTGGGAAGCCAGGTACACTTACTCTAACAGGGATTCCGCTGGGGGGGGGGAAAAATCGCCACTTCAAAAAAACAATTGTTTATTTTTATCGCCAATTGCGAAAGTGGCGAACGCCAGCGGAATCCCTGCTCTAATTTTTACGGAACTAGTCTAAAAGTTGCCGTCTGTCAAAACTACACTATCACCAATTTGGTATTACCCGACACATCATCCACAACGACTCCCTCTCTGTCCTGTGGTGCTTCTGCCATACTTGATCAGTTGATTACAGAGTGGAGTCACCTGTAATGATGCAAGGGAGATAACTTGTAAACCAATTAGCAATAAGGGAGATAGCTTTTGTAACTAACTTTCACCTAAAAACGAACAAACATTCTTACAGTTACATTGGTGTATAGAGAATAATGTAATAAATACACATATAAAGTAAACGTGTGAAATTCAGATAATAGGAGATTGAAGGCACTATTTGTTCCAGGAAAACAAACACGTGTGACTTTATGAAGTTAAATTGTACCAGGAACTCTTCAGGTGTGAAGATAGAAAGACGTGGTTTAACATCATGGTATACTAAACGCTTATGAACTGTGAGCAAGTAGCAAACACTTGATGAGTAAGATGAAGAGTTTGACAGGTTAGTAGGTTATTTTATCTCTCTTCCCGCATATTCGTGGCTATGTTGCATAAATATTGCCGAAATGCATTCAGTTGTTAGTGCATTAAGTTATACAAACTAACTGCCCTGTTGTCACTTTGCAAATCCAGACATAAAGCAGTTGCAACTGAAATGAACCATTCCGTCAATTTGTTAACCGATATCCGTTGTATACCTGTTGTCGACAAACTATTATCTATTTCAATCTGTATTGCGTTAGATTCTTACAGTGCTTCATATGTACACTTTAGTTGCCAAACGTATATTAGTTTCATATTTTATCTGTGCGACTACAAACAGTGTAGACACTGAGTAGCTGCACGTTTTCCGCTTTATAAAAGTATAGTCAACATGTTCATGATGTTGCACTGTATCCTTACACCACAATCAACAGTATAAATTTACGGAATAACATTTTCATTTTGTGTACTAAAATAGAAAAAATCTGCAGGGCGTTGACGTTCATACTTCGCTATATTGTTATTGAGAGAAAATGATACGGTATGAAACAAAAATATTATCATAAACTGACCTAATAAATTGTGTACATGTATTAGCAAAATTCTTAACTCACTCTCCACGAAGTAGAAAGTAAAGAAAGTAAAGAAAGAACGCATCAAACACAAATTTGAAAATACTACTCTGTCATAGCGCTTATGTAATGCAATGTACATGTAATTAGAGTTATGTACTCGGAACTAGACCCTGATCAGCCATGCGCCAATATGAAACATGTGCTACAAAAGGGTGCTTATTGCATTTATAACCAGTGTATACTCAGATCAGCTGTGATGTCTGATCAGGGCCAACAATGTTTGCTATCTTTTTGAAGAACCTGGTGATCATATTACTGAACATTTGAGATCTGTGACAATTAAGTATAGTTCTGAGAACACAACTCAAATGACAACATATTGCCTAGAAAGAGGAAAACATACAGCTAAGTGACAGGCTGCAAGAGTATATTAGCTAACCAGTGACTACAATGGTCAAACACTCTATATATAATCCCATTTTCATAATGTCGTGTCACATATACATTATGTATATCATGTATATTTCTATATTTTCAGACTCACAACATACATGTTTTATTGGGTGATCAGGTCATGATGTTCGTGTGCAGGCAAACCATTACCTGGAGTGTTTTATCAAAGTTGAAATCAGAACAACAATTCCACGTCCATACATTGTGTCAGTCCAAGCAGACCATATTCAGAAATAGGAATATATTAAACATCGAACGTGACACTGTAGTGTCATGTAAGATGATGAAATTTGTTCGACATCCCAGGAACATTCATATCTATTTTTCAACCACATCAAGAGTTGGAGTTGGTTACAAACTTAAAGAGGATTTGAAGGACTGCTACAAAGCATTGGGTATATCCGACCCATGTACACAAGTAGAGCTGAAGGATGCGTATTTTGAGAAAGCCAAACTGTATCATCCAGATAGCAAGTTACCTACAGCTGATGTTGGCAAGTTTGAGCAAGTGAAAGATGCATATAAATCAATAAAGGTACATTAAATACCATATATTTACCCAGGTGGGCTGGGATAATGCACAAGTGATTGGGTCCTTACGCTAAACAAACAAGTGAGAATAGTGAACTGAGTTTGTTTATATATAGTGGTAGAACCCAATCACAAGGGCATTATTTCAAGACACTGAGCTCACCCGGTTAAATAAACATTTTCTTACATTTCACACATGTGACTTAAGCGTAAAATGTGGCCCAACAGTTCTGCAAATTATCGATTCAGAGGGTGTGTCCTCTCACAAAGCATTGTATCTGAGTAGTGAATACATCATTATGATGCCAACCGTCCTGGTGTGGTAAATTATAATGGTACCTTACACCAAATTAGGATAATATGATTTCAGTGCTGAATTTTTGTTGTTCTCTCATCCTTTCTGTATATTACATTATTCTTTAATGGACATTGCACTCCAATCAGCCAATCAATCAATCAAACAATCAACCAATCTCCCGGTTAACTTAATAGGGTTTGAAACTAAATAAACCAAATGATCAACTTTGCGCCACTTCGGGCGAATGCAGTCCATTTAGTTTACACTTGATTTCAACTCACCATTCACATGTGTATAAGTGTTAATTTCACTTTCCAATCAATTCAGGTAAAACTTCAGTCAGAGATGCCAGATTTGGAGATTGACGACTCAGATGATGAGGATGGCGTAGATTTCACAAGGAGACAACCTCAGCATCGACAGTACCTTAGCTTCCAGGTATTATGTGATTTACCCACAGGTGGAAGACTTGTAACACAAAAAAATGCCCAAATTACTGGACTTTTTTTGTGTCAAAGGTCCGAGTCTTCCACCTGTGGATATACCATGACAAAAAAGTGCTTATTGATCTTCCAAAGGCTCTCTATCTCGCATGATTTCTGAGATATAAAATACATGTACTTTTTGCTTCATGAATCAATATCAACCAAACACACCATTTTATTTGACCAAAATATGGGGATCTTAATGGTCTGAGATCTACACTGTACACCATTCAATCAGTGAAACACCCATGCTTCTAATAAACAGCATGATATCCCAAATAAACTGGGGCCCGTTTCACTAATCTTTGTACGACTAAAATGTTCTCAAGTGCAAATTTAGGATCGTCTGGAAATTTAAATTGATGGGTTTACATTTACCTTAAGCCTCATTTCAGGAGTGACATCGCAGGAACTATACTGGTCCAGGGCTCCAGATAAGGAATTAGTAATTGAGTATTGTCACTCAATCATTTCTTAAGCAATTGGGTATTTCAAAATTGTAATTGGGTAAAATAGAATCACACTACTGTTTACACATCAACAGACAGCAATTATTGAATAGTTTCCTTCGAAATGAAAACAAGTCTTGGCATTTCATTACAATTGTCTCCTTGGAGACAATTCTAATGAAATACCAAGATGTGTTTTCTTAGAAAATAAGAAAAATATGCTATATTTGTGGTCTGTTTATTGTTTTCTGCAGCATGATAAATGCACCATAATATTTTTATTGCTTTTTGATACTCGCTACTTCTGATTTCAATTGTGTTTTTGGCAATTATAATTGGGTATTTAAGCAAATACACAGCTTATCTGGAGCTGTGCTGGTCAGTAACACGATAAGCCTCATTTCTTGAGTGACAGATCAACAACTATACTTCTCAGAATGCTATAAGCCCCATTTCTCGAGTGCATCGCAGGAACTATACTGGTTAGAAATACCACCATTCCCATTCTCCAGTTACAGGAATGTTTTAAACACAATTTCTCTAGTCACAGGTAGTTGGCTTCATGATAGGATGGTATAATATACTGTTTAGAAATGTAGAAACATAATGTAGTCATTGTTTAGTCATATTTTAATATTTCAATAAAAAATATGACTACAGTTTTTCTACATTTTTCGATTTGATTCAGCTTATACTTAAGGGTGGGAATTGGCTCGAACACCTAAAAAAACAGTATTATATACCAAGCCGGCCACCTATGGTCACAGAAACATGTCTATCACAGGGTGTCGGTATTGGCACGATGAGTCAGCGACAGAAACAGTTCGAGCAACACAAGGTGTCAAAGGCGATGGAGAACGTCTACAAATACAAGATACGAAAGATTACCCCTGAAGGAGAAAGTGCCTTGGTTACCAAGGATAAGAAAGCCACAAGGAAACGGAAAATATAGTAAGTCACATGATCAGACCCAGACAAAAAAGTCACCAGAAAACGCAAGAAAAAACCGATAGGAATGGATTCATCTTTTAGACATGCATATACCCTTCCATACTCTGGAGTTTGGGAAGAAAAAACAGGCATTATCACTGGAGAAGGGGTCTGGTATTCGGCCCATATAGACCACAGGTTCTTGAAGAAGTTCATATTTCAGTGTTTTATGGGTTATTTCGGTATATCTGGTGGTTTGGGTGCATTGTTACCGACATACAATTTACGTCACCTCCCGCTAATTACACGTATAACAGGAAGTTTCTTTGTGGGTATTTTGACAGTATAAAAGGTGTCCGAAAGTTCGGAACAGTGAATGTGCAGATAATTTACGATTTATGTCGTGTGTAATGATTGAGCATTAATAATTGCACAAAACTATGTAAATTACCGAAAACCAACATGAAAAGTCATGCAGAGCATGATGTTATTAGCCGATCAAATCAGGGTTCAATATATGTCCACATTTTAGTAGTTACGGAATCTCAGTGAGAGAAGTATTGATTTCCTCCCCAACCAAATTCTCCCAGTTATATTTAGTAAATTACTATGGATTTGCCATTTACTTGGCGGCCATTTTGAGTTTTCTGACAATGGAATATATTAACTGCAATATTATTTCAGTTGAAAGAATTAACCTTTGAATATAGGTGAAGGCACTTAGCATTACACAAATATGTAGCAAGTCCACCGAAATCTCATAAATACCCGATTTTCTTTTTCTCAATGTCTCACGCTCTGGCCATCTTATGAGTTTCTTTAGCGGCTTGTACGTACAGTCAATTCCATGTAAAAAGTCTAGATATTGTTGATTGAGTAGTGTCAAATTCATACTCTAGAAAGAGATTTGACAAATGTCAATATCATTACCTTGAATTTGGGCATGACCAGACTGGATGGCAGGTGAGGCTCCAGAAAATTAAACAATATAGATAGAACTGTGAATGATGGTAATCCTGTTAAATGTTTCACCTTCTCGTCACTACCCTTAAAATAACTTGCAGTGAATTTAGTTTCCAAATGGGCCACTTTTTCCTTCAGCTCCCCATTCTCTGTACGCAGTTCCTGCAGCTCCAGCGACATAGCCTCCATGAGTGGACCATCAACATCAGTCTGTGACTGAACGCCGTCTTCATCAACGCTGTCACCCATATCCATCTCAGTGTGATCAGGTCCAACAATAGCTGTGGATTCAGCTGGCTTCCTTCTCTTCTTTTCCTGCTGCCGATCATCATATCTTGATGTAGATGATGCTCGCTTTTGTCCGCCCAGATTAACTGATGGTGCCCAGTTTGGGTTAAGATGGTCATACAACTCTGCCTTCTTTCCTGAAACATATACATGATATTATATATATTAAAAACAAATAAATACATGTGTACTTGTCGGATATTGTAACTTTGCACATTTAGTTACAATATAATAACTTATTTTTATTATTTCTTCTCGGAAGTATATGTTGCATACACCATCTGAACATTCTTGCTGAGACGGTTCAGATGAGTGAGTGGTCACAACATTTACATGCACTTTTGAGGAGAAATAAAAAAGAAAAGGTGTACTCTTAAATGAAATATCACTGAAATATTGACAATTTATGACAAATTACACTCAGTAGGTACAAACTGTTCTTTATATCAGAGACATCATCTGAGACATTTTATGGCAAAAAAACATTCATTCACCATTACCATTACCACGTATTGATTGACATTGTTATAAATTTTATATCAGACGTAAATTTCCACACAGATATCATGGGCGATAACCGTGTTTCCTTAAAATGTTAATGGAAATTACTAGTTATTCTCTGTATTTAATTTTTGCTGTGCAATGATCATACTTTATAATCTGTCGAAAATATCCTTTTTCAGGCGACACATTTAATTAGAATAAATAATTAAGGCAGATGGCCGCGGCCCGCATGTCGAGCCCGCCGAGGCATTTGATGGTATTTTTAAAAACTTTAACGCAGATTTCGGACGCACGGACACCCGGACGTCATTGTGATCACTATGTCTCGCTTTCGGCAAGCAGGCTCGACAAAAAAAGCATGTCTCATTTGCATATGAAAATAGCCTGATACCACTGCGAGTCACTATCAGTAAAATAAATATTACTAAATGAATATGTTCCAGACAATCCTAAATTTGCCCGTACGAACATTTTATTTGTACTATGTTTCGTGAAACGGGCCCCAGAAGACCAATGGGATGGAAATATATTTCAAGCCTAAGATGGAGATTGAAACCACAACCCCCGGTATTGAAGTCCAATACTCTACCATTAGACTATCAATCCATCCCTAAAATCACAATGGATCCTATCTAAACCAGAAACCAAGTAGACCTTGATGTGTTTACTCTACGTGGGCCTCACTGTAATGTATCTCTGACGAGAATACCAGTCCAGTTCACGATCGCCAATGAATAAAGTTGTTTTTGGAAAGGTTGACTACCCGATTCGCAGTGGAACTACTCTAAAACCAGACACCATGTTCCACTGTGATTGTCTTTTACCAAACTGACTAGAACAACGGTGTAGGGTCTCGTACAACTGGCAACTGGCTGGAGCGACAAATTGAAAGCTTAGCCTCAAACTTGGGCATTGGGGTCACATGGATGTGCTTTCGAAGGAAACGAGATGATGATTAAGAAGCATGCTTTGACAGCACTTTAGAATGATTTACAACATGCTTTGACAGCACTTCAGAATCATTTCCATTGGAAATGATTCTGAAGCGTTGTCAAATCATGTTTTTATTGAGAAATTAGGCAAGATATAAAAGCAACAGCAAACAACAATTGTTGTGAGTAGCGGTCTAAAGGTTAAGCAAATTTAACTTCATACGGTTGCAGAGATAATAAGTAAATGTATTTAACAACTTGCATCCAATATTATTCAAAAACTTTTTTATAACTTACAGACGATTTCAGCAATGCCATAGACAGACTAGTTGAGGACCTAATCCAAGATTCGATGTCGCGGGGAGACTTTGACAACTTAAAGGGTTATGGCAAACCACAGATATTCATGGATAGTAACCCGTATATCGACAACACGATGGCAAAGTTGAACAAGATCATGATAAATGACGACCTGGTTCCAGAATGGATAAACACAGCGAAGGAAATCAGGTAACACCCTGACATCTTAAACAAAATATCTAAACTTCATACGACTAAAATGTTCGTAAGTGCAAAATTATGATAGTCTGTAAATTTCACATTAACAATGTGTTCTTGTAAACAATTATTGGATGTACGTTTATTGAGCATAGGTGATGAACTCCATCCCATGCTCCCACCTGCCACCCACTAAAGTGGTTAGCATCCTGCAACAGCTAAACTCATATACTGAATGGTTGTGTTGCTCATCCATACAGGTGTATTCCAGTCTGCATAAAGTGGAACAGCTGTAAAAGCACATTCAATCAAATAATGAATCAGTCGCTCCTTATTTTCTCTGACCACCCTTTGTATGATTGTAGGAATGATGTGAAAAAACTACGCGAAACGCTTGCAATGGAAAGACAGAGATATGGATACGAGGCATTCCAAACCCAGACAAATCGCGAAAAACGATGGAGCAGCTATATCGAAGTTTACAAAATCGGATTGACGGACATAAACATGAGAATAAATAAATACAATTTAATAGTTCCAATCTTGAATAAGCAGATGGCACATTTTGATTTTGACCGCGAATTTAAGCGAATCTGTGATAACTATACGTTGTATTTACCAAAAGATTTCTATGAACAAGAGGAATTTCGGTATAGCGAGTTGACCAAGTCGATATCTGTATCTATTTCATGGAAAGAGTTCTGGAAAAATATCCGAGGATCATGGAAGGCATGACAATTAACCAACCTCAATTGTAGCTTTGACTAGAAAAATGGGGATTATGGGTTTTGCGACCAGTGTAGATCCTGATCAGAATGTGCATCCGCACAGTCTAATCAGGATCTGCACTGTTCGTGTCATGTCACTAGTCATTCAGCAAATGTGTAATCATTTTCTGCATTTAATTGAATACAGCCAAAACTACTTCAATTTGGTATAATAAAATGGTGTTTTTGGTTGAAATGCATGTAGGTCACTTGCAGTCGTACGACTTCATATTGAATATCTGCGACACGTTTTCACTAACAAACCACATACAATGTACATATATTGAATATGACGTCATCTGAGACACGGTGCCTTTAACTCTTTGCATGCTAGCGGCAAAAATATCCACCAAACGAATTAGGAGTATATGTTTTATTTTTCTCTGTAAATATGTCTTGAAATTTCATTAGAATTGTGTCCTCCGGACACAATTCTAATGAAATTCCAAGACATTCATGACATTTATAAGGAGAAATAAAAGAAAATATAATGAATTGTCATCTGCTATTTTTGAACTATTTATAGCCCACAAATTTCCCAGCATGCAAAGAGTTAAGGAGCCTACTTGTGTGGTTTCTTAGTGACCAGTGGCACAGTGTTTCCTAGCAACGATAAAGGTCTCTCAACAGGAAACATAAATGTCACATTTTGTGCATCAATTTGATGCACAAAATCTCGCCTTTATGCTTCCTGGTTTTAAACTGATAATTAGATTAATTGGTGTTTACCAGCCTATCAACAGCTAAGGTCATTTAAAGCCGGGCTGCATTTGGGAGAAAATCCCAAAATACATGTATTTACATCAACATAAATATATATTTATCTCTGAAATTAGAATAACCTGACCTGGTGCCAGGTCCATACCACACCAAAGTCACTTGGCCCCTTCCTCTAAAAGTAATAGGATTAGGAATAATCGTATTTACTCATACAAGGGGCATAACCATATTAAATTCTCACATACAAGAATGTCAAAGACGTACCTGAGGTAAAAACCAGGTCTCCGATCGAGATACCGGTAAGCATGAATCCCGATCTTTAAATTACCCCATCACATGCTCCCACCTGCCACCCACTCTATGATTCAAGTCCTGTTGATAGGGAGCATTGGACTTGTATAGTAAAGGTTGTGGGTTCGTTCCCCGCCCTGTGGTAGTTGGTTGGTAGCAAGCGATGGGGATTCCTCCTTACCGTATCTCGACCGGAGACCTCGTTTGGGCCTCGGGTATGTCTGGCATTCTTGTATGTGCGAGTTGAATCTGGTTATACCTCTTATAAGAGTAATAATCCTATTACTTTTAAGGTAAGGGGCCAAATGACTTTGGTACGGACTTGGTACCAGGTCAGGTTATTCTAATTTCAGGGCTGAATATATTATTTTGGATGTAAATATTCCGTATTGATTTTGTGAACACCCCCACCAATGCAGCAGGTTAAATACGAGCATTGGACCGGCCTTAAATAACTGTTGATAGGCCATTAAACACAATAAATCACATCAAATCATTCACTGCCCTAGACAGCAAAAAGTATCTTGTCGCTTTCACCATTCATGTCACCTGTTAGCTTACTACTAGCTCCTGTCTGTGAGAGATACACCGACATGCTGTTAATGTATTAAACTGTTATTTGTTAACTTAATTTATGTTGTGAAATCATTTATCTCCAATGATCTAGGGTGGTATAGTGGTTAACACTTAGACCGCTATCTTATTTTGTTTGTCGTCTGCTGTTTATTTTCTATTTTTATCATCAAAAACAAGCTTTGACAGAACTTTAGAATAATTTAAAACATGCTTTGACAGCACTTCAGAATCATTTCCATTGGTCCTGGAAATGATTCTGAAGTGCTGTTAAACCATGTTTTTATTGAGAAATAAGGCAAGATATAAAAGCAACAGCTGACGAGAATTGTTGTGAGTAGTGGTCTAAGGGTTAAGTATAGCGGCATTGAACAAAACAGCCTATGATTATAAAACTACCGAATGGAAAATCCTGAATGAATTGTATGGGGGAGTGGAAAAAAAATTATGCGTGGATGGTGGGCCACCACCCACACATACAAATTCAGGTGCCTTTCACTTCCCATAATATAAGCTTGTATTCCAACCTCGTGCTCAAAACCATAAAGTTTGATGGCCGTCTGCTCACCCGTGGCCAATCAAACTGCTTGAATCTGGTCATTTGATTTATCAGGTAACAATCTTTATATTGGCCGGATATGTACTGACTGTCGTACCCACAGGTTGAAGTAACGGACCGAGGTCTATAAATACATTAGTTTCTTCAACCTGTGGTCGTATCAGTCATTGAACGGATATGAAAATCTGGGTTACACCTTACAACAAATTGAAAACAGCATCACACAACATTACCAAATGACATCAGTGTAATGACACAATGAAAACAAGTCTGCATTGATTTTGACAAAAACTATATTCAGGCACGAGAAAACATCTGGAAATCAACTGAAGCCCCCTCACCCCAATTGTGAAAGTATCAAATTTGAGCATGCCAGATTGATTCTGAATCATTTTGAAAACACACATTATGACAAAATCATCTGAAATCAGCTGACAGCTGAAGATTCTCATGATATTTGATCATAGGCTAGCATAAAATGTTACCTGATAAATAGAATAGTTTCTGTTGATATCAAGTTTAGGTATTGGCTCAGAAACTAGTAATTCCTTGACGAGCCTCGGAATTCCTACGCGTTTCCTAGCCGATATCAAGACACCATCCTGGTATTCCGTGTATATTCCATTCTCTATAAGAAATAAATGACAGTGAAGCCTATCACAATTAAACACATTGAGATTGTTAGAACATCCAACATTTTTATTCTGCTATAATTGGTATGGTCATGCAGAGCTCCAGATAAGCTGCGTATTTGCTTAAATACCCAATTAAAATTGCCAAAACCCCAATTGAAATCAGAATTAGTGAGTATCAAAAAGCAATAAAAAATTGTGGTACCTTTATCATGCTGCAGAAAACAATAAACCGACCACAAATATAACAGGTTTTTCTTATTTTTCCATGAAAACAAATCTTGGTATTTCATTAGAATTGTGCTGTCTGCTGATATGTAAACAGCAGTGTGATTTTATTTTGCCCAATTAAATTGTTTCAGAAATGATGGAGTGACAATACTAAATTACTATTCCTTATCTGGAGCCCTGGTCATGAATTAAACAAGAGGCCCAAATGGGCCTGTATCGCTCACCTAAAAGCCTCCATAGTGGTCATCTTGATTTCACAAAGACTCTTCACTTACAACTTCAAATGTTCCACAAAATTTGTTGGTACCTTCTGATCTAACATATATTGCGAATGTGCATGTGATTTACTGCTATAAATTCAATTTGATATATAAAATGACCATATTCGGTCAAAAATAAAATTTGACCCCCATTTGACCCCTCGGGCCATGACCATTTTTTACCCAGAGGCCACCATATGAACAAATCTGAATCAGCGTTAACTATCGATCATTCATACAAAGTTTCATCGAAATCGGCCTGGCAGTTTGTGAGAAGAAGATTTTTTGACAATTTGAACTACTTTTCAACGGCGGACATCTTGGATTTGGTGATGACCTCCATTTTGACAAAAATGAACAGGCTTCACCAACAAACCATTTCAGTTAAGTTTGGTCAATATCGGCCAAGCAGTTCACAAGAAGAAGTCCTTTGAAATAATTAGTAAAAGAACAACCTTTTGACCTGTCGGTGGCCATCTTGGATGACGTAATCATCTGATTTTGGCAAAACATGCTCCAGAGTGATCGTCTCGTCGATACCTTGGATTGGATATATTATATGACCATATTCGGTTAAAAATATAATTTGACCCCTAGTTGACCCCTCGGGCCACGCCCATTTTTGACCCAGGTGCCACCATATGAACAAATCTGAAACAGCGTTAAATATCAATCATTCACACCAAGTTTCGTCGAAATGAGCCTGGAGGTTTGTGAGAAGAAGATTTTTTGGACAATATGACCTACTTTTCAACGGCGGACATCTTGGAAAAGACCTCCATTTTAACAAAAATGGACAGGCTTCACCCACAGACCATTACAGTTAAGTTTGGCCAATATCGGCCAAGCAGTTCACAAGAAGAATACGTTTGAAATCTTTAGTAAAAGAACAACTTTTTTACCTTTCGGTGGCCATCTTGGATGACAAAATCATCTGATTTAGACAAAACATGCTGTAGAGTGATCGTCTCGTCGATACATTCGATCCGATATACTATATGGCCATATTCTGTCAAAAATAAAATTTGACCCCCATTTGACCCCTCGGGCCACACCCATTTTTGACCCAGGGGCCACCATATGAACAAATCTGAAACAGCGCTAACTATCGATCATTCATACCCAGTATCGTCGAAATTGGCCTGGCGGTTCGTGAGAAGAAGATTTTTTAAGAATTTGACCTACTTTTCCATGGCGGCCATCTTGGATTGTCGATGACCTCCATTTTAACAAATCTGAAATGGCATCACCCATATATCATCTCTGTGAAGTTTAACCAATATCGGCTCAGCAGTTCGGGAGAAGAAGATGATTGAAAATGTTCACGGACGGACGGACGGACGACGGACACTTTGCCATAACAATAGCTCACAATAGCTTTGCTCAGGTGAGCTAAAAAGACATGAGTAACAGTCAGATTTTCATAATTTTACTATTTAATCATGTCAATTGTGGTACCTTTATCATGCTGCAGAAAACAATAAACCGACCACAAATATAACAGGTTTTTCTCATTTTTCCATGAAAACAAATCTTGGTATTTCATTAGAATTGTGCTGTCTGCTGATATGTAAACAGCAGTGTGATTTTATTTTGCCCAATTAAATTGTTTCAGAAATGATGGAGTGACAATACTAAATTACTATTCCTTATCTGGAGCCCTGGTCATGAATTAAAAAGACATGAGTAACAGTCAGATTTTCATAATTTTACTATTTAATCATGTTAATTGCATATAAATATGTTAATAATATGAACAAAATTGATGAAAGAATCGGTGCCGTTATGGTTCCACCATTTTGCACCAACAATTTACAACCAATACTATAGGAATGAATGGCCTTTTTGTGGAATTTATCGGGGTATAAACTTGGAAAAGTCGCGGGAATACTGGACGAGGCCTTAAAAGCTACAATTTTGGTTTAAAAAAAAAAAAAAAAAAAAAAAAAAAAAAAAAAAAATAAAAAAAAAAAAAAAAAAAAAAAAAAAAAAAAACAAAAATTGTAATTTTTTTTTAAGGCCTCGTCCAGTATTCCCGCGACTTTTCCAAGTTTATATCCCCAATAAATTCCACAAAAAGGCCATTCATTCCTTATAATTCCAGCATTTGAAATAAATTCATCAAGAAAATGTGTTTATTTTCCGTTTTCTTAAGAATTCTTTTATTTTAACTGCGCCTCACGGTTACGGAAAGTAGTTTGGCATGGAGTTTACTGGGATATAAATTTTGGACAGAGACTTGCTACAGACCAATCAAATGTTAGGGAATTGTGTAAATATTTTTGTGCTGGAATTATAAGTACATAATAGTGAAGGTGGTGGGTGGTTGGTCAGGTGAACGTGATGGTGTAAATTAACGGTGGGGTTCCTCCTTATAGGAATCACAATTTTCCTGGTTTGGCCCTCAGGTACGTTTTTATCTTTGGCTCTTTTTGTCTGGGAGTTGAAATGGGTTATTGCCCATTATAAAAGTCGTGAGATTATTACTGATCTTACTGCTTTTGGGAGGGGGCCAAGTGATTCTGGTGTGGCGAGGACCTGACATCAGATCAGGATTATTCTGATTTTTGGGCTGAATATACAATTTTTTATTGGAAATATTCAGTTCTGATTTTGGGATTTTCCCCCCCATTTGTACATGTACTTGAACATGTAATATATGGGATTTAGTACTAAACCCATTGACCCGACCTGTTGATAGGCCGTTAAACCCCAACAAACAAACAAACAAACATATAACGAAGGTAATGCAGAAATCGCAATTTCTGAGACGATACAATTCATATGTGACTATGACTGGAAAAACGGGGATTATGCACTTTTTTACCAGTGTATACCCAAATCAGTTTGATCAGGGTATGCATATTTCAGCAAGCAAACAGCAATCACCCATATAATACAGGGCACCTGGGGCCCGTTTCACTAAACTTCCTACGACTAAAATGTTCGTAAGTGCAAAATTATGATAGTCTGTAAATTTCACATGAACAATGTTTTCTTGTAAATAATTGTTGGATTTACATTTATTGAGCATAGGCTGCATATGCAGCCTATGCTCAATAAATGTAAATCCATCAATTGAAATTTACAGACGATTCTAAATTTGCGCTTACGAACATTTTAGTCGTAAGAAGTTTAGTGAAACGGCCCCCTGGTGTCCATATTACTGAACATTTGAGATCTGTGACAATTAAGTATAGTTCTGAGAACACAACTCAAATGACAACATATTGCCTAGAAAGAGGAAAACATACTCCTATATCTGCATTTTTTTGGAGTCATTTGGTCAAAATTAGGGGTCAGAAGTCGTTTGATGTCTAATTTCATCAACAAACTTTCCACAATTTCAAATGCAAAAAAATATGGCTTACAAATGATCTATTTCTGCATTATTATCAAATAAACTTGTCCAACCAAATGCAATTTTTAAAATTGAATTTCTGACAGTTGAATGACTCCTAAACTCAATTGGCAAGGAGTCAATGAGACGATTCTAAAGCACTCCCAACTTGCCATTTTTGGTGAAGAAATAACAAAATTAACCCAAAAGTTGATTAAATTACGCACCTTAACTGGAGCTCTGGCCCCAAATTCTCCAGTCACTGTCACATATAATGGAAAAACAGTCTCCAAAATTGCCATTGAGTATTTTAAAAACATATTATGATTTTGTATGTCTTCTTTCCATCACAAAATTGTACATGGAACCGATTGTGCTGCCCCCTGCGCCAGCGTAAAATGTTTCACGTCAAAATACGCACCAGATTCCCGACGAAATCCCATTTAGGTACATGCAGAAGATACTGCATAAACACATTTTCATCTTGTAACCAGTGCAAGAAATTTGCGCTGGTTACTGGACAAAAAAAACGTGGTATTAAGATAGCTCTAAGTAGAGCCCAGTGGCATCTCTTCAGGAAACCGCTGTGTTTTTCTACCGATGTGTTTTTCAATGTAAAAATTACAGTGAATATGTTTAATGTCCCAGCAACAGATATTAAGGTCATTTAGTTTATTAACAATATTAATATAGAGACGGAACCTCGGTTTCAAGTCTTATCCGAAAGACCAGTGGGGGTGGAAATACTATTAAAGCATTTTTTGTTGCCTAAGACGAGCTTTGAACCCACAAGCTCTGGATTTGAAGTCAGGTCTTCTAACCCCTAGGCCACAACTCGACCCTGTTCGACGTGAAACATGTTACGCCAGTGCAGAATGCAGCACCAGTGGGAACCCTATATGGCTGGTACACTTTAATGAGGTCCAGTTCAGGATGTTCCTCTGTAACCCACATACATGTATATAAGCACTGCAAGCCATGTGTGTGTGTGTTTTACAATCATTGGCAGAGCCTGAGCACCGCATCTGCTCAACCAATCAAACTGGACCATGATTATAACATTTAATGTTCATATACTTTGTAATATGACTGGTCGTCAAACAGTCTGGCCCCGAATACGAGTTTCGCTGCTCGATCTGCTCAGAAATGAATGTGACGGGAGAAATGGGGCTTATGGCTTTTGTGACCAGTGCAGATCCAGACCAGCCTGCACATCCGTGCAGTCTGATCTGGACTTGCGCTATTCACCATTCAGTCACTGATACAACCGCTATGCTTCAAACTAACCCAAATTTTCTGTCTGTAACGCTGGGCCCAGCGTTACAGACAGAAAATTTGGGTTAGCTTCGAAGAAACAGTATAGACCGATATCACATCGCGGGATCATATTAATAGCAGATCAGAAGGTTGACCGGCCACAAATGACATAAGCCCCATTTATCCAGTGACATATGAAGCTGCATGAGTGAGCTGGCAGGTCATGAACTAAACTGGTCTAAACTTGCCGTAGGCCCCATATCTCCCATCAAAAATCAGGTTCTAGACTGGCCATAAATGATGTAGTTTCCATGTCTCCAATCACAAATTAGTTGCTGGACTGGCCACAAATACCGAAATCCCCATGTCTTCCATCACGAATCAGGCGCTAGAGTCGTCACTAATGTCATAAATTCTATTTCTCCAGTGACAGTCACCAATCTGCTCTGGTTACTTGTGACGATATGGCAAGTCAATCTGGAAGCGTCATTCATTACCTGTAACAGACATGTACTGTCATGATATATAGAATAGTTGATTTGCATCGAGGCAACTGCCTCATGAGCAAACATACAAGGCTATTGTATAATATACGTACAATGCAAGATGGCGTACATGGGTAAACTACTAAATATAATAAATGCAGAAACACCACAATCGTGACAAATAGGCATAGAAATTTCAGACCAGGCCGCGGCCAATACGGTAATACATATATCTGTACTTGTATCATACACTTATTATATAAACTTGGAAAAGTCGCGGGAATACTGGACGAAGGCCAGAAGGCCTCGTCCAGTATTCCGCGACTTTTCCAAGTTTATATCCCCCATAAATTCCACAAAAAGGCCATTCATTCCTTATAATTCCAGCATTTGAAATAAATTCATCAAGAAAATGTGTTTATTTTCCGTTTTGTTAAGAATTATTTTAACTGCGCCTCACGGTTACGGAAAGTAGTTCTGCGTGGGAGTTTACTGGGACATAAATTTTGGACAGAGACTTGCTACGGGCCAATAAAATGTTAGGGAATTGTGTAAATATTTTTGTGCTGGAATTATTTACTAGTATATTGCACAGTCTCCGCTTACTGATCACACTGAGTACTAAGTGTTGTAGCTCGTATTATTTTTAACAATAAAGGAGAAATATACAGACATACACATAGACATACATATGTACACACACACACATACATGCACATACATGCACATACATACACATACATGCACATACACACACACGCATACATGCACATACATGCACATACATACACATACATGTACACACATATACGTATACATGTACACATACATGCACATACATGCACATACATGCATGCACATACATGCACATACATACACATACATTGCACATACATGACAAACATGCAATTACATACACATACATGACACTTACATGCACATATGCACATTATACACATACATACACATACATGCACATACATGCACATACATGCACATACATACACATACATACACATACATGCACATACATGCACATACATACACATACATACACAACAACACACATGTACTACATACACATACATACACATACATACACATACATCACATAAACACATACATACACATACATACACATACATAGGCACATACATACATAACATGCACATACATAACATACATACAGCACTACATCACATACAGCACATACATACACATACATACATACATGCACACATCACAATACATACACATACATACACTCACATACATACATACAGCACATACATGCACATACATGCCACATACATACACATACATACATACATACCATGCACATACATACACATACAAGAACACATACACATGCATTACACACATCACATACAAGTAACAAACATACACATACATTACATACATACACTTACATACACATACATGCACATACATACACATACATGACATTACATACACATACACATACAAACACATACATTACATACATACACATACATCAACATCATGACCAATAACATACAACAATACAAATACACATACATGACATACATACACATAATTTCACATACATAACATACATACATAACACATACATGTACATACATACACATACATGCACATACATGTTTACAATCCATACATCATACATACTACATACATTTACATACATACACATTACATACACATACAAGACATACATACACATACATACATACATACATACATACACATACATACACATACATGTACATACACACATACATGCACATACATACACATTACATCACATACATACACACTACATTACACATGCACATACATGCACATACATGTACATACATGTACACATACATGCACATACATCACACATGCACATACACACACATACATGCACATACACACACATGCACATATCACATACACATACATGTCACATACATACATATGCACATACTGCATACTACATACAGCATACATACATGCACTACATGCACATACATACTACATACATACTGCACATACATGCACATACATACACATACATACACATGCACATACACTACATCACACATACACATATGCACTACATGCACATGCACACATGACATACACATACATGTCTACACACATACATGCACATACATGCATACATACACACATCACATACATGTACATACATGACATCACACATACATACACATACACATACTACACATGTACATACTACAACACATACATGACACATACATGCACACATAACTACAACACATGTACATCATAACATACATGACATACTACATACATGCATACATACACTACATGTACATACATGCACATACATGCACACTGTCTACACACATACACACATACATCACTACATACATACACACTACATACACATACATGTCATACACATACATGTCTACATACATACATCACATACATACACTACATGCACATACATGCACATACATGCCTACATGTACATACTACATACATCACATACATGCACATACATACACATACATACACATACATACACATGTACATACATCACATACATACACATACATGCACACATACACATACTACATCATACATACATCACATACATGCACTACTGCAATACATACATGCACATACATACATGCACACTACACATACTGCACACATACACACATACATACACATACATGCACTACATACACTACATACATACATACACATACATACACATACATGCAATACACATACTGCACATACATGCACATACATACACTACACATACACATACATACACATACATGTACACATACTTATACACATACATGCACATGTATGCACATACATACACATATACATACACACATACATGCACATACATGCACATACTACACATATACATACATGCACATACATACACATACATACATACATACACATACATGCACACATACACTACATACACATACATGCACATACATGCACTACAATACATACATACACATACATGCACATACATGCACATACATGCACATACATACACATACATACACATACATACTACATACAATCACTACATGCTACATACATACTACATGCACATGCACATACATACACATACATGTACATACATACACATACATGCACATACATGCACATACACATACATACACATACATACACATACATGTACATACATACATGCACACATCACATTAACACATACATGCACATACTACACTACATCACATCACATACATGCACATACATGCACATACATCACTACATACACACTGCACTACTACACATACATACACATACATACACATACATGCACATACATGACACTACATACATACATATACTACATGTACACACATACACATACATGCACATACATGTACACACTACACACATACATACATACATACATACATACACATAAACCTGCAACTACACATTACACACATACACACATGACATACTACATACATACATACTGCACATACATGCACACATGTACACATACACATACATACACATACATACATACAGCACATACATGCACATACATGACACATGACATACTACACATACATACACATACATACACATACATGCACTACTACACAACATACATACATACACACATACATGACATACATACACATACATGCACATACATACACATACATGCACATACATACACATACATGCACATACATACACATACATAGCACATACATACACATACATGCACATACATGCACATACATGCACATACATACACATACATACATGCACATACATATACGCATACATGTACACATACATGCACATACATGCACATACATGTAACACAGGTGATTCTAGCGTGTCTTGAAACACCTTTGTATATACAGACAATAATTGACCATCCAAGACATGCTAGAATGTGAAGAGCTTACAAAGTACTGAAACCTATAATATGGTATATTTATAATTTGCTTATTGCAAGGATTAAAACTATTTTTCTCTGTGGAGATTTTTAACTTGATGCGCAAATAGTCAATGGCGTCTTCTCACTGAAACGTATCGGACATCTCCAAATTTCCTGCTATTTGGAGTGTGAAGTCATGTGATAAACAGAATCTCAAACTCGTTTCAATTTGAACATCGCCTATATAAATTATGCGTAACTCTTTTCATAAATCTCATTCGAGATCCTTTATTTATAGTAAAAGACACAAATACATATAGCAGCGCTCCAGATAAGCTGCGTATTTGCTTAAATACCCAATTACAATTGCCAAAAACCCAATTGAAAGCAGAAGTAGCAAGTATCAAAAAGCAATACAATAAACAGACCACAAATATAGCATATTTTTCTTATTTTCTAAGAAAACGCATCTTGGTATTTCATAAAAATTGTCTCCAAGGAGACAATTCTAATGAAATGCCAAGACTTGTTTTCATTTCGAAGCAAACTATTCAATAATTGATGTCTGTTGATGTGTAAACAGTAGAGTGATTTTATTTTACCCAATTAAAATTTTGAAATACCCAACTGCTTAAGAAATGATAGAGTAACAATACCCAATTACTAATTCCTTATCTGGAGCCCTGATATTGAATTAGATATTTATAACTGACTAAATGCATAAAATATCCTGTTTTGTCATTGCTTTGAAATTTTGTTTGCAACATCAGGGTATGGGATGATGATCCATTACGTTGTCCATTGTTTTGTCTGGAGTAATGGCGGCACCCATGAGGTCTCGATTTACTCGATACCTCATGGGTGCCGCCATTACTCCAGACAAAACAATAGACCACGTGATCCCATACCCTGAACATGGTGACACCAAGTTAGGCTTGGGGCGGTACCTACTTAACCCTTAGAATGCGGGAACCGAAAATAGTCATCTGCTGTTAATTCATATTTTGTCTTTTCTCTCAGTAAAAACATGTTTGGCAGCATTTTAGAATCATGATTCTAAAGTGCTGCCAAACCAAGTTTTTGATGAGAAAAATGGAAAATAAAAAATATTCAGCAGACGACACAAATTAATTCAGCATTGTAAGGGTTAAATAGGATGGTGCAAACAGTAAAACCATATTAATTTTCGGAATATTCAATAAATTAAAAGGGTAATGAAATTTCCAAACAAGCACTCACTTTTGGTGTAAGCGTACTCGAGGGCACTAGATATGGTCCGCATGTCCGTCTCGATACTGATTGCCCAGTTCTCTACATCTCCAATCTCCTGTAAACAAACCCTGGCAATACTGAATTACTGTCTGTTCCACATTTTGCTGCCGACAAACATTTGGCTATTAAACACATTAAATCTAAAAAATATTTAATTGTAACCCTCCCCAAATGTTTTTATTTTATTTCATGGCCAAAAAAATCTATAATTCCTATATGAATTTAACATGGGGCTAAAAATAGATTTTTTAAAAATAATATTTCATTTGTGGACCGATTTTCAAAATCTAACTTATTTTCTTATTTACATCATTTCCAAGCTGTCTAGACAGGTTTCGGAGTCAATTTCCAATTTTTTTCGTTTTTCGACTCTCCTGGACACATTCCTCCTCTTTTTTGCCCCATGTTAAATTCCCATAGGAAAATAGTTTTTACGCAATAAAATTGGAATCGCATCAAATAAAAACAAGAGCTGTAGGAGAACAGCTACGAGGGTTGTCGATGTACACATAGCTTGACAAAGAAGGTGGCCGCGGCCCGCATAAAAACCTTAACCAAGGTTGACTAAAAACCTTAACCAAGGGAAATTAAGTAAGTAATTCAAGATTAAATGTAGGTCAAGGTCAAATATAGATTAGGGTTTATTGGTGTACATCCCTATGAGAAAAGGTTGTCCAAGTATGGTGTATGTATGCACAATAGTATTCCATGTACAAGCTTGACTAAAAACCTTAACCAAGGTCGTCTAAAAACCTTAACCAAGGGGAATTAACTAAGTAATTCAAGGTTAAATGTAGGTCATGGTCAAATATAGGTCAGGGGTTGTTGATGTACATCACTAGGAGATGAAGTTGTCCAAGTATGGTTGGTGTAGGGCCAGGAGTATTCCATCTACAAGCTTGACTAAAAACCTTAAACAAGGGGAATTAAGTAAGTAATTCAAGAGGAAATGTAGGTCAAGGTCAAATATAGGTCAGGGGTTGTTGATGTACATCACTAGGAGATGAAGTTGTCCAAGTATGGTGGGTGTAGGGCCAGGAGTATTCCATATACAAGCTTGACTAAAAACCTTAAGGCGGGATGGTGACGCCGACGCCGGGGTGACTACATAAGCTCTAACTATTCTTTGAATAGTCGAGCTAAAAATTGTGGAGGGTGACTTTTTTGTTATTGATGAAAAAATACATTTAAATATTTATTAGATTTAATATGTTTAATACCCAAAAGTTAGTCGGCAGCAAAACGTGGAACAGACAGTACATGTAGTTGTTTTCTCAATTAAAACATGGTCTGTCTGCACATGCAGAGTTTTCGATAGCCTCCAGAATGCAGAGGCCAAAAATCAAGACTAAATTTATGTTTTATATAGCAAATTTGACCCCATGTGCTGCAAATTCCAGGAGTCAAATCAAAGTTCAAGGGTCAAAATGCTGCAAAAGGTCACTATTGAAAACCCTCACATGGGTATCTTCTCCATGACACATGATTCAATAAATTCCTTAAATACTACTAAAGGAGTTGTTATTAAATTAATCATCTTAACCCTTACAATGCTGAATTATTTGTTGTTGTCTGCTGTTTATTTTATTTTTTATTTCCATTTTTCTCATGAAAAACATTAGAAATGATTCTAAAATGCTGCCAAGCCATGTTTTTATTGAGAGAAAAGACAAAATATGAACAACAGGAGACGACAATTTTCGGTTCCCGTTAAAGAGTGTAGTACGCTGTATATGGTCGATGCTGCCAATTGCAATTGGACAACTTCAAGGCTGTCAAATCGTAAATGAAGAGACCCCACCTTGTTGTAACACCAGTACACACAATTTACTTGCCATCAAATGCATTGACATACATGAGACAAGCCATGTGATTTTGTACCTAAGAAGATATGGGATATTTCATGAAAACTATTTATAAGATTTACGATATTTTCCGGAAGTGAAGTTGAACGTTGAAGACAATTAGAATTACGCATTTTCTATTAAAATTGTGTCAATTTTTGACATCAATTACAGAAAAATATCACAGTTTCTCAAAAACAGTTTTCATGAAGAATCTTCTTGGGTACACTAGATGGCTGCGGCCCGCATGTCGCGCCTGCCGAGGCTTTGATAGTATATCGAAAAACTTTAACCAAAAACTTTAACTCAGACACAGGTACAGACATAGTACGGATGGACGTACGTATGTACACCAATGTGCCGACTGTATTGTGCTGTCCACAAGTGGGCGCGACAGAAAATCACATGGCTTGTCACAAATGTCCCAACTTTTCCAAATATGAACGGCTATCCTGGGCCAAACCAACCTTGAGAGCCGTATTGAAGTCTTCAACTAACTTGAGCCACAATGCAGTCTGCTTGGAGAATTGTGCGGCGTTCGCCTGTACAATCTTTGTCTCGGTGTCCAGTTTCTTCTGATTCACATACGCGTTGGCCACCCTATAATGGTCAAATGGGCCTTATTATAACAAATTTAAACATTCACTTATTTGAGCTGCAAAAAGCAAACAGTGTTTGCTTTTTGCAGCTCAACTAAGTGAATTTTCAACCTTATGACAGCATTTTCACTACTCAATTTCAAAATCAATGCATATTTTCACATTGCTCTGCGTATTTTGTACTCTCACTTTTGATAATCAATGCATATTTAGCTAGAATAATTGCGTAAATACGCACCTTATCTGGAGCTCTGGTTCCCTATATAATATAGTGACCAATCCTGTCCCTAATTAAGATGCAACTGCAGAAATGTGGATGATGGCATTTGTGGCCAGCCTACTTCCTAATATAGTACTCACCCTGCATTCAGATGGTCGACAAGAGCATGAGTTAAGGCAGTAGTCGCAACAATAGCGTCCCGCTTTCTTTTCTCTGAAAATAAACAAGCAATTACAGCAGAACGTATCTATCTAAACTGGATACATAGAAAACATTTTATTTTTAATTTGAGGACTCGCATTAACAAGGTGTATGATCACGTCGTTACAACAACAACAATGTCGCCCACTCCAAAGTAAGTATTATTTGATATTTTCATTAATATGCAACGGATTTTGATGAAATAGGGCGCAGCACATCTTCATGAGCTGCATTTGGTGGTCCAGGGAGTTTGGCACAGACTTATGTCGTTTTTGCGAAGAATCGATTTCCATGTCCGGGCGAAAATACAGAGACCAATGCAGCTTAACAAGATGCGTTTGATGCGCCATATTTCATCAAAATCCGCTACGTAATAAGAACACTATAAAATAATACGTACTTTGAATCAGATGGATTCTGGAAGTTTCAGTATTTGTTGTTGTTGTTAGTACCACGTGATCATACACCTTGATTAGTGTATCTCCAATAATAATGTCTGTTCATGACTGTAAAGCATACAATGGTGTCCGCTAATTCTGCGCACCTAAGGCTTTCCAAACAAGTTGATATGTCATTACCATCTCCATATACAGTCAAACTTTCCTGAATATTCAACGCAATTCAAAGACGTCTGTGCAGGTAAAATGTCATAACGTTCTGACGTCAGTAAGTGACGTAAATTGTGGGATGCATGATATCACATGCGTGTTTGCAATCGTCCAATGTTTGTTTCTGCTAATGCTGCGCATCTGGTAGTGTAAACAAAATGGCGAGCAGTATACTGGATCAGCATAGCAAAATTAGTATTACACTTGAAGCAGAACTATCCAGTGACATCATGACAGATCAGTTTCTTTGTTTAACAGATAATTTAGTACATAAGACAGCTATTCCATCAGCAGGGTCTGAGGATTTTACACTTTTTGACTATATTCGGAATAACTTTTTACCAAACTATCGGAATGTGATAAAATTGTGCCACAGTGAAGCAATTAATCAGCTTGTTTATTTCAAAATCCACATATTTTATTATGATGCACGCAAGGCTAAATTTTACGTGAATTGAGCATTAGCCGATGCGCAGAATTAGGCGAAATGACAGTACATGTATATCTGAGTGACCATGAGCCTGAAATAAATACAAGTAGAACCGGCCACCCTGGGCCTATGAAAACATATCGTAAAAATTATAAAAGGCGGGTGTCTATTAGAATCACCACTGGCTCCGAAGTCCTGGGTGGGTGTTTAATAGAGGCAAATGTTATGCAGCGATGGGAAAATGATAAAAATATACCATTTTCTACTCTCTGAACAAAACAAAAACATAACGAACGGATGTTACTCTCAATGTCTCAAAGTCTGCCAGACTTGATTGTACTGTCTGTCAGTTTATGGACATTTTGGATCAAGGTGTTTTGGCCGACTTTTGGTCATTATGGTACAGTCGGTAAAAATGTTAAAATACTGATAATGTATATATGAAGACAGCGTCAATCATAAATGGAAATCAGATTAGCCTACGGATGTTTCAGCCAGTGGACGTTTCGGCCGGTGGATGTTTCGACATTTCGGCCCGTATCAGTGCGATTATTTTCGGCCCATGGACACGTCCAGAATGAGAAATATTTATTTTTGCTGAACTCCTAGGAAATATCAGCCAACAATGCAACATGATGTCAATTTGACCCATATTATACCAGATGGGTTTGAAAATGTCGTCTCCGTAACCGTGTAAATTCTGATATCCAGCGTCCGTGCAAATAGCTACTGCCGATGAGGAATTTACTGTGACAACGGAAACAATCGAATTTCGCTTCCGCGTTTGAAAGTGAAAGTAGATTTTTTCAAGGAATTAGTTGCTCACGAAATACTGGAAAGAAAAGATGTTTAGTTGGACATTTAGCTCCAATTTTGTTTCAAGTGTGCACAGGGCTTTTATTAGAGGTATTAATTATGTCACAAATCGGCCAAAAAATTGGTTATTTTCAACGTCGAAACTTTGGGGTGGGCGTCTATTAGAATCTTTACGGTATATGATTACATTATATGATTATACTTTTAGTACTTTCATTTCCAAGAGACAGAGGAAGAACATCACGACCAACCTTGTCGTTCTTTTCGAGCAGATTGTTTAGCTTGGTGGACTTTTATGAGATTTGACAACATATTTCTTAGATGACACACCGAATGGAACGAAACAGCACAATTTATTCGTGTGGTTTCCTTTTGTCAGTGCATTTCCTTATTTTGGTTCGGACTTGATCATATGACACTTTTATTGATTTCAGGTCACCCGAGCAAAAGCTATTTCGTACCTTGATCACTACGTTCCAATTCATGTCATTGTTACGTTGCGTGAAGTTCGCAGTTCTCTTACATCTGTATAGTTGTACGGTCGTAGGTAGATAATATCGAGCAAGTGTTACCGGTGGTTACAATTCTATTTGTTTTACTGACTTCAAAAATAGTTAACATTGAGTATACACACAGGTTGATACCATACATTGATGTTTACAATTTACAAGACATATATAGAGCCAAAAGACCCATGATAATTACCGAACATAACCATGAGAAAAGTATACTTGCAACTTCAGTAATAAGCTAGTATATGATTCGTCAAGAGAAATACAAAGTCAATACACGAGGACTTGTAACAGACACTGCCAACAATTTATATTTCCGTTCAATACTGGAGAATGTATTCCCTGCAACAATAAACACAATCATACCATTGATATGGTACGTGCTGCAGAGAGTAGAATGATGAGTCACAGGCAACTAATACATAATTATATACATGCATGATAGTCACTGATGTTGTCTGCATTTGGGCTGATCACTCTCGAAAACAGGAAGCAGATGCATGTGTCTTTCAAATATCCATGAAGTCGTTGGATTTGTGAACAATGCAGGGGATGCTGATCTAGATATACACTGATATACACTGACAAAACTACCCAAAAATCTTTTTTCATACATAAAAACGCAGAAAACTGAAAACCAAACTGTCCCACCACTGAGAGAAAATGGCATACTAAAATCAGACCCACATAGCAAATCAAATATCCTAAATAACCAGTTCCAAAAAGCATTTACCCCCATAACAGACAACCCCATACCCGACAAGGGGCCCAGTCCACACCCTGCTATGCAAGATATATCTATCACTGAAAACGGCATTACCAAACTTCTTCGTAATCTTAAACCACATAAAGCTTCAGGGCCTGATAAAATTCCCAGTAAAATTTTAAAAGAATGTAGTGAATCAATATCTCCGATCCTTACCATAATCTTCCAAACCTCCCTGTCCTTAGGCAAAATCCCTAGTGATGGAAACACGCAAATGTATGTCCAGTATTTTAAAAAAGGAGACAAGCACGATGCCATTAACTATCGGCCAATATCTCTGACATGCATTTGCTGTAAACTTCTAGAACATGTTGTATCAAAGTAATATGATGTCACATTTGGAAAACAATAATAATTTTATACGATTTACAACATGGCTTCAGATCATCCCGCTCTTGTGAAACCCAACTCATCTCTTTTCTCCAAAATCTTTGCCAATCAAATGACCGAAATATTCAAACTGACACCATCATTATGGATTTTGTCAAAGCTTTTGATAAAGTTCCCCACAAACACCTTCTCTACAAACTTAAATTCTACGGCATCAACTGCAACGCTCTTAACTGGATCTCCGACTTTCTTGCTGATAGGACCCAGACAGTAGTCCTGGAGGGCGAAATGTCAAATAAGGCACCAGTCACTTCAGGCGTACCCCAGGGCACTGTCTTGGGGCCTATCCTCTTCCTCATCTAACATAAAATGATTTCCCAGACTACCTACAATATAGCACCCTCAGACTTTTCGCAGACGACAGTATTATTTATAAAGAAATACACACAATCACAGATGCTGAGCTACTCCAATCAGACCTAAATTCTGCTGGTAGGTGGGAGCAAGACTGGCTCATGCACTTTCATCCAGATAAATGCAACATTCTCAGTGTAACTCAAAAAAGAAATCCGATAAAATTTACCTACAAACTTCATGGCCATCAATTAAAAATGTATCAAATGCAAAATATTTAGGCCTCACACTCCAAAGTAATCTAAAATGGGACAAACACATAAACACAATTACCAGTAAGGCCAACCAATCCTTGGGATTCCTAAAACGAAATTTGAAGATAAACTCCACCAAAGTTAAAGATCATGCATACAAAGCACTTGTTCGGCCCAAACTTGAATATTCTTCTTCAGTTTGGGACCCTCACACAAAATCACAAATTAACCAGATAGAAAAAGTTCAAAGACGTGCAGCCAGTTTGTTTCCCACCGTTACCATAACACCAGCTCAGTATCCAACATGTTACAAAATCTCTAACTGGCCCTCTCTTGAAATTTGTAGAACACGCTGCCGATTAATTATGCTCTACAAAATCGTCACCAAGTAGTTGCTATCAAACAAACCCCCAATAAATTTACTTAACCCTGTTGATCGCCGAACTAGACAACTCAATATTCACTCATTTAGACACATTTCTACAAACAAAGACTCATACAAATTTGCCTTCTACCCCCACACTATTACTCAATGGAACCTCCTGCCATCCTCTGTTCATGAAGCAGCCACAGTGGATGCTTTCAAAGCCCTTATCCCTGTGGCTGTCCTCACTCCAATCTACCACCAGTAAACTACTGCATGTGTATATAGTTTTACGACCCACTACCTCCCCCTACATCACTGTATATTTATATTCACTCTTAATTAGGCGCCGGCACATAATCTTCAAATTTGAGGGAGTGTCGTTATCATCAATAAGAAGAAGAAGATCTAAAACCCCATAAGCCCCATTTATCCAGCTTCAGCCACATATATAGACAGACCAGCGCATACTGCTGTAAGTTTTCTCTGGTTGTGGTGGAATGGAACAACTGATCGATATTGTTATGTTTCACTATTGCCAATAGCTGATTTCTTCAAATGGGAAGTGGGCAACATCAACCATATATTACTGTTGTTATCCATTTCAATCGCCCTGACAATTGCTATATTAACTCATAACACTATGGTTTGTACATTCTGTGGAACTTTTCATTATGATTAATTGTTTCGTTTTACTAACGGATGCGATGCACATGCTTGTCCATGCTCGTGATAAGTGGCTGTGACAGTAAAAGTAGAGATGTCCGGGTTTGACGCGTACGTCGACCCCAGTCGCCACTCTATTATAACTCGTTCACATGTTACTATGCTATATTTGCAATATCATATCGTATTTTATAATTGCTTGGGCATTTCAAATATTGATATATATCCCCTCTTCCTGATTTTATTCCACCAGTTCTAAAAAGTACACGTGCCCGCTATACACATATACTAATTTAGTAATATCTGGGACGAAGGATGTATGTATGCATATGGTCCATGGTAATATTTATTTTACTGATAGTGATATGCAAATGAGGCATGCTATTTTTAATTATTTATATAATTAAATGCGTCACCTGAACAAAATAATATTTTCGACAGATTATAAAATATGAGCATTGCACATCAAAACATAAATACAGAGAATAAATAGTAATGTCCGTTAACATTTTAAGGAAAACACGGTTATCGCCCCTGATATCAGTGTGTAAATTTACGTCTGATATAAAATGCATACTAATGCCAATCAGTACGTGGGGTAATTGTACATAATGGGAACTCGTAATTTTTAGAACTGGTGGAATAGTGACACAATTATACACTTATTCAATTCCTATAAAGAACAGTTGGTGCCTACTGAGTGGGCATGTACCTTTAACAAATATGTGCGTATTACTGTTTATATATATGTTTATGGTACATTCGAAAAAAGTTGTTATACTTGCATCGAAGGATTAGCTCAACGACCCTAGATGGTGCATAAATGTAGATTCTACATATCATATACTGTACATTAGCACACGAAATGCCTCTTATGGGTAGCATGACCAACAGCTGGTTAAATTACTAGATGACGTTTATGATTATTTAATTAGCGTTTCATTTAAACATGAATTGATTCATTCATTCGGCTCATATTTAAGGGTGGGAATTGGCTCGAACACCTTCCATACCCGGGATATATAGCCCAGTAAAGAAGCAGGCCGATGGTCGTCGGTCTGGTTTATATTTCCGAATTTTGATAAATGTTGCATTTATAATTCATGCTCCAAAAATGTGCGTCAAATATAGGAGAATCTATGCAAGTATGGTAACCTATAATTTGAGGCCTCCTATAGCACCCATCAGCTTATATGTGTGTGATATAGTATGGCTGGGTATCGATTATAGATGATTGAGGGGAACCCATACTAGTTTACGTGATTTGTGCGTTTTGAGTGGCATACGGACTGGTCAAATGAAATTAAATGGCGAGTGTACTATCTGAGTCACTAATGTCTAGCAAGTGTGCTCTACGTAATTAACTTATTGTCACATTTAGTCCCAATCCTACCTAATCACCATCGAGAAGAGAAGAGAAGAGAAGAAGAAAGTGATGTCTGACGGTATGGTATTTAACGTGTCACCCTCACCCTATGTTAGTGTGCTGTATCAGAATGCTATATTAACCTATCATGATAACCGTGGTTGCTGATTTTGTGTTGTTAATTGGGTTTTATATATATATTTGTTTTTGTTATTTACTAGCATTTATTTTAATTTTAGTTTAGTTTTGAGTCACCTACCACACCGTCAGATTTTGGCCGAAATAGACTAATACACATTGATTTGATTGGTTTCCTTTGTGTATATTGTTAACCATTGATCAGTCGTTTCACTGTATGGATCTAAACGATGATCAGGATAGCAGCAGGTCAAACATTCTCTCAGCTATATATGTGTTATCAGTAAGGTACCCAACTGCAATGTTAATGTGGTTAGCACCGTCTCAATTCTGTAAAATAAAACAAATACATACTTTGTTGGGCACGTAGCTAGGTGGCAGAGGATTGGTGGTGGCGAATGGACTTGCTTGGGGCACTTTTTTCAAACACAGGTGTTATATATATGAAAGCGTCCACATCATTCAAATTAAATATTGTTTCTGTATTGCATTAGAATTGTGACGTGTATATAGACACCTGGAACATTATTGATGTTCTGAGATAAAGTACAAGGAGGAGTTTGTCATTTCCTATGGCTATGTTCGCACAGTCCGTAACACACATATGGCTGCGGCTGGAGAAATGGGGCTTGATACGTACGTATGACCAGTGTAGCTCCTGATCAAATAGCACACCCATGTAGCTTGGTGACTATATTGCTGTTAGTGCATGATAGTTGTTTCATTGATTGAATGGCGTAAAGTGCAGATGCTGATCAGACTGTGGTGAGGCACAGGCTGATCTGGATATATACTGTTCGTAAAACACATAATTAAGCCCCATTTTCCCAGTCACATCAACATATAAACATTTGCAATGAACATGCATTTGTACTTAATGCATATGTTCGACACTTATCAATGGTTTCTGGGCTTTGCCTTGTATATCTGAGCATACAACATTTAATTGTGCATGACACTGAATGTACTTGTTTTTAAATGTGTTTCCACATTCTCCAATGCAACTTAAAATCAATTGACGGGATAGAGAAAATGTATACATTTAGTTACGTTACGTATATCATATACTACACGACACCTGGCCCCGCCTATCCTTGCCACACCTATTGCCATCTTCGGAAGGTCCTCATAGCCATTCCATGGTCTACATTTCATTGTTCAACGGTCTGTTGTATAAGTGTATGTGTGCTGTGACAGTTTTCTTTTTGCGAATGAAATGAACTGAGTACGAGATTGGCGGGACGACTATGAACCTGGAATCACAACAAAGTCCGCCTGAATTGATACCGGAAGTTGGAGTTATAAGTCACTGCGCATGTGCATTTTACCTGACAACACATACACAATCTTGGACCTTTACGGTCATATTTTCGATTTAAAATGTCCTCAAAACGTCAAGAACAAGTAAAATTGATTGATAAATTGAGCAAGAAGAAGGATAAAGGAGGAAAATGCCTGTGTAAGTCTGTTATACTGCCAGAGTCGATATTTGCTTCATGATTGACCGTTTTGTAATGTCATGCGTGTTATAATTTACCATTAGTCGACAAATCCAGTACTCGGTAAACAGATGCAAAAAGCTATATTTTTAGCTCGACTATTCGAAGAATAGTGATAGCTTATGTAGTCACCCCGGCGTCGGCGTCACCGTCACGCCTTGGTTAAGGTTTTAAGTCAAGCAAATTACGTAGAAATGAACAGGGGGAGATTATTAACACTAATCCACGGCCAATCCGAACAACCTTCATAGAGAAGTCCGAGAGACGGCAAATATTGACTAACGCGCGATTATTGAAAAATCCGACAAATAAAGACTTAGCTTCTGTTTCTATATCCAGAGATATTACTGTGGCGGAGAGAAAAAGTTACAAACTGCTTGAAACTGAATTACGTTCAAGGAAAGACAAAGGTGAAACAGATTTGTACATTTCTAGGGGCAAAATATTGAAACGCTCATCTGCAGAAGGCGGTGGTGCCACAGCATCTTCCACCGGGGAGCCCTTTTAGGGAATCTATTTTACGGAAGAATAATGTTTTAAATAACACTGTAAATAGTGCTTTTAAAGTTGTATATACAAACTGTGATTCACTGTTGAACAAAAAAGATGAACTTGAGTGCTTAAATTTCAACAGAAAAACCTAATATCGTTATTTTGACGGAAATATTTCCAAACATTCGAGCAGTCTTATGGAGAGAATAGAATATGAACTTGAAGACTACGAATCATTCATTCCTTGTCTAAGCAAAGGTAGAGGAGTTGCAATCTACATTCATAAAAGCCAATCAGCACTGAGTGTAGACCTATTTAAGGACATAGAATATGAAGAAGCAGTGTTTTGTGAAATCAAGCTATGTAGTAGCGATTAAATTACTAGTTGGATGCATATATAGAAGCCCAGATAAGAGCGATGCAGATAACAATAGAAATCTGAACATTTTGTTGAAACGTGCTGCAGATGCAAACTATTCACACGTATTAATATCAGGTTGATTTCAACTATAAGAGCATTAATTGGTTTGAAGGACATTGTAGTCTATCGATTCAAAGTGAAACATCAATTTTCCTGGAGGTTGTGAAAGATACATTCTTTTTCCAACACGTGCTTGAACCAACAAAACTCAGAGAGGGTCACAGTGCTAATATTCTTGACCTAATTTTTACAAACGAGGAATCAATGGTTAGTAATCTAGAATACTTACCTGGACTAGGGAAAAGTGACCACTGTCTACTAACATTTGATTATAAGTGCTATACTCAGCCCCATGATGCAGGTGCTCAAAGACTAAATTATTACAAAGGAGATTATACTGCTATAAGTGAGTACCTGCAAAGTGTAGACTGGGATGATGCTCCCATTACATCAGTGGAGGACGGATACTGGGAATTTCTCTCAGGGAAAATAGATTTATCTATGAAGGAACACATTCCAATCTCCAGAAGTAGAGCATGTTTCAGGAAGCCTTGGATGAATAAGGACACTGCAAAAGCTGTTGACAAGAAACGCAGAGCTTGGGTCAAGTATCAAAACCAAAGAAACGACACTAATTTCTGTACGTATGCAGAGCAGCGGAACGAAACGACAAACATTATCAGAACTGCAAAGCAGAACTATGAGAAATCTCTAGCTGAAAACATTCAAGAAGATAATAAGTCATTTTGGAGATACGTTAAATCTAAAACTAAAACAAAGGATAGTGTAAGTGACTTAATTTTGGAAAACAACCAATTAACTACATCTGACTTGGAGAAAGCGAATGTACTAAATAGTTTTTTCGCAAGTGTATTCACACAGGAAATTACAACAACAATTCCATCAATTATTGATAGGACATTCACATCAGAACTGAGTGAAATACAAATAACTCAAGAAGATGTCACGAGACATTTAACCAAATTAGACACGAAGAAGACACCAGGTCCGGATGGAATACACAACAAAGTACTATTTGAACTGAGACACGTACTGTGCGAACCGTTGACAACTCTATTCAATCTGTCAGTATCAACTGGATCAGTCCCCACTGAATGGAAGAAAGCATTTATCACACCTATATATATAAAAAGGGTAGTAAAAAATTAGCGGAAAATTATAGGCCAGTGAGTTTAACGGCAACAACATGTAAACTTCTTGAACGAATATTCTCAAATCACCAACATGGCTTTCGTCGTGGACATTCCTGTGTAACTCAGTTGCTAGAAGTGATAGAAATATGGACTGATATACTAGACAGTGGCGATTGTATAGACATTATATACTTAGACTTTCGAAAAGCGTTTGACACTGTGCCATTTGAACGTTTACTGAGTAAACTCCATGCGTACGGAATAAGAGGTAGTGTTTTGTTGTGGATTCGAAGTTTCTTGGAGAACCGTAAACAGAGAGTAGTTATCAATAGTGAAAAGTCAGAATGGGCAGAAGTAATTTCAGGAGTTCCGCAGGGTAGTGTCCTCGGACCCGTGTTGTTTTTACTCTTTATCAACGATCTACCAGAAATAGTCGAAAATCTTGTTTTAAAATTTTCGCAGATGATACCAAGCTGTCAGCTACAGTCAAGGATGCTTCAGATTGTGAGAGACTTCAGTCAGACTTAATTTCGCTCTCAAAGTGGTCAGACACCTGGCAGTTACGCTTCAATGCAAGTAAGTGCAAATGTATGCATATTGGTCGAACTAAACCTAACAGCAAATATACTACATGCAGGAGGACGATGCCAATGTCCCAATATCAAAAGTAACCGAGGAGAAAGACCTGGGAGTTACATTTACGGATGACTTGAAGTTTAGCACACATATTGCAAAGTCCGTCAATCAAGCAAACAAGATGATCGGTATAATTAGAAGAACTTTTACATTTATGGACAAATCTATGTTCTTACCACTTTACAAGTCATTAGTGCGACCCATTTAGAGTACGGATCCGTAATTTGGTCACCTTTTCTCAAAAAAGACATCCTATTAATTGAAAACGCTCAACGTAGGGCCACAAAGCTAGTGAAGGACATACAGATGAAACCATATGATGAAAGAATGAGGATACTCGGTTTACCGACACTTCAATATAGACGCGACAGAGCGGACATGATACAAGTATTCAAAATAATGAATGGAATTGACGAGCTCGACGAGAGGAAATTCTTCAAACCACAGGAAACAACACGAACCCGAGGTCATAATCGTAAACTTCAAAAGAGTCAATGCAGACTGCGAATCCGACAGAAAGTGTTCTCACAGAGAGTTGTCACTGGCTGGAACTTGTTACCCAGTGAATGCGTGAACGTCTCAACAGTTAACAGCTTCAAGAGCTCGTTGAACAAGGCCTGGAGGAACAGACCAGGGAAATTTAATATTTAGTAATGTATAGTTGTACATAGTTATGCCCGCCCGACCACAAGTTATATGTATTTATATGTAAATGGCTAAAATAGGCCAGAACAAGCGACTGCTTACAGAAACGGCCTTCAACCAAGGTAAACAAGGTAAACCATACTTGGACAACTTCATCTCCTAGTGATGTAGCCCCAATTCTCATGGATTCGTGCCTTCTCATTCTATCTATCTATCTATTGATACTGTACTCGCTCCATTCGGAGCATTATGACAGGTGAATGGTGGCAAATTGCTTTGATCAAGTACAAATATAAAATAATTACAACAGATATATGATCCAAAGAAAAAAGACCAAAGATAGACTTTGCCACTTAAAACTATTTACAAGAAGTAGGTGTCTGCTAAATGAGCACAATTAGCAGACTGGGTTAATTTAAATTTTGGATTTAAACCCAGATACTGTTTCTGATGAAACAGCATCGAGAGGTAGACAGTTCCAAAGTGGAATGATTCTCGGAAAAAAGGAGAATTTAAATGTATCCGAGTAAGCCAATGGTCTAGAATATTCATTGATTCGTGCCCCTAGAAAACAAGTGAATAAGCATATTCTAAGAATAGTGTTAATTGAAAATTATTTTAAAAAGGTATTTTAAGTTGTATCACATGGTTTTCTAAGTTACAGTTACATACAATTGTGATTTACCACCTATTTTGTGATTTTTCTACATACTTCCTTAATCTGAAGAGAGTCTGTTCGAAAATGATGCATAAAATGTGATATATGTTGATTTTTAGGTGAATCTGAACTTCACCATATTTAAATTTGATTCATCTAGGCAGCAACACTTCTTTATTGTATGAGTGATCAAGGAATGTCACTCAAATGTGCAAAAAGTTGTAGGGCACGAACCTGATGAGAAGTTTCAAGATCAATTAGGCGACTTGGGTGGGTTATTTCTAGGGACTCTAAGACTTGCATAAACAACAATTTTGGTGAATTCCTTATGTGTACTCATAGTCAAGTGTTTGAACTTTATGTTTGAACTTTATGTTGATGTATACATTTTCCGGAATTAATCGGAATATAACACACAATATGAATTTATGTGCTTAGGGGCATGGATCCATGAGAATAGGGACTACATCAACTACCCCTGACCTATATTTGACCTTGACCTACATTTAACCTTGAATTACTTCGTTAATTTACCTTGGTTAAGGTTTTTAGTCAACCTTGTGTAGTGTTCGGTGTGGTGTTGAGACATGATCGCTCGGTTAGCTCAGTTGGTAAGAGCGCCATGCCACGGGGGTCGTGGGTTCAAACCCCACATCGGGCGACATTTTTTCCCCTTAGAAATACTTCAATGGTGTCAGTAAACAGGATTGTATATTGAATACTACTGGCCCTACACCCACCATACTTGGACAACTTCATCTCCTAGTGATGTACATCAATAACCCCTGATCTATATTTGACCCTGACCTACATTTCCTCTTGAATTACTTGGTTAATTCCCCTTGGTTAAGGTTTTTACTCAACCTTGGTTAAGGTTTTTAGTCAAGCTTGTATATGCAATACTACTGGCCCTACACCCACCATACTTGGACAACTTCATCTCCTAGTGATGCACATCAATAACCCTCATCTATATTTGACCTTGACCTACTTTCCTCTTGAATTACTTACTTAATTCCCCTTGGTTAAGGTTTTTAGTCAACCTTGGTTAAGGTTTTTTTTTCAGCTTGTACATTGAATACTATTGTGCATCCAGACACCATACTTCGACAACCTTTTCTCATAGGTATGTACATTCAATAATGTTCATGACCTGACTATATTTGAACCTTTGACCTTACATTTCCTCTTCAATTACTTACTTAATTCATTTTGTTAAGGTTTTTAGTCGACCTTCTATATGGAATACTACTGGCCCTACACCCACCATACTTGGACAACTTTATCTCCTACTGATGTACATCAACAACCCTGATCTATATTTGACCATTGACCTACATTTCCTCTTGAATTACTTACTTAATTTCCCTTGGTTAACGTTTTTAGTCAAGCGTGTAGATGGAATACTCCTGGCCCTACACCAACCATACTTGGACAACTTCATCTCCTAGTGATGTACATCACAACAACCCCTGACCTATATTTGACCTTGACCTACATTTAACGCCTTGAATTACTTACTTAATTACCCCTTGGTTAAGGTTTTACTCGACCTTGGTTAAGCTTTTTACTCAAGCTTGTACATGGAATACTATTGTGCATACAGACACCATACTTGGACAACCTTTTGTCATAGTGATGTACATCAATAACCCCTGATCTATATTTGACTTTGGCCTACATTTCCTCTTGAATTACTTACTTAATTCTCTTTGGTTAAGGTTTTTAGTCAAGCTTGTAGATGGAATACTCATGGCCCTACACCAACCAGACTTGGACAACTTCATCTCCTAGTGATGTACATCAACAACCCCTGACCTATATTTGACCTTGACCTACATTTAACCTTAAATTACTTACTTAATTCCCCTTGGTTAAGGTTTTTGTCGCGCCCGCTTGCGGAAAGCGCGATATAGTCGCACTTTGGCGGTTTTAAAGTTTTGGTTAAGTTTTTTGGTTTAAAGTTTTTTGGGTTAAGTTCTTTGGTTAAAATTTTTGGTTAAGTTTTTTTGGTTAAAGTTTTTGGTTAAATTTTTCGTGTTCTCTGCAACTGCTGCCCTTACCTTGAAACTTCACAGGGTGTTTATCAGTCTATATTTTTACCCCCCTCCCGTGGCAAACCCCGTGCCAAGTCAAGGTCAAATTACTTTGAAGTTTTTGGTTAATTTTTTTTGGTTAAATTTTTGGTTAAGTTTTTTTTGGTTAATTTTTTGGTTAAATTTTTCGTATATATCTCTGCAATGCTTTGGCCTATTACCTTGAAACTTCATGTGTTTATCCATCTATATTTTCATCCCCCCCTCCCGTGCGGCCCCTGTGCCCAATTGTCAAGGTTCAAATTAAGTTCTTTGGTTAAGTTTTTTTAAGTTGGTTATTGTTTTTTGGTTAGTTTTTTGTTAGTTTTTCTGTAAGTTTTTGTTATAGTATATCTCTGCAACTGCTTTGCCCATTACCTTGAAACTTCACATGGGTGTTTATCATCATCTATATTTTCATTCTACCCCCCTCCCATGCGGCCCCTGTGCCCAATGTCAAATTACTTTGAAGTTTTTGGTTAAGTTTTTTGTTTATAGTTTTTGGTTAAAGTTTTTTGTTATACTATATCTCTGCAACTGCTTTACCCATTACCTTGAAAACTTCACATGGGTGTTTATCATCATCTATATTTTCATTCTACCCCCCTCCCGTGCGGCCCCTGTGCCCAATGTCAAGGTCAAATTACTTTGAAGTTTTTGGTTTTTGGTTAAGTTTTTTGGTTAAGTTTTTTGGTTAAAGTTTTTCGTTATACTATATCTCTGCAACTGCTTTGCCCATTACCTTGAAAACTTCACATGGGTGTTTATCATCATCTATATTTTCATTCTACCCCCCTCCCGAGCGGCCCTGTGCCCAATGTCAAGGTTAAATTACTTTGAAGTTTTTGGTTAAGTTTTTTGGTTAAAAGTTTTTGGTTAAGTTTTTTGTTTAAGTTTTTTGGTTAAGTTTTTAGCTCACCTGAGCGAAGCTCATGTGAGCTATTGTTACCGCAATGTGTCCGTCGTCGTCATCGTCCGTGAACATTTTCAAACGTCTTCTCCTCGGTAACCATTGGGCCTATGGTCACCAAACTTCATGGTCATGGTCCTTAGGTAGGGGGATTACAAAATTGTTAAAATGACGTCATTACGTAATCCAAGATGGCCGCCGTCTAAAAATATCACAAAATTCTTAAAAATCTTCTTCTCAAGAACCGCCAAACCAACCGGATTTCGACAAAACTTGGTAGGAATGATCGATGTACATTGCTCTTTCAAAGTTGTTAAAATGGTGACCCTGGGGTCAAAAATGGGCGTGGCCCATGGGGTCAAATTGGGGTCAAATTTTATTTTTGACTGAATATGGTCATTTCATATATCAAATTGAAGGTATCAATGAGGCTCTGGTGCATTTTTTGTCGAAATCGGATTGTTATGTCATCCAAGATGGCCGCCGAAAGGTCAAAAGGTCGTTCTTTTATTAGAGATTTCAAAATTCTTCTTCACATGAACCGCTTGGCCCATGGTAGCCAAACTTAAAAGTTATGGTCCAAGTGTGAAGCCTTTTCAGATTTGTTAAAATGGAGGTCATCGCTAATCCAAGATAACCGCCGTCTAAAAATAGCATAAATTCTTAAAAAATCTTCTTCTCATGAACCGCTAGCCGGATTTCGACGAAACTTGGTAGGAATGATCGATGTACAATGCTCTTTCAAAGGTGTTAAAATGGTGACCCCGGGGTCAAAAATGGGCGTGGCCCGTAGGGTCAAATTTTATTTTTGACTGAATATGGTCATGTTATATATCAAATCGAAGGTATCAATGAGGCGATCACTCTGGTACATTTGTTGTCCAAATCGGATTGTTATTTCATCCAAGATGGCCGCAGAAATGTCAAAAGGTCGTTCTTTTATTAGAGATTTCAAAATTCTTCTTCACATGAACCGCTTGGCCCATGGTAGTCAAACTTAAAAGTTATGGTCCATGGGTGAAGTCTTTTCAGATTTGTTAAAATGGAGGTCATCGCTAATCCAAGATGGCCACCGTCTAAAAATAGCATAAATTCTTAAAAAATCTTCTTCTCATGAACCGCTAGCCGGATTTCGACGAAACTTGGTAGGAATGATCGATGTACATTGCTCTTTGAAATTTGTTAAAATGGTGACCCCGGGGTCAAAAATGGGCGTGGCCCGTGGGGTCAAATTGGGGTCAAATTTTATTTTTGACTGAATATGGTCATGTCATATATCAAATTGAAGGTATCAATGAGGCGATCACTCTGGTGCAATATTTGTCGGAATCGGATGATTATGTCATCCATGATGGCCACCAAAAGGTCCATTTATTCAAGATTTTTAACGTCTTTTTCTCAGGAATCACATGGCCGATGCTGGGTGAAGCATTTTCAGATTTTGTAAAATGAGAGTCATCGCTTAATCCAAGATGACCGCCATCTAAAAATAGCACAATTTTTTTAAAACACATGAACTCAATGTCACATTCTCCTCTGGTGTTCATGGAGTCAGGTGAGCGAATTAGGGCCATCATAGCCCTCTCGTTTGGTTAAAGTTTTTGGTTAAGTTTTTTGGTTAAATATTTTCGTTATACTATATCTCTGCAACTGCTTTGCCCATTACCTTGAAACTTCACATGGGTGTTTATCATCATCTATATTTTCATTCTACCCCCCTCCCGTGCAGCCCCTGTGCCCAAACTCAAGGTCAAATTACTTTGAAGTTTTTGGTTAAAGTTTTTTTCGTGCCCGCTTGCGGAAAGCGCGATATAGTCGGCACTTTGTCGTACGTACGTACGTACGTGTGTCCGGTTAAAGTTTTTGCTTAAGTTTTTTGGTTAAAGTTTTTCGTTATACTATATCTTTTTTTTAGTGTCCATGCCTCGCCACAAGGCGCGACATGCAGGCCGCGGCCATCTAGTTACTCAACCTGGTTAAGGTTTTTAGTCAAGCTTGTAGATGGAATACTATTGTGCATACAGACACCTACTTGTTGATAAACTTTTTCTCATAGGGATGTACATCAATAACCCCTGACTTTATTTTACCTTCACCTACATTTAACCTTATTCAATTACTTGGTTAATGTTTATTAGTCAAGCTTGTACATGTATATGGAATACTTTTGGGCCTACATCAACCATACTTGGACAACTTCATCTCCTGATGATGTACATCAATAATCCCTGACCTATATTTGACCTTGACCTACTTTTATTCTTGGATTACTTAGTTATCTCCCCTTGGTTACGGTTTTTAGTCAAGCTTGTATATGGAATACTCCTGGGCCTACAGCTATCATACTTGGAAAACTTTATCTCCTAGTGACGTACATCAATAATCCCTTGGTTAATGTTTTTAGTCAACCTTGGTTAAGGTTTTTATGCAGGCCGCAGCCACCTTCTTTGTCAAGCTATGTGTACATCGACAACCCTCGTAGTCGAGCTATGCTGTTCTCCTACAGCTCTTGTTAGTCAATGCTGTTCTCATACAGCTCTTGTTACATGATATTGTCAGTTTCACGTGTGAATGTATGTATACTTGCGAAATTATCATAAGGGGACCCATATATAAACTTGACATGCCTGATTGTGTGGAAACTTATAGATCTAAAAATGAAATAGTTTCTGGTTCTTTTCTATTTCAGTTGAGAAAGCGGAAATTGAGAAACTTGTTTCCATGTTCAATAAATATGTCGAAGGATCTGGAAATGGGAAATTGGACAGAATCAAGTTTCGAGATATTCTACATGACATGTTCGGAATGACTGATGATATGTTGATGGATAGAGGTAAATTTTATATGTGCCAGGGCCATCAGCTCAGAAAACGTACCTTAATTATGTCATTACATTTGCAGGTCCTTTTGTACGTTTTCTCAGCAGTGTTTTATTATACCCACTTTTTTTGTAAAAAAAAACGGGTATATTGTTTTCGTCACGGGTGTCCGTCCGTCCGTACGTCCGTACGTCCGTCCGTACGTCCGTCACGTTTCTTGTAACTCGAAAAACTTTTTCACCTTCATACCTACGCGCCTGATATTTGGATGTAGCTTCGTTATCATGTGCAGATGCGCAAAGTGAATTTGGATTTTTCATCGACCCTCCATCATGGATTATCTTCCCCTTTCGGACTCAGAATTTCCCATTTTTTCCTCGTAACTCAAAAAACTTTTTCACCTTCATACCTACGCGCCTGATATTTGGTATGTAGCTTCGTTATCATGTGCAGATGCGCAAAGTGATTGGATTTTTCATCCGACCTCCAATCATGGATTATCTCCCCCCTTTCGGACTCAGAATTTCCCATTTTTTTTTCCTCGTAACTCGAAAAAAACTTTTTCACCTTCATACCTACGCGCCTGGATATTTGGTATGTAAGCTTCGTTATCATGCAGATGCGCAAAGTGAATTTGGATTTTTGATCCGACCCTCCATCATGGATTATCTCCCCCTTTCGGACTCACAATTTCCCATTTTTTCTCGTAACTTCGAAAAACTTTTTCACCTTCATACCTACGCGTCTGATATTTGGTTCGTAGCTTCGTTTTGATGTGCTGATGCGCAAAGTGAATTCGGATTTTTGATCCGACCCTCCATCATGGATTATCTCCCCTTTCGGACTCACAATTTCCCATTTTTTCCTTGTAACTCGAAAAAACTTTTTCACCTTCATACCTACGCGCCTGATATTTGGTATGTAGCTTCGTTATCATGTGCAGATGCGCAAAGTGAATTCGGATTTTTGATCCGACCCTCCATCTGGATTATCTCCCCCTTTCGGGACTCAGAATTTCCCTATTTTTCATTGTAAGTCGAAAAACGTTCTCACCTTAATACCTACATTTCTGATATTTGATATGTAGCTTCGTTATGATGTGCAAAGTGAATTCCGATTTTTGATCGGACCTTCCATCATGGATTATCTCCCCCTTCGGACTTTAGAATTTCACTATATTTTTCCTCGTAGGTCGAAAAACTTTTTCACCTTAATACCTACGCGTCTGATATTTGGTTCGTAGCTTCGTTTTGATGTGCTGATGCGCAAAGTGAATTCGGATTTTTTATTATACCCACATTTTATTTTTTTGTAAAAAAAAACGGGTATATTGTTTTCGTCACGGGTGTCCGTCCGTCCGTACGTCCGTACGTCCGTCCGTACGTCCGTCACGTTTCTTGTAACTCGAAAAAACTTTTTCACCTTCATACCTACGCGCCGATATTTGGTATGTAGCTTCGTTATCATGTGCAGATGCGCAAAGTGAATTTGGATTTTTCATCATCCGACCCTCCATCATGGATTATCTCCCCCTTTCGGACTCAGAATTTCCCATGTTTTCCTCGTAACTCAAAAAACTTTTTCACCTTCATACCTACGCGTCTGATATTTTGGTATGTAGCTTCGTTATCATGTTGCAGATGCGCAAATGTGAATTTGGATTTTTCATCCGACCCTCCATCATGGATTATCTCCCCCTTTCGGACTCAGATTTCCCATTTTTTCCTCTAACTCGAAAAACTTTTTCACCTTCATACCTACGCGCCTGATATTTGGTATGTAGCTTCGTTATCATGTGCAGATGCGCAAAGTGAATTTTGGATTTTTTCATCCGACCTCCATCATGGATTATCTCCCCTTTCGGACTCAGAATTTCCCATTTTTTCCTCGTAATCAAAAAATCTAAAAAAAAACTTTTTACCCTTCATACCTACGCGCCTGATATTTGGTTATGTAGCTTCGTTATCATGTGCAGATGCGCAAAGTGAATTTGGATTTTTCATCCGACCCTCCATCATGGATTATCTCCCCCCTTTCGGACTCAGAATTTCCATTTTTTCCTCGTAACTCGAAAAACTTTTTCACCTTCATACCTACGCGCCTGATATTTGGTATGTAGTTCGTTATCATGTGCAGATGCGCAAAGTGAATTTGGATTTTTGATCCGACCCTCCATCATGGATTATCTCCCCCTTTCGCACTCACAATTTCCCATTTATTTTTTCCTCGTAACTCGAAATCTTTTTCACCTTCATACCTACGCGTATGATATTTGGTTCGTAGCTTCGTTTTGATGTGCTGATGCGCAAAGTGATTCGGATTTTTGATCCGACCCTCCATCATGGATTATCTCCCCTTTTCGGACTCACAATTTCCCATTTTTTTCCTTGTAAACTCGAAAAACTTTTTCACCTTCATACCTACGCTCTGATATTTGGTATGTAGCTTCGTTATCATGTGCAGATGCGCAAGTGAATTCGCATTTTGGATCCGACCCTCCATCATGGATTATCTCCCTTTCGGACTCACAATTTCCCATTTTTTCCTTGTAACTCGAAAAACTTTTTCACCTTCATACCTACGCGCCTGATATTTGGTATGTAGCTTCGTTATCATGTGCAGATGCGCGCAAAGTGAATTCGGATTTTTGATCCGACCCTCCATCATGGATTATCTCCCCCTTTCGGACTCAGAATTTCCCTATTTTTCATTGTAAGTCGAAAAACGTTCTCACCTTAATACTACATTTCTGATATTTGATATGTAGCTTCGTTATGATGTGCAAAGTGAATTCGATTTTTGATCGGACCTTCCATCATGGATTATCTCCCCTTTCGGACTTAGAATTTCACTATTTTTCCTCGTTAGGTCGAAAAAACTTTTTCACCTTAATACCTACGCGTCTGATATTTGGTTCGTAGCTTCGTTTTGATGTGCTGATGCGCAAAGTGAATTCGGATTTTTTATCCGACCCTCCATCATGGATTACCTCCCCCTTTCGGACTTAGCATTTGGGGAAAGTGGGTATATTGCGATGGCGCGCCATCGACTTTTTCTAGTTCTAATTGTTTTTATTAAGACAACCTGAACTCATCCCATTTCCAACATAGGAACCACATCTAACATACTATTTTACTATTATTAGCCAGGTTTTTTGAAAAAAAATCCAGGCTATTGGATTGGCGAAAGCCGGGCGGGCGGGCGGTGGGCGGGCAGGCGGCGGGCTGGGCGGCGTCCACAATCAATGTTAAGTTTTCGTGTTTGAGTCCATTTTCTTTGTTACTGTACCACCTAGGACCACCAAAACTTTCACAGCTTCATAATCAAGGGGTGCCCACCACATATCACTATCCAACATGTTACTTTTTTTTTAACTTGACCCATTTTTTCCGCGCAATCGACTTAGCCATTTTCAATGTTAAGTTTTCGCGTTTTCAATGTTAAGTTTTCGTGTTTAAGTCCATTTCTTTGGTACTGTACCACCTAGGACCACCAAACTTTCACAGCTTCATAATCAAGGGGTGCCCACCACATATCACTATCCAACATGTTTACTTTTTTTTTTAACTTGACCCATTTTTTGCGCGCAATCGACTTAGCCATTTTCAATGTTAACTTTTCGCGTTTACAATGTTAAGTTTTCGTGTTTAAGTCTATTTCTTTGGTACTGTACCACCTAGGACCACCAAACTTTCACAGCTTCATAATCAAGGGGTACCCACCACATATTACTATCCAACATGTTACTTTTTTTTTAACTTAAGCACCATTCCATTCCAACATAGGAACCAATTTGTTGTTGCTGTTTTGAATTTCATGCAAACTACCTCCAGACTCTATGTAAGCTGACTAAACATTCAAACAAGACGAAACGGTTCTGATGAGAAATAAAGGAAATATTTTGAATTTTCATACAGTAAAATGGTTTATTCTTCGATTATGTATGGGACTGAAAATCCCATTCAAGCCGTGTACTTTCTGCAGTTTTCAGGGCATTTGACCGTGACAACGACAACTATGTAAACCATGATGAGTGGGTCCTGGGTTTAGCCATCTTCACAAAGGGAAAGATAGAAGAAACAACGAAATGTAAGTCAATCAAATTCTTGTGTGCATTTTTATACCCACAAGATTTAAATAAGTGTTTTGCCATTTCATTTGTCTGTTTAGCTGTTTCATCAGCACCTACAGTTTGTGGATCTTAATATCTGATTTTTGTCAAGCCCACTTTGCAGTATGTTTCATATATAAATGTATGTAGTGATTACAATGACAGTCTGCATGTGTGTCCGTAAAAATATGTGTTCAACAATGATGTCCGGGTGATGCCTCGGCGGGCTCAACTTATGGGCCACGGCCATCTGCTTTTTACTGACATTGCTCTAGTCAGCTTGACGTTTACAAAATCACCACTACCGGTATTCTTATTAATGGAATGGTCTAATAAGGGGATAGACTGTTCGCTATTGACTTACGTACAACATTAACCCTTTCCCTGGTAGAGACGACTTTTCACGCCTCTGCAGAAGATGTCTTTTGAAAACATTGTGGGAAAAGGAGAAATTGCTTGTAACAAGCAATTTCTCCTTTTCCCACAATGTTTTCTACTCTATCAGATAATTTAACCATCATTTGACCCAGCATTTGATTCTTTTATTCAGATGATTTGGATTTGGATGAGTCGAAATATCGCAAAACAGGGAAAGGGTTAAGATACATTAAATGATAACTCCTAGATTCATATCAAGCTGTATGAATATTATATCAGATCAGAACTCAAAACTCTCTTTTTCTCATGGTGGATCCGATATCGAAATAACAAAAAATCTTTAGAAATGGGGCTTATGGGTTTTGCATCCAGTGTAGTCGGTGCATCTGCACAGTCTGATCAGGATCTGCACTGTTCACCATTCCATCAATGAAACACCCGTCATGCTTCTAACAAGCAATAAAGGTCATTATCAGGCTAGGCAAGTGTGGTATTTGATCAGGAGCTACACTGGTCCCATTTCTCCAGTCACAGCCACATATGAGAAAATTTACCTCATTCTGATTGCTATACAAACTTATAATTCCAGCACAAAAATATTTACACAATTCCCTAACATTTGATTGGCCCGTAGCAAGTCTCTGTCCAAAATTTATATCCCAGTAAACTCCCACGCCAAACGGAAAATAAACACATTTTCTTGATGAATTTATTTCAAATGGTGGAATTATAAGGAATGAATGGCCTTTTTGTTGAATTTATCGGGGATATAAACTTGGAAAAGTCGCGGGAATACTGGACGAGGCCTTAAACAAATTACAATTTACGAAAAAAATGTTGTTTTTTTTTTCGAAAATTGTAATTTTTTAGCCAGGTTTTTTGAAAAAAAATCCAGGCTATTGGATTGGCGAAAGCCGGGCGGCCGGCGGCGGGCGGCGGGCGGCGTCCACAATCAATGTTAAGTTTTCGTGTTTGAGTCCATTTCTTTGTTACTGTAACACCTAGGACCACCAAACTTTCACAGCTTCATAATCAAGGGGTGCCCACCACATATCACTATTCAACATGTTCCTTTTTTAGCCAGGTTTTTGGAAAAAAAATCCAGGCTATTGGATTGGCGAAACAGGGCCGGGCGCGGGCGGGCGGCGGGCGGCGCGGGCGGGAGGCGGCGGCGGGCGGGCGGCCGTCCACAATCAATGTTAAGTTTTCGTGTTTGAGTCCATTTCTTTGTTACTGTACCACCTAGGACCACCAAACTTTCACAGCTTCATAATCAAGGGGTGCCCACACATATCACTATCCAAACATGTTACTTTTTTTTTAACTTGACCCATTTTTTCCGCGCAATCGACTTAGCCATTTTCAATGTTAAGTTTTCGCGTTTACAATGTTAAGTTTTCGTGTTTAAGTCCATTTCTTTGGTACTGTACCACCTAGGACCACAAACTTTACAGCTTTATAATCAAGGGAGTGCCACATATCACTATCCAAATGTTACTTTTTTTTTAACTTGACCCCATTTTTTCCGCGCAATTGACTTAGCCATTTCAATGTTAAGTTTTCGCGGTTTTCAATGTTAAGTTTTCGTGTTTAAGTCCATTTCTTTGTTACTGTACCACCTAGGACCACCAAAACTTTCACAGCTTCATAATCAAGGGGTGCCCACCACATATCACTATCCAAACATGTGACCATTTTTAGCCAGGTTTTTGAGAAAAAATCCAGGCTTATTGGATTGGCGAAAGCGGGCGGCTGGGCGTGTGGTGGGCGGCGGGCGGCGGGCGGCTGTCCACAATCAATGTTAAGTTTTCGTGTTTGAGTCCATTTCTTTGTTACTGTACCATCTAGGACCACCAAACTTTCACAGCTTCATAATCAATTGGGGTGCCCACATATCACTATCCAACATGTTACCTTTTTTTTAACTTGACCCATTTTTTTCCGCGTAGTCGACTTAGCCATTTTCAATGTTAAGTTTTCGCGTTTACAATGTTAAGTTTTCGTGCTTAAGTCCATTTCTTTGGTACTGTACCACCTAGGACACCAAACTTTCACAGCTTCATAATCAAGGGGTACCACCACATATCACTATCCAACATGTTACTTTTTTTTTTACTTCACCCATTTTTTGCCGCGCAGTCGACTTAGCCATTTTCAATGTTAAGTTTTCGCGTTTACAATGTTAAGTTTTCGTGTTTAAGTCCATTTCTTTGGTACTGTACCACCTAGGACCACCAAACTTTCACAGCTTCATAACCAAGGGGTGCCTACCACATACAACTATCCAACATGTGACCATTTTTTTTTACCTTCACTATTATTTCTACGTAATTGACTTAGCCATTTTCAACGTTAAACTAACTAACGTACGCTGGTTAGAGTTTTTTTGGTTTAAAACTTTTTCGTTATACTTATATCTCTGCAACTGCTTCGCCCATTACCTTGAAACTTCACATGGGTGTTTATCATCATCCATATTTTCATTCTAACCCCCAACCGTGCGGCCCCTGTGCCCAATGTCAAGGTCAAATTACTTTGAATTTTTTTGTTAAGTTTTTTCTTGGTGTACTATATCTCTGCAACTGCTTCACCCAATACCTTGATACTTCACATGGGTGTGTTTTCATCATTTGTCGCATGCTTGCGGAAAGCGCGATCTGTGCCAATGTCAAGGTCAAATTACTTTGAATTTTTTTTTTAAAGTTTTTTCGTGTACTATATCTCTGCAACTGCTTCACCCAATACCTTGATACTTCACATGGGTGTTTATCATAATTGTCGCACTGCTTGCGGAAGCGCGATCCTGTGCCCAATGTCAAGGTCAAATTACTTTGAATTTTTTTTTTAAAGTTTTTTCGTTGTACTATATCTCTGCAACTGCTTCACCCAAATACCTTGATACTTCACATGGGAGTGATCATAAATTGTCGCACCTGCTTGCGGAAAGCGCGATCCTGTGCCCAATGTCAAGGGTCAAATTACTTTGAATTTTTTTGTTAAAGTTTTTTCGTGTACTTTATCTCTGCAACTGCTTCACCCAATACCTGATTTACTTCACTGGGTGTTTATCATAATTGTCGCACCCATGCTTGCAGAAAGCGCGATCCTGTGCCCAATGTCAAGGTCAAATTACTTTGAATTTTTTTGTTAAAGTTTTTTCGTTGTACTATATCTCTGCAAACTGCTTCACCACCTTGATACTTCACATGGGTGTTTATCATCATTGTCGCACTGCTTGCGGAAAGCGCGATCCTGTGCCCAATGTCAAGGTCAAATTACTTTGAATTTTTTTGTTAAAGTTTTTTCGTGTGTACTATATCTCTGCAACTGCTTCACATATACCTTGATACTTCACATGGGTGTTTATCATCATTGTCGCACCTGCTTGCGGAAAGCGCGATCCTGTGCCCAATGTCAAGGTCAAATTACTTTGAATTTTTTTTGTTAAAGTTTTTTAGTGTACTATATCTCTGCAACTGCTTCACCCAATACCTTGATACTTCCACATGGGTGTTTATCATCATTGTTGCACCTGCTTGCGGAAAGCGCGATATCGTCGGGCATTTTGGCATACGTCCGTCCGTTCGTCCGTGTTTCGGTTAAAGTTTTTTGGTTAAAGTTTTTCCATCTACTATATCTATTTTTTTAGTGTCATGCCTCGCCCCAAGGTGCGACATGCAGGCCACGGCATCTAGTCTACAAAAAGTGGGTATAATTATGTTATCCAAGTGTCTATGCTTGGAAAAAACTGGCCTTCGTGGCTTTGCCTCGTTTCTTGTTTTACCTTCACCTATATTTATACTTAATTGACTTAGCCATTTTGAAACGTTAACTTTTTAACGTACGTCTGGTTAAATTTTTTAGGTTAAAACTTTTTTGTTATACTATATCTCTGCAACTGCTTCGCCCATTACTTGAAACTTCACATGGGTGTTTATCATCGTCTATTTTCACTCTAACCCCCAACCGTGCGGCCCTGTGCGCAATGTCAAGGTCAAATTACTTTAAATTTATTTGTTAAAGTTTTTTCGTTTTATATATCTCTGCAACTGCTTCACCCATTACCTTGATACTTCACATGGGTGTTTATCATCATTGTCGCACCCGCTTGCGGAAAGCGCATATCGTCGGCATTTTGGCATACGTCCGTCCGTCCGTACGTCCGTGTGTCCGGTTAAAGTTTTTTCGTTAAAGTTTTTTCCATCTACTATATCTATTTTTTTAGTGTCCTGCCTCGCCCCAAGGCGCGACATGCAGGCCACGGCCATCTAGTCTACAAAAGTGGGTATAATTATGTTATCCAAGTGTCCATGCTTGGAAAAAACCTGGCCTTCGTGGCTTTGCCTCATTTCTTGTTTTTAACTTGACCCATTTTTTCCGCGCAATCAACTTAGCCATTTTCAATGTTAAGTTTTCGCGTTTTCAATGTTAAGTTTTCGTGTTTAAGTCCATTTCTTTGGTACTGTACCACTAGGACCACCAAACTTCACAGCTTCATAATCAAGGGGTGCCCACCACATATCACTATCCAACTTGTTACTTTTTTTTTTAACTTGACCCATTTTTTGCGCGCAATCGACTTAGCCATTTTCAATGTTAAGTTTTCGCGTTTACAATGTTAAGTTTTCGTGTTTATTAAGTCCATTTCTTTGGTAATGTACCACCTAGGACACCAAACTTTCACAGCTTCTAATCAAGGGGTGCCCACCACATATCACTATCCAACATGTTACTTATTTTTAACTTCACCCATTTTTTCCGCGCAGTCGACTTAGCCATTTTCATGTTAGTTTTCGCGTTTATGTCCATTTCTTTTGGTACTGTACCACCTAGGACCACCAAACTTTCACAGCTTCATAATCAAGGGGTGGGTGCCCACCACATATCCACTATCCAACATGTTACCTTTTTTTTTTACTTGACCCATTTTTTCGCGCAGTCGACTTAGCCATTTTCAATGTTAACTTTTAAGCGTCGTTTACAATGTTAAGTTTTCGTGTTTAAGTCCATTTCTTTGGTACTGTACCACCTAGGACCACAAACTTTCACAAGCTTCATAACCAAGGGGTGCCTACCACATACAACTATCCAACATGTGACCATTTTTTTACCTTCACCTATTATTTCTACGTAATGACTTAGCCATTTTGAACGTTAAACTTTTTAACGTATGTCTGGTTTAAATTTTTTGGTTTAAAACTTTTTTGTTATACTATATCTCTGCAAACTGCTTCGCCCATTACCTTGAAACTTCACATGGGTGTTTATCATCGTCCATATTTTCACTCTAACCCCCAACCGTGCGGCCCCTGTGCCCAATGTCAAGGTCAAATTACTTTGAATTTATTTGTTAAAGTTTTTTCGTGTACTATATCTCTGCAACTGCTTCACCCATTACCTTGATACTTCACATGGGTGTTTATCATCATTGTCGCACCCGCTTGCGGAAAGCGCGATATCGTCGGCATTTTGGCATACGTCGTCCGTCCGTGTGTCCGGTTAAAGTTTTTTCGTTAAAGTTTTTCCATCTACTATATCTATTTTTTTAGTGTCCATGCCTCGCCCCAAGGCGCGACATGCAGGCCACGGCCATCTAGTCTACAAAAAGTGGGTATAATTATGTTATCCAAGTGTCCATGCTTGGAAAAAACCTGGCCTTCGTGGCTTTGCCTCGTTTCTTGTTATCGCTTCGTCCAGTATTCCCGCGACTTTTCCAAGTTTATACCCCGATAAATTCCACAAAATTTTTATTTCTCGTTTACAGATTGTTTTACGGTGTACGATTTGAATGGCGATGGTTATATATCCCGAGAAGAAATGTTTCAACTGTTGAAGAGTAGTTTAGTCAAGGTAACATTTACTGTAAACATGAAAGTATGACTTCCACAAAATAGTAAACCAATGAAAGAATTGATATTTACAGTAAATTAAGAACATTTGACAATACTGACTTTAACCTTTTCAACACCACAGGTCTGTATAGTGGTATTGGGAAACAGTGGAGATCCAGATGAGTCAGCTCGTGACGTGCAGGATCTGCACTTTTTAAAAGTAATTTTCATATACATGTATTTAAGAACAAAAAATACCGCCTTTTCATAAATGGACTTGTCTGAAAACTATTTTGTGATGGTTGGATTGGTTGCAAAATTAACATATTAAAATCCATTCCAGTTACTTAAACTTGAAAGGGTTAAGAAAAAAAAATCAACACAAATGCAGAAATATATATTTTTTTACTTGTCATTACATTTTTTTCAGAGAGAAAAAATAATCCTTAATATTTCTAAATTAAAATATTTTCTTGATCAAACAGGAAAAGCTACATGAAACTTTGCTCATCACAGGGAGAGACACCTGGGGCCCGTTTCACTAAACTTAGTCGTACAACTAAAATGTTCGTAAGTGCAACATTATGATAGTCTGTAAATTTCACATTAACAATGTTTTCTTGTAAACAATTATTGGATTTAAATTTATTGAGCATAGGCTGCATATGCAGCCTGTGCTCAATAAATGTAAATTCATCAATTGAAATTTCCAGACGATTCTAAATTTGCATTTATGAACATTTTAGTCGTACGCAGTTTAGTGAGTTTAGGGGATGGGCTGTGGCATAGGGGATATAGCATTGGACTTCAATTCCGGAGATTGTGATTTCAATGGTCACCATAGGTGTGAAAAAGAACTATTTCCATCCCACTGGTCTGTCGGATGAGACTTTACACCTATATGACCTTAGCTGTTGCAGGGACGTTAAACCCATTCACTTTCATTTGTTTCATTGAATTTATGTAAAGTCAGTTTTGCATTCCTTCATTGTGAGCAATTTAATTAAATTATTATTTATTTATATCAGACTATGGTGAGTAATTTCTATATCTTGTCACATTTCTGTTTCATTTGGTACCGCAACTTACAAAAGAAATATTACAGTACACATGTAGTGTGGCCTCAGTTGACTCTGCACATCTACACAGTCTTGTCAGGGCCTGCACTGATGTTCACATATTGCTCAATCTTCCAGGTCTCCTCCGACTTCTTTCACAATCAAAATCCCAAAGGAAAAGTAAAAAATATAAAAAATATTTTACTTTTCAGTTGGGATTTTTATAAAATAGTACCTACATATCATCCGTTATGTTCGTATCATCCCTTACCACTTCATTTTCATATGAAAATGAAGTGGTAAGGGATGATACGAACATAACGGATGATATGTAGGTACTATTAAGTACTTTTATCATCTAGATGTCTAATCAAAGTTGTGATTCCTGCATTTTTTTCGAAAATGGCAGAAAAGGGCCCTTCACAAAACACCTGGGTTAATCCAACTTGCTGTACCATTATTTCTGCTCACACATACATTTGATCAAAGATCTGAATGGGCTTATTGTCTATATGACCAACACGCACCCAGACAGATTGCCTGCTTGTTTGCACCACATCCAGAGACTTTAGAAGTAAAAATATCATACAATACTAATTTACCTAATTTTCAAAGTTCGTTTGGAAGCATATTTAACCACCATCTTATAAATAGTGCACATTCTGGGGCCCGTTTCACTAAGCTTCGTGCAACTTAAATATTTGTAAGTGAAAATTTAGGATCGTCTGGAAATTTCAATTGATGGTTTACATTTATCGAGCATAGGCTGCATATGCAGCCTATGCTCAATAAATGTAGATCCAATAATTGTTTACAAGAAAACTTGTTAATGTGAAATTTACAGACTGTCATAATTTTGCACTTACAAACATTTTAGTCATACAAAGTTCAATAGTGAAACGGCCCCCTATTCTCTTATTTCCAACACTGACTGTATATGTCGTCTAGCTGAGAAAATGTACCTTACAACATGTGTGACCAGCACGTCTGACTGTCGGACCAATAACTTTGACAAAAATATGATTTTTTATTGAAACATTTAGATCAAATAGCACACTCCTGTAGCCTGAAAACAATCTGCATTGCTTGTTAGAAGCTTGACATGTGTTTTATTAATGTATTTGTGAACATTGCAGATCCTGATCAGACTGTGCGGATGCACAGACTGATCTGCATCTACACTGATCGCAAATCCCATAAGCCCCATTTCTCCACTCATAGCCACTTATGCCCTTAGCTGTTGCTGGGACTTTAAACTCTTTCACATTGACAAATGTTTTAAGGGACCATTTCTCAGCCGGCAGCCAATATAGTTAGCTCACAATGTTTGTGTGGTAGGCCACATTTCAGTTCTAGACATGTACGTTTCACAACACCTTAATGTTGTTTGGCTATGCCACAATGCTTTAGTTACTGGTCACCGGTGTGCCCCCATCCCGCTAAAATTTGGCGAATAAACTTGTTTTTTTCTCTAAAATGCACCAGAATGCATGAAATGGGATGTAGATATAATAAAAATTAAAGGGGGAGGGGGATGCCTCCGGACCCCCCTAGCAGTCGCACGAACTCTGCTCGGCATTCGTTCGAAAATATAGTAAAACTATTTCAATTAAGAAGTTCCGTCCCCCTAACCCGAAATCATGGATCCGCTCCTGCAGGTGATGGACAAAAATCACATGACAATACCTGATATAACATGATTATTATATGTGTATACATGTACAATGAAAGATTTATCAGATCCCGTCACCTGTGGCTCTCAAGTGAGGTACTGTTTCTGTCACAAGTTGAAGTAACGGGCCGAGGTCTATAAATACATTAAATATGCCTAAAAGCATCAATAAATGAAAACAAATATGCTAAAAAATATGTTTTACTCCCTCCCTTATATATAAGTCTATATGGAGGGAGTAAAAAAAAAAAATTTAGCTTATTTTTTTTCATTTATTGATGCTTTTTGGCATATTTAATGTATTTATTTATAGACCTCTGTCCGTTACTTCAAACTATGGTTTCTGTCTATTCTTCATTCCGTCTACCACCACTGCACAGGAATGATGTATGGGGAGCATTTTCAGAGTTGTTAAAATGGAAGTCGTCACATTATCCAAGTCAGCCAAGTCGCTCAAATTTTCAAATGATACACACAATATGATGTTGTACCTAAGAACATGTGCGATTTTTCATGAAATATATTAACGGAAGCTGATATTTTCTGTAAATGACGTCAGAAGATGACAAAATTATCAAATGTGGAATGGAGTGGAATTCCGTATGTGCTATGAAAATTTTGTCAACTTTTGACGTCGTTTACAGAAAATATTGTAAATTTTGTACATGCGGGTATATTTTATAACATACATGTTCTTAAGTACAAAATCACATGGCGTGTCTCAAATGCTGTCTTATCATGACCTGGCAGACCAAGTTTGACAAAACGTTGTAGAAATAATCAACAGCCAAGTGTCTGATTATGGTGGTCCCTGGTAAAAACTGTATCGAGTCCGGACGGGACAAATAGCGGTCATATTTTTTAGGGTCAAATATAAATTTCAGACAAAGGTGGTCATGTCATATACACAAGTTGAAATAACGGACTAATGTCTATAGATCTAAATATATTAAACATACCTAAAAGTATGGTGGGTGGTGGTCGGGCGAACGAGACGGCGTAAATTAACTGTATGGGTTCCTCCTTATAGGAATCACGATTTTCCTGGTTTGACCCTCAGGTATGGTTTTATCTTTGGCTCTTTAGTTACCTGGGAGTTGAATTGGGTTATTGCCCATTATAAAAGTATTAAGATTATTACTGATCCTACTGCGTTTGGGAGGGGCCAAGTGATTCTGGTGTGGCGAGGACCTGGCATCAGATCAGGAGTATTATGATTTCAGAGCTGAATATATACATGTAGTTTTGTTATTGTAAATATTCAGTTCTGATTTTGGGATTTTCCCCTCATTTGTACATGTACTTGAACATGTACATGTACTTGTACAGGTAATATATGGGATTTAGTACTAAACCCATTGACCCGGCCTTAAATGACCTTAGCTGTTGATAGGCCGTTAAACCCCAACAAACAAACAACAAACAAAACCTAAAAGTATCAATAACTGAAAAAAAATAAGTTAAACTTTGTTTACTCCCCGTTATATAACAAGGAGTAAAAAATTTATTTTCAACTTATTTTTGTTGCACTTATTTATACTTTTAGGTATATTTAATGTATTTATAGACCTTGGTCTGTTACTTCAACCTGTGGTGATATATCAAATTGAACATAGTGATGAGACAATGACTTTGATGTTCATTTTGCTCTGTACCGGCCAATCCTTTTCATAAGAAACTTGACAGAGCCTTATTTCTTATGGAATAAATAAACTTGTTTAACCCTTAGACCGCTATCTTAATTTTGTTGTCGTCTGCTGTTTATTTTCTATTTTCCAGTTTTATCATCAAAAACATGCTTTGACAGCACTTTAGAATAATTTACAACATGCTTTGACAGCACTTCAGAATCATTTCCATTGGAAATGATTCTGAAGTGCTGTCAAACCATGTTTGATATAAAAGCAACAGCAGACGACAATTGTTGTGAGTAGCAGTCTAAGGGTTAATTAATATTAATTATTAAATCCTCGTATAACATCTTCTATTTCAAGTACATGTATACATTCCATTATAAGTCCGCTTTTAACCCACACTTGAATTAAATTTTGACTTCCGCTGTTTTTCTTTTACGTTTGTCTTGATTAACCCTTAGACCGCTACTCACAACAATTGTCGTCTGCTGTTGCTTTTATATCTTCACTTATTTCTCAATAAAACATGGTTTGACAGCACTTCAGAATCATTTCCAAAGTGCTGTCAAAGCATGTTGTAAATTATTCTAAAGTGCTGTCAAAGCATGTTTTTGATGATAAAACTGGAAAATAGAAAATAAACAGCAGATGACAAAAAATTAAGATAGAGGTGTAAGGGTTAAAAATGTTTTAGCAGTTCTTGAGAATTGAACCATTTCCCCCCATGTGCTGCTAAAATATTTTTTTTTGTTTTTGTTAACAGATCAGTTAAAAATGAAAAACATCCAACAATATATGTGGCTGTGACTGGAGATATGGGACTTTAATGGGTTTTGCGACCAGTGCAGATCCAAATCAGACTGTGCATTCTGATTAGGATCTGCACTGTTCGCCATTCCATCAATGAAACACCTGTCATGCTTCTAACAGTAAACATGTACGCACCATAGATAGTTATCAGGCTACACTTCAGGAGCTACACTGGTCACAAATCCCATAATCCCCATTTCTCAAGTCACGGCCACATATTTGTTTCCCAACTTTTAATGGTCACATGTAAAACATTTCAGCAACCAACAGAGGAAGATCCTGATGAAGCAGTCAAAGAACTTGTCGAAATGAGTCTGAAGAAATTGGTAATGTTCTCATTATACATCGTGTTTAGCTGTTTTCATACCCCTAGCATATGAAGTATGTTGAGGGGTACCGTATAAAGTTTTTGTATTTCCGTCCATCCATCCATTCATCCATTCATCCATCCATCCATTAGACTTGCATTAACCCTTAGACCGCTACTCACAACAATTATCGTCTGCTGTTGCTTTTATATCTTGCCTTATTTCTCAATAAAAACATATTTTGACAGCACTTCAGAATCATTTCCAATGTCAAAGCTTGTTGTAAATTATTCTAAATTGCTGTCAAAGCATGTTTTTGATGATAAAAATGGAAAATAGAAAATAAACTAAGGGTCTAAGGGTTAAATTTTTTGTTTGTCTGTCCAGGCAGTATCTGTGAGACTCTGTTCACTTGGTCTAGTTATAATTGTTATTCCACTATCAAGGTGCATGATCACGTGGTTACAACAACAATGGCTGAAATTGTTGAAAGCTCGAAAGTATTATTTGATCTTTGCCTTAATATGCAACGGATTTTGATGACAGCAAACACGCCTTCATCAGCTGCATTTGGTGGTCCTGGGAGTTCGGCACAGACTTATGTCGTTTTTGCAAAGAGTCGAATTCTGTGTCGGTAGACACGGAAATCGATTCTTCGCAAAAACGACAGAAGTTTGGGCCAAAGTACAGATACCACCAAATGCAGCTTAACAAGACGCTTTTGATGCATTTCATAAAATCTGTTACATAATAAGGGCAAAAATAAAAGAATACATACTTTGAATCGGAGGGCTTCTGGAAATTTCAGTACATGTTGTTGTAACTACATTACGTGATCATACACCTTGACTATATATGTAGGAATTGTGAGGCTCGCTATTTCTGTGTCAAGCCTGATAAACATGATGGCAAAAGACATGGTACATGTAGTCTATTTATTAGGACACATGTGCAGGGCCTGAAAATAGCAGCTTTCATTACCAGTAGGTCCGGGACTTAACAAGGAAACAAATGAAAGGTCCGAGAAATTTTTTGGAAGGTCCGAGAGGATAATCGCTAGAAAAATTGTAGAAATATTTGTCTGTTTCATGCAAAATGACACGTCACACCATGTGTAAATCCTCGATTGTGTCACCATAAATTATCTTATAAGACGATAATCAGAACAAATTTATCATCGCCACTGAATGATGATCGCAATTTTGGACCAGTGCTATTTTCAGGCCCTGATGTGTAAATAGAGAATAGTAGGTTAGTGCCGTGAATGGGAAAAAATATCTGGCAAGGCTCAGGAAACGGGATGGTCGAGGCTCTGCCGAGCACATCCCGTTTCCGTGCCGCGCCAGATATTTTTCCCCATTCACGGCACTAACCTACTATTCTATTTATCCCGTCAACACCTACAAATGGCTGTAAAATGCAAAAATAGTATTGACTGGATATCAAAAATGTTTCACGGCACCGTGTTTCACGGCACATACGCACTGTGTTGACGGGATAATATTGTTTTCGCTACATAATGCAACGACATGTGACGTCATTCCATCGATGAAACATCACCGAATGTAAATTTCAATACTATTTCCCCATGATACAGTGCTTGATAGAGAATTTTGTGGTCACTTAGCGAGTAGTCGTTAAATTCTTAGTGATCCAATAAATGTGGCTGGCTCTGCCTGGACAAAAGCTTATGGCCTTTGCACTACTGATCAAGTAGTCTGATAATGATCTAGCTTGCTTGTTGGAAACATGACTTTGTAAACACCATAAACCCCATTCTCCAGTCATAGCCACAAATGTGTGGTTGGACACAGATTGGTATATTATGCTTTGCACAATTGCCCATCAGTGCTCCAGTTAAGCTGCGTATTTGCTTAAATACCATATTAAAATTGCCAAAAAACCCAATTGAAATAATTAGTAGCAAGTATCAAACAGCAATAACAATGTTTTGTGGTACCTTTATCATGCTGCAGAAAGCAATAAGCAGACCACAAATATAGAATATTTTTCTTACTTTTCATGAAAACACATCTTGGTATTTCATTAGAATTGTCTCCAAGGAGACAATTCTAATGAAATGCCAAGACATGTTTTCATTTAGAAGCCAACTATTCAATAAGTGCGGTCTGTTGATGTGTAAAGAGTAGTGTGATTTTATTTTACCCAATTGCTTCAGAAATAATGGAGTGAATTAAAATATTCAATTACTGATTCCTTATCTGGAGCCCTAACCCATAACTCTCATTACAGGATGTTGATCACGACAGCCGAGTATCGTACACAGACTTTGAGAATTCTGTCAAAGATGATCCTTTATTGCTGGAGGCATTAGGGCCATGTTTACCAACGCCTGATGTAAGTATTTAACATTCTGAGATGGGATGGTGGGTGGCATTTGGAGCATGCAATGGGTATAATTTAACGATCGGGATTCATCTTTACCGGAATCCCGAACGGAGACCTGGTTTGGCATTTTGTATGTAACAGTTGAATCTGGTTATACCCCTTATGTATATTTTAGGGGAAGGGGCCAAGTGACTTTGGTGTGGTATGGACCTGGCACCAGGTCAGGTTATTCTAATTTCAGGGCTGAATATATTCTTTCTCGATGTCAATATTCCGTTCTGATTTTGGGATTTTCCCCCCAATGCAGCAGGTTAAAACGGGATCGAACCCGTTTGCCCGGCCTTACATGACCTTAGCTGTTGATAGGCTGTTAAACACCAATACACAAACAAACTAATGTCCGCTATGTGAAATCTAAAATGGACGCCACTTAGCAGATAGTGTACTTTAATTACTTGATTAACCCTTAGACCGCTATCTTAATTTTTTGTCGTCTGCTGTTTATTTTCTATTTTAAATTTTTATCAACAAAAACATGCTTTGACAGCACTTGAGAATAATTTACATGTTTTGACAGCACTTCAGAATCATTTCCAATGGAAATGATTCTGAAGTGCTGTCAAACCATGTTTTTATTGAGAAATAAGGCAAGATATAAAAGCAACAGCAGATGATAATTGTTGTGTGTAGCGGTCTAAGGGTTAAGGGCTTGGGCAGAATCTTTGAAGAGTGGGTTTATGGTTAATGAAGTATCGTTACAACATATCGTATTACTGCGGAAAGCTTGTATACATGTATTGTTATTGTGATCTTGCTCAAGCTTATAAACATTCCACAAATGTACGTGTTCCGGTTATGTGAGAATCGATTGTTGGCATTTTCGCATCATTCATGATCAATTACATAGAAACGCGTTTGGGTGGGTGGTGGTCGGCGAACGCGACTGCGTAAATTAACGGTAGGGTTCCTCCTTATAGGAATCACTATTTTCCTGGTTTGGCCCTCAGGTACGTTTTTATCTTTGTCTCTTTTGTTACCTGGGAGTTGAATTGGGTTATTGCCCATTATATAAGTAGTAAGATTATTACAGATCCTGCTGCTTTTTGGAGGGGGCCAAGTGATTCTGGTGTGGCGCCAGATCAGGATTATTCTGATTTCAGGGCTGAATATATAGTTTTTATTGTAAATATTCAGTTCTGATTTTGTGATTTTCCCCCCATTTGTACATGTACTTGAACATGTACATGTACTTGTACAGGTAATATATGGGATTTAGTACTAAATCTATTGACCTGGCCTTAAATGACCTTAGCTGTTGATAGGCCGTTAAACCCCAACAAACAAACAAACATAGAGAACACCCACCTAGTCTCGGTTGGTATTCAGTTTATCAGGCCAGGCTAGGAAACAGTAAGAATTGCTCGGCTCGAGGAATTCCTACTGTTTCCGAGCCGAGCCTGATAAACTTGATATCAACAGAAACTAGGTTGATATTCTATTTATTAGGTAATGTTTTATGCTAGCTGATTTTTCGTTGAAAATAATGCGGAATTGTTTGAATATGTTGTGTCATTACACTTGACGTCATGTGACGCCGTTCGACCAATGAAACGTTAGCTTTTAGTGTTTTGTTACCCGGATATTCATATCATGCCAATGCCTGTAGCCGATTTCACCAACATTGCAAAGTATACTTTGAGGGAGAAATTTTCAATTCTGGATAAATTTATTAATTTTTATTATACTGAATTTATTACATTATCACAGCCATTTTGGCTGTGATAATGTAATAAATTCAGTATAATAATTCTGCATACGTTTAATCATCAAATATATGCAGTCGTTAGTTCTTTTATACTCACTCAAAGTATACTTTGCTAGATAAGTATACTTTGCAATGTTGGTGAAATCGGCTACAGAGTTTGCGAGTTCAATCCCCACACTACGTGTGAAAAATACTTTCACAGTATTTCAATCCCTCTGGTCCTTCATACGAGAATTAAGGTCCCGTCCCTACATGACCCTACTGTCTGTTTCACAAAACCTGCCCAAATTTTACGGCTATATAAATAATGCAAAAACAATAATTTTTTTTAATAATATTAAATTATAGCACAATTTAAGAATGAGCATATACTTTTTATTTTGTGAAATTTGGGCCTATATTGATTTTATTGTGAAACAACAATTTCCCCATGTTAAATCCCCATAGACATCTTCACACACCAGTGCGCGCGTGGTGATCACCAGTAGCCTATTTCATCAACATTGCAAAGTATACTTATCTAGCAAAGTATACTTTGAGGGAGTAATCATTTATTTTTCCCAAAATGCATTATTTGATAGAGAACTAACCATGCATATATTTGATGATTAAAAGTATGCAGAATTATTATACTGAATTTATTACATTATCACAGCCAAAATGGCTGTGATAATGTAATAAATTCAGTATAATAAAAAAGAATAAATTTATACTAAAATTGAAAATTTCTCCCTCAAAGTGTACTTTGCTAGATAAGTATACTTTTCAATTTTGTTGAAATAGGCTACAGATCACATATTTTTAGACATGGATTCCCGTAACATTCAACAAAGGTTCTACTTTCGCTTTTAAAAGTTGTAGTAACGTGTTTGATAAGTTTTTGTTCTGTTCCGACCATGGATTGAAATACTCCTTGTTCATTTGATAAATTTGTCAATTTGCATATTTCTAAGCTGTCTTGGGACTTGAATCGTCAAGCAGCTCCTTTAACCGTGAAAAGGTACAACTAGAAAAGTGTCAGCTGTTAGTATAATTCTTAGCAAAAACATGTTTTGGCAGCACCTAAGAATCGTCTCCAGTGTGCTGTCAAAACATGTTTGCATTGAGAAAAATAAATCGCAAACTACATAATTGCATTTAATATTCTGAACCCTGCTACCGCTACTCACAATAATTGTCGTCTGCTGTTGCTTTTATATCTTGCCTTATTTCTCAATAAAAACATGGTTTGATTCTGATGGAAATGATTCTGAAGTGCTGTCAAAGCATGTTTTTGACGATAAAAATGGAAAATAGAAAATAAACAGCAGACGACAAAAAAAATAAAGATATCGGTCTAAGGGTTAATAGTGAATTGACAAGAGCCTTGTATTCTCTATTTATTTATTTATTCTGTTTTGTTTTTCAGAAAAAAGAATGCTTCCTGAGTCTTATCGGCAATGAAGGGACAAAGTATTAGCTAGTAAACTCTAGTCACTTCATTAACCTACTCTAGCCTAAGGATACAATATTTTTTTATTTTCTTTATTTATCAACAAACGTATATGTTGTTACCACTCATTTGAACCGTCTCACAATGGTAACAATATATACTTTCAAGAAGAAAAAAAATATTAATGGTAAAAATATGATTTTTTTCGACAATAATTGCATCCTGTCTTCAGTGGGTTAGTATTGGGTAATAAAAGTCATTTGCATGCATTTTATTTTATTGAAATATATTTTTACTAAGTCTGTATTTTCTCATGCATAAGTACTGCTTTAATTATATTGAGTGGCGTATGACTTGTTGTTGTTGTTTTCTGTGAAGTATTATGCATTATATGCCCATTGTATCAAAAGAGGTATTGTCATGAACAGTTTTTGTTGCGTCTCGGCTAATGTGGAGAGTGCAAGATAGTGATTATAATGATTTCGGGGTGGGTTTACAAACTCTTTATTATTACATTCTTCGCATTATCATTTTCTTTACTGTAACCACAGGCAATTGAACTCCCCTGTCTCCACACCCCCTCCGCCCCCCACCCCCGCAGGGATGGACTGGCCTAGGGGTTAGAACACCTGACTTCCAATCCGGAGGTTGTGGGTTCAAACCTTTCCTTACGCATCTTAATACTTTCATAGTATTTCCATCTCACTGGTCTGTCGGATGAGACTTTAAACTTAGTCATTAAACCTATTGCCTTTCTAATCATTATAAAACATGCCTTGACCACTGTCAATACCTATATATAATGGCTAAACATGCTGTTGAAAAATATAAAACAAAATTACCTATGTCGTTTTTTTTCACATGTTTTACCAGTTGTTATCATGTTCAAATTAATTTACATGTATTCCAGTCAACCAATCATTCATGTTCATGTATGTCATACATGAAATAGTGGGTGGCAGGTGGGAGCACGCGATGTGTAATTTAACTATCGGGGTTCATCCTTACCGGAATCCCGACTGGAGACCTGGTTTGGCCCTCACATACGTCTTTGGCATTTTGTATGTGACAGTTGAATCTGGTTATACCCCTTATGTGAGTATTACGATATTCGTAATCCTATTTTTAGGGGAAGGGGCCAAGTGACCTTGGTGTGGTATGGACCTGGCACCTGGCACCCCCCCCCCCCCCCCCCACCCCCCCCCCCACCCCCCCCCCCCCCCCCCCCCCCCCCCCCACCCCCCCCCCCCGATGCAGCAGGTTAAAATGTGATCGAACCCGTTTGCCCAGCCTTACATGACCTTAGCTGTTGATAGGCCGTTAAACACTAATAAACAAACAAATAAACAATAAACATACATGAAATAACAATTTGTTCCCTCAGTTTAACAATTCATTACCACGAATTAACAATTCGTTCCCACAAATTAACAATTTGTTCCCTCAATTTAACAATTCATTCCAACGAAATAACAATTCGTTCCCACGGGAACGAATTGTTAATTCGTGGGAACAAATTGTTAATTCGAGGGAATGAATTGTTAATTCGAGGGAACGAATTGTTACATTGAGGGAACGAATTGTCACTTCGTGGGAACGAATTGTTAATTCGAGGAAACAAATTATTATATTGTGGGAACGAATTGTCATATTGTGGGAACGAATTGTTAATTTGAGGGAATGAATTGTTATATCGTTGGAACAAATTGTTAATTCGAGGGAACGAATTGTTAAATTGAGGGAACAAATTGTTATTTCGTGGAACAAATTAATAAAAAAAATCCATGTCTCCGTAGCAACACACATAGTTTACATTCTAACATGAAATGTGATGCCGTGCTGTAATCCAGTAATATGGCACGCATGTAATAATAATAACACCTGAAATGAATATGATTGGCTGGTCACCATAATTACGTATAAAATTAACAAAACAAACAAAATGAACATGTTCAAAATGGTGCGACCGGCAAAGCAATGATTTGGCATTGACGTCGACATGTTTTAAATGTCAGTAGAAGCGTCAGCGATTCAGTAAAATTACCGCAATTGTTTGAATTTGTTCCCGCTTGCTAAGAGTTTACAAAGAACAGGACTACTAGTACTACTGTCTGTTCCACGTTTTGCTGCCGTCGAACATTTGGCCATTAAGCACAAACAATCTAAAAAATTGGGGAGTCAATTTCCAAAAATTTTCGTTTTTGGATCCTGAAGGATCCAAAAACGAAAAAGTTTGGAAATTGACTCCGAAACCTGGCGAGATAGCTTGAAAATGATGTAACTAAGAAGAAAAAAAGTTAGATTTTTAAAATCGGTCCACAAATAAAATAAATATTTAAAAAAAATCTATTTTTAACCCCCATGTTAAATTCCCATAGGAAAATTGTTTTTTTTTCGCAATAAAATCAATATTTGATGGGAGGTGACTTTTGTTATTGATAAAAAAGTACTTACTTTTAAATATTTTTTAGATTTAATGTGTTTAATAGTCAAAAGTTTGTCGGCAGCAAACCGTGGAACAGACAGTAGTTTTATTGCTAGTATTAACCCTTAGACCGCTACTCACAACAATTGTCATCTGCTGTTGCTTTTATATCTTGCCTTATTTCTCAATAAAAACATCGTTTGACAGCACTTCAGAATCATTTCCAATGGAAATGATTCTGAAGTGCTGTCAAAGCATGTTTTTGATGATAAATTAAAATTTTAAATAAAAAATAAACAGCAGACGACAAAAAAATAAGATAGCGGTCTAAGGGTTAAGCCAGTTTTTTACCAAACTTGTGGAATTCGGGATTCAACCCCATTAATTTAATTGTTGAAACGCTGTTAAACACCATTAAATAATTGATGATACAAATGGAAAATAGAAAATAAACAGCAGACGACAAAAAAAAAATAAGATAGCGGTCTTTAAGGGTTAAACTATTTTTCATTCTGAAGATTTTAAACTGCAATGTAGATACAAAAATAGTCAATGCCGTCTGCTCACCGAAACATATCAAATATCTCCAAGTGTTCTGCTCAGAATAGCCATATGATACACAGAATCTCAAACTCGTTTCCATTTAATAAGAGATTTATGAAACTTGTCAGCAATTTTATGCAGCTTCCTAGAGGCTCAGAGTATAAATCGAGCGTGACTGGTTTCAGAAATCTTGTATCACATTGAAACTCGTTTGATATCCCCTATTTACATGTTAGTCAATGTTGAGCATCGCTCGGAGTAGAGTACGAATCAAATGTTATAACCGTTGACCCTGGTCAGAGCTCCAGATAAGCTTTGCGTATAAAGCGTACTATACCCCCTGATTTCAAAATCATTGCATATTTTACTTTTACAAATGGATTATTGAGTTTTTTTCATTACTAAATAGGGAACGAATGATAAAAACATATAACAAATTTAAACATTCACTTAATTGAGCTGCAAAAAGCAAACACTGTTTGCTTTTTGCAGCTCAACTAAGTGAATTTTCAACTTTATGACAGTATTTTCACTACTCAATTTGAAATTCAATGCGTATCATGTATTTTCACATCGCTGTGCGTATTTTGTAATCCCACTTTTGATAATCAATACGTATTCAGCTAAAATAATTGCGTAAAATACGCCAATACGCACCTTATCTGGAGCTCTGCCTGGTTCTACAATATGTGTTTACATATACATGTACATAATTATGTTCATAGGTGATTTACTTTTATGTCTCAATTCACCTTCACAATTATGGCTGTAACTGAATAAATGGGGCTTATGATCTTTGCGCCCAGTGTAGACCCAGACCAGCCTGCACATCCGTGCAGACTGATCAGGGTATGTACTGTTCGCCATTGAAACACCTGTTCTGATTCTAATAAACAGTACGTTTCTTACTGGGGCGCCGGAGTGCTAGCAGATCAGTTTCACTAAACTTCATACAACTAAAATGTTCGTAAGAGCAAAATTATGATAGCCTGAAATTTTACATTAACAATGTTTTCTTGTGAACAATTATTGGATTTGCATTTATTGAGCATAGGCTGCAAATGCAGCCTATGCTCTATAAATGCAAATCGATCAATTGAAATTTCCAGATGATCCTAAATTTGCACTTACGAACATTTTAGTCATACAAAGTTTATAGTGAAACGGGCCCCAGGAGCCCAATTGACCATAAATGTCATAAGCCCCATTTCTCCAGTCACAACCACACTTAAATATGCATTACACAAAATGTTTCACATGATATTCTTAATGTTTTTTCTGTGAAGCTTGATCTGGGCTCGTCATAAAACATTTTGAGCACGTTTCAAAAATTCAAATTCAAAATCGGCCAGTTTAATTGACTCGAACTGCTCGAAATCGGGAAGTTTGATTGGCTGAGACTGAGCACAGTCTCAACCTATCAATTTTCCTGACTCTGAGTATGAAAACTGAGTAAATTCACAGAAAGGGGCATAGACACGATCCCAGGGTAACGTCTTGTTGCAAAACAACAAGGTGTAATTTACATGTGCATATTTATTGTAATCCATGATGCTGAAAATGATCTGCCATGACAAAAAGGGACTGACTGAGTTTGTTACCAGTGCAGATCCTGATTAGTTAGCCCTTTCTTGACATCTCATCTGGGGGCCGTTTTTCGTAAGTTCAAATTTAGGATCGTCTGTAAATTTCAATTGATGGTTTACTTTGAACATAGCCTGCACATGCAGCCTATGCTCAATAAATGTAAATCAAATAATTGTTTACAAGAAAAAAATGTTGCTTGGGATAACTTTAACCCGTAAAATGTTGGAAACAAAAATTGTCGTCTGCTTTTGTTTCATATTTTGCCTTCTTTCTCAATACAAACATAGTTTGACATAACTTTGGAATCATTTCCAATGATTCTAAAGTTCTGTCAAACGTGATGAGAACAAGGGAAAATTGAAAACAAACAGCAGAATATATTTTTTTTTTGGTAGCGAACTCGTCATGACAATATGGGGCAATATTGCGACCAATGCAGCCTCATGCCAGCATGTCCTTCTGTTCTGTTTGATCATGATCTACACAGTATATTTGTTGGATCATTATTTAACTGGATGAATATGTGAGCTGATCTAGAGCTACACTGTGCAAACCCTCAATTTTATCCCATTCAGTCATGGCAATCCATATAATGTGTACTAAATCAAAATATGTCGGATACAGTAGCGTTTGAATTTTTGTTCCGAGTTTACACATGGCGTTTTTGTTTGACTCACGTCGTCCAGAAAACCATTTTTGTCTCATCCACTTGCGGACAACGCGATATAGTCACATTAGCGCACGTGTGGGTAATTTAACGATCGGGTTCATCCTGAACGGAATCCCGACTGGAGACCTCGTTTGGCCCTCACATACGCCTTTTTATATGTGACAGTTGAATCTGGTTATACCCCTTATGTGAGTATTACGATTATTCGTAATCCTATTGTAAGGGAAGGGGCTAAGTGGCTTTGGTGTAGTATGGACCTGGCACCAGGTCAGGTTATTCTAATTTCAGGGCTGAATATAGTTTTTCTCGATGTAAATATTCCGTTCTGATTTGGGGATTTTCCCCCCAATGCACCATATTAAAATGGGATTGAACCCGTTTGCCCGGCCTTACATGACCGTAGCTGTTGATAGGCCGTTAAACACTAATAAACAAACAAACAAACAAACACATTAGCGCACGTACGTACGTGCATCCGGGTTAAAGTTTGTGGTTAAAGTTTTCCGGTATACTACCAAAGCCTCGCTGGGTGCGACATGCGGGCCGTGGCCATCTCGTTTGTGGTTTCTGTGCCTTTCCCTGTTTTACCTTCACTGCGTATGCTTAGTGATACAAAAACGATGAAACATTTCCGATGAAAAGTCGCAGCAGAAATGTGTAGAGTTCCAGGAAAACCCTGTTGGCATTTTGTTTCAATGCGCATGCACATTGTTTTTAGAGGAAATATTACAATGAAAAAAAGCGGCATTTTCATTGGATAAGAAAACCAGAAAACGGAAAACGGTTTTAACTCGGTAAAATAAATGGGAAACCCATTTTCAGACGTTTGCAAACTGGTAAACAGGGATTTGATTGGATATAATAGGAATACAGGAACCGCGCATTTGGACCACGTTTGGTCCACGTTTGTACCACGTTCACTTCTGGTTTCCTATGGAAACGCAAACGCTACTGTAAAATACAAATTATTCAACTATCATACTGAAATATGGCTGTGACTGGCAAAATGGGGCTTATGGGTTATGCGACCAGTGTAGCCCCAGATCAGCCTGCGCATCCGCGCAGTCTGATCAGGGCCTGCACTATTCGCCATTCCATCAATGAAACGCCCGTCATGTGTCTAACAAGCAATACATATTGTTATCAGGCTACAGGAGTGTGATATTTGACCAGGAGCTACACTGGTCACAAATCCCATAAGCCCAATTTCTCCAGTCACAGACACAAATATGGCATTTATTTCGCTCAGTTTTTGTAGATTCTATAAAGAAACTTGTGCTTCATACTTGTTTACTCAAATAAATCCCATTATTTCAATATGACTGTTGAATAACAATATATATATATTAACAGTCATCCACTATCTGTTCCACGTTTTGCTGCTGACAAACTTTTGGCTATTAAACACATTAAAGTTAAATATTTAAAAATGATTTTCCTAGGGGAATTTAACATGGGGGCTAAAAATAGATTTTTATTTTTTTAATTTTTATTTGTGGATTGATTTTCAAAATGTAACTTTTGTTTTCTTAGTTACATCATTTCCAAGCTATCTAACCAGGTTTCGGAGTCAATTTCCAAAATGTTTCGCAGCTCCTTCTCCTTTTCCCCCATGTTAAATTCCTATAGGAAAAGCTTTTCGCAATAAAATCAATATTTGATGGAATTTTATCAAATAATTTTTGGGGCTGGTGACTTTTGTTGTTGATGAAAAAGTACTTACATTTAAATATTTTTTATTTTAATGTGTTTAATAGCCAAAAGTTTGTCGGCAGCAAAACGTGGAACAGACAGTAGTTATCAGTCATTCTCTAGTCATATTTCAGGGTTTTCCATTATTAAATTTAGTTATTTGACATTGAAATGTGAGTTTATTTTGATTTGGTTAAGTGGTATATTAATGTGAGGGCAATTTAAAGTGTTTAATGTTCAAGATGTTTTTTTTTTAAATATTTCTTTGTACTGAACAATTTTTACATGCCCTCATATAGTCTTTATTGCTATTTTGAACATTGTTTGAATTTCTGCTTTTGTGGCTGTGACTGGAGAAGTGTGGCTTATGGGCTTTGCGACCAGTGTAATCCCAGATCAGTCATTGCATCTGCAGTCTGATCAGGTCTACTCTGTTTGCCATTCTGTGATTGAAACACCTGGGGCCCATTTCACTAAACTTCGTACGACTAAAATATTCGTAAGTGCAAATTTTGGATCGTCTGGAAATTTCAATTGATGGGCCGTCTGCGTGTAGACTCCCTGAGGTTTGTACCTCTATGTCAGAAAAGCGGACATTAAACCCTATTCACTCACTCACTCACTCAATTGATGGATTTACATTTATTGAGCATAGGCTGCAGCTCAATAAATGTAAATCCAATAATTGTTTACAAGAAAACATTGTTAATGTGAAATTTACAGTTTATCATAATTTTGCACTTAAAAACATTTTAGTCGTACGAAGTTTAGTGAAACGGGCCCCTGTTGCGCGTCAAACAAACAATATATGTCCTGATCGGGGTTCATGTGTATGCTAGTGAATCAGGGGCTAGACTGGCCCCAACACAAAATGTAATTAACCCCATTTCTCAAGTCACAGTTATGTTTGTTGCAATATACATGAATTTAATTGTCACACTTGTACCATAATAATACTAGGTAGCTATCTGGACACCATTTGCTTTGGGAAACTCTTTGGTAAACTCCATATATATAAAATAGGGACCATTCTGATTTCAGGGCTGAATATATTTATTTTTTTATTGTAAATATTCAGTTCTGATTTTGGGATTTTCCCCCCATTTGTACATGTACTTGTACAGGTTATATATAGGATTTAGTACTAAACCCATTGACCCGGCATTAAATGACCTTAGCTGTTGATAGGCCGTTAAACCTCAAGACATATTCATGATATTTACGGGGAGAAATGCAAGAAAATATGATGAATTTTTGTCCGCTAGTTTTGAACTATTTATAGCCCACAAGTTTCCCAGCATGCAGAGTTAATTTTGCTACCAACTTGTAGTCAATGCTGAAATTTATAAAAAATCAACTCAACTCCATGAGATACGCCATGTGATTTTGTACCTAAGAACATGTGTAATTTTTCATGAAATACATTGACAGAAACTGTGACATTTTCTGTAAATTGACGTCAAAAGGTGCCCCAATGGTGATAGCAAATGCGGAATAGAATTTCGACGTCATTTAAGGAAAAGGATTGTAAATTTTATAAATCTTTTTCACGAGATATGTTCTTAGGTACAAAATAAATAAATATTATTTGTGGTGGTTGGTTGGGAGCATGCGATGGGTAATTTAACAATCGGGAGTCATCCTTACCGGAATCCCAACTGGACACTTGGGCTGTAAAACACAATTGATACAAGGATGGTACTCGCTATTAGCATTGGTCGTTACATCTGTGGGATATTTAGTGTAAATATGAAGGTTTGTGCCAGCGACCAAACTAGTACATGTACATCGTTATATGCCATTTATTGCGAGCATTGAAATCAACATGTATCTATAAGTCACAACTTTTTGCCTCTTTTTGGTCTCGTTCTTGTATGATGTCATTTGTGGCTCTGATTGGAGAAATGGAGCTCATGGGATCTGTGATAAGCATAGCTCGATAGCTCATGTAGCTCGATAGCGATCTTTATTCCTGGTTTGAAGCAAGACGGATGTTTAATTGATGGAGTGGTGAACAGTGCAGATCCTGATCAGACTGTGCGGATGCACAGGCTGATCTGGATCTACACTGGTCGCAAAACCTGTAAGCCCCATTTTTCCAGTCACAGCCAAATTTACGTTTAGGTCTACATGTATGTTCACGTATTATGAAATATATACATTAAATGTTGTCCATGTTAGTAGTTTGTTTACTACATTTTTCCAGGTCATCGTGACCAAAATTGACTTACAGGTATAAAACCTTCAATTCTCCAAGACAGATCAAACTATACTGAGCAAAAAGAAACTATACTGTTACTGTTACTATTTTGTTGATTTCTTTGACATTTCCTAATATAATGTAGTAATATTGATGAGTACGTGTCAAATGATCATTTGACAACACATTCCTGTCATTTTGTACTGTCAAGTCCATATTTGCTTTCTGAAAACAATCAATGAATTGAACTGGGGGCATAATAAAAGTAACTTGGACGTGTACTTGTGGTGGATGATATCGCTCCTAGATGGCTTTTCTTTGGTGGAAAATGAACAGGATATTTTCCCGAATACCTGTTGTGACCATCGCGTGCGTGGATCACTGCATTGACCCGACATTGCATATAATTGACGCAAGTCTGGATAAGGGCGTTATGAAGACCATTCCATTATCTGACGAGAGCATTGGACAATTGATTGACGTTATGAAGTTCATATTGTTCCCGCACACGTCTCCCGAGCTCCTCCCAGATGTGTTTGATGGGATTCAGGACGGGAGACACGGCTGGCCACGGCAACACGTCGACATTGTTAGCAGCCAAATGGTTAAATTTTGGTATGCGGATGGGCTTTATCCTGTTGCAAGATGCCCGGCCCTTGTCGTCTGAGGAAAGGAATATTTACATCGAAAAAAATATATTCAGCCTTGAAATTAGAATAACCGGACCTGGTGCCAGGTCCATACCACACCTGACCCCTTCCCCTAAAATAGGATTACAAATAATTTTAATACTCGCATAAGGGGTATAACCAGATTCAACTGTCACATACAAGAATGCCAACGATGTACGGGAGGGCCAAACCAGGTCTCCGGTCGGGATTGGATGAACCCCAATTGTTAAATTACCCATCACATGCTCCCACCTGTATGGCCTGTATGCCCTTACTGGGAGTGCCTGATGGCGTAAATGATTCCCTATCGTCTTCCCAGAAACATGCCGTGGCTGTCGCAGTTGGAAGATTCGGACCTGTGACACAAAAAAAATATTCCCATTACAAAAAAAACATTACCCCACCCACTTGGTCTCATAGTACTGTATGAGACCAAGTGGTGGGGTAATGGATTTTGTGTAATGGGCATTTTTTTGGTGTCACAGGTCCGAGTCTTCCACCTGTGGCGACTGTCGGCAATGGGAGTAGTGCCAGTGCACAACATGCCAATTGCCCGATTTCGCTGCACTTCAGACAAATGCGGCACGTTTTTAATTTACTTTTTTTGGAATGCTCCGTCTGCTCAGCTATTCAAAATCCAACTGGCCAGTTACCCGTCACGAGCACGTGAAAATCGCTGAAAACCGTTTTTTACCAAGTCAACCGAAACACGTTGTCCCATGAGGAAATGTTAGAGACTAGCTAGGTAGCTGCACTCTAGACCTACAATCTGATACATATATCAAGTTTATATGTGTAATAGAAACGAGAATGGCCGCGGCCCGCATGTCGAGCCCGCTGAGGCATTTGATGGTCTCAGAGTGTATTTATTTGAAGTTTGATGCCCAATAAGTATACAAAGTTTCAAGCAAATCTGACTTACAGGTTACAGAGATAGTAGGTATGTGAAAACTTTAACGCAAATTTTGACAGAAACTTTAACGCAAACTTCTATGTCATTTGACCTTGGGCCGCATGAGTGGGACACAGATTGAATATATGGATGATGACTAATAAGCATATGAAGTTTCAAGTCAATGTGACTTAGGACTGCAGAGATATAAGATATTTAAAAACTTTTAACGCAGATTTCGGAATGCAAACTTTTAAGTTATTTGACCTTGACGTGGGCACAGGGGCCGCATGAGTGGGATACAGCATGAATATATGGATGATGACTAATAAGTATATGAAGTTTCAAGTCCATGTGACTTAGGACTGCAGAGATATAAGGTATTTAAAAACTTTAACGCAGATTTCGGAACGCAAACTTCTAAGTCATTTGACCTTGACCTTGGGCACAGGTGCCGCATGAGTGGGATACAGCATGAATATATGGATCATGACTAATAAGCATATGAAGTTTCATAAGGTAATTAAAAACTTAACGCATATTTCGGACGGACGCACGGACACCCGGACGTCATTGTGATCACTATATCGCTTTCCGCAAGCGGGCTTGACAAAAATGTTGTAGCCAATTAACGGGGAGTATAGTTTCTTTTTTTGCTCAGTATATTTTAATCAACATACAAGGTGTATTCAAAAGGAAGGTGGAAGGAAATTTAAAAACAACAACAAAACAAATCAAAGTGAAGCAGTTCTAATATTAAGACAGGTAGTACAAACACCTTTAGCAAAGATTTATAAAAGAACAAAATAAAATGGTTAAAACAACACAAACAGTGGACTAATATTGATTTTCAAGAATAATACTGATAACAATGAAGAGCATATCGGGTCCATGCTATGAGAAAACTGGGCTTATTGCATTTATGACCAGCGTATAACCAGTTGATCTAATTTGATTTATTGGTGTTTAACGGCCTATCAACAGTTAAGGCCATTTACGGTCGGGCCAATGTTAACCTGTTTAATACTTGGTCAGCAAAATTATCATTACGTGTGCAATGAAACAATATGGATTGTTATCAGGCGGACGGAATGCGTAGGTTAATCAGGATCTACCCTGGTCACAAATTATATGTGGCTGTGACTTGAGAAATGGGGCTTATGGAACTTGTGACCAGTCTAGCTTCTGATCTGCTAGGATATACGGAAATACATGTTTTAGTCACGTTTTTTATTAAATTTTCGACCACATGAAATTACTATAAGGAAATATATTGTTTGGATCACATCAGATATTTTGCTGACTATGGCAAACAGAGTAGACCCTGATCAGACTGCACATATGCGCAAATGATCTTGGACTACACTGGTCGTAAATGTCATAGACCCCATTTCTGTAGTCACAGCCGCATTTAAGTCTGGCTTTGTCCCACACAGCCCCACTGGGCCGCCGGCTGATAAAATAGACCTTACAACATTTGCAACCAGCGTAACCCCGGATCACCCTACACATCTGAAGTCCGATCAGGGTCACAGAATGCGCCAGAGAATCGGGATCTACAATTGTTGCAAATATCATAATTTCAGACTGTTCTGCGCGCCAGCCAGTAATATAAATGCAAGGTATTGGCCGATAATGGTACAGATAAGCTGCATGTGTATAGAATTAAAAAAAAAAATTGTTGCTTTTTTTTTGCCAAAAACAGGCACAACATGATAATTCCAGCAGAACAATATTTACACAATTCCCTAATATTTGATTGGTCCGTAGCAAGTCTCTGTCCAACATTTATATCCCAGTAAACTCCCACGCTAAACTACTTTCCGTAACCGTGAGGCGCAGTTAAAATAATTCTTAAGAAAACGGAAAATAAACACATTTTCTTGATGAATTTATTTCAAATGCTGGAATTATAAGGAATGAATGGCCTTTTTGTGGAATTTATCGGGGATATAAACTTGGAAAAGTCGCGGGAATACTGGACGAGGCCTTCCGGCCTTCGTCCAGTATTCCCGCGACTTTTCCAAGTTTATACCCCGATAAATTCCACAAAAAGGCCATTCATTCCTATAATGGTTCCAATGGTGGTCACAATATATATATCCAATGATAAGGCCATATTTTGATAGATACATTGATTAATTAATTGATTGATTTGTGGTTCTACGTCCATTCAACAGCAAGGTCATCATGGTCATATGACGGGAATGGGAGGAGTACCATATATTCAGCCCTGAAATTACAGTACAAACTTTATAACTCACAAATATATGTCCATAGATTGATTGATTGATTGATTAATTGATTGATTAGTGATTTTACATCCATTCAACAGCAAGCTCATGTGTGGCTGTGACTGATGAAATGGGGCTTATGTGTTTTGCTACCAGTGTAGATCCAGATCAGCCTGTGCGTCCGTCCGCAGTCTGATCAGGATCTGCACAGTTTGCTATTCCATAAATGAAACGCCCGTCTTGCTTCTGACAAGCAATGAAAATCTTTATCAGGCTACAGGAGTGTGCTGTTTGATCAGGAGCTACACAGGTCACAAAATCCATAAGCCACATTTTTCCAGTCACAGTCACATATACAAACGCGAATGTACCTGTGTGACAACATAGCGTGGGATCTGTAGCCGATTTCACATGTGTACATAGTAAGCCACATATTTCTTGGAGTAGGCATTTTTTTTTTTTTAGATCAGTAGCCGATTTCACCAACATTGCAAAGTATACTTTTCTAGCAAAGTATACATTGAGCGAGTACTCATTTATTTTTCTCGAAATGCATGATTTCATATAGAACTAACGACTGCATATATTTGATAATTAAAAGTATGCAGAATTATTATACTGAATTTATTACATTATCACAGCCAAAATGGCTGTGATAATGTAATAAATTCAGTATAATAAAAATTAATAAATGTACATTGGATTCTTAAATTGAAAATTTCTCCGTAAAAGTATACTTTGCTAGAAAAGTATACTTTGCAATGTTGGTGAAATCGGCTACAGGCATTGGCATGATATGAATATCCGGGTAACAAAAAATTAAAAGCTAACGTTTCATTGGTCGAACGGCGTCACATGACATCAAGAGTAATGACACAACATATTCAAACAATTCCGCATTATTTTCAACGAAAAACTATATATTTGACCATCAGCTAGCATAAAACATTACCTAATAAATAGAACATCAACCTAGTTTCTGTTGATATCAAGTTTATCAGGCTCGGCTCGTAAACAGTAGGAATTCCTCGAGCCGAGAAATTCTTGTTTCCCAGCCTGACCTGATAAAACTTGATACCAACCGACACTAGGTGGGTGTTCTCTATGTTTGTTTGCTTGTTTGTTGGCGTTTAACAGACTATCAACAGCTAAGGTCATTTAAGGCCAGGTCAATGGGTTTAGTACTAAATCCCATATATTACCTGTACAAGTACATGTACAAATGGGGGGAAAATCCCAAAATCAGAACTGAATATTTACAATAAAAGCTATATATTCAGCCCTGAAATCAGAATAATCCTGATCTGGTGCCAGGTCCTCGCCACACCAGAATCATTGCCCCCCTCCCAAAAGCAGTAGGATCCGTAATAATCTAACTACTTTTATAATGGGCAATAACTCTATTCAACTCCCAGGTAACAAAAGAGCCAAAGATAAAAACGTACCTGATGGCCAAACCAGACAATTCGTTATTCCTATAAGGAGGACCCCCTACCGTTAATTTACGCCTTCACGTTCGCCCGACCACCACCCACTGTTCTTTATGTAATTGAATGATGCGAAAATGCCAACAATCGATTCTCACATAACCGGAACACGTACATTTGTGGAATGTTTATAAGCTTGAGCAAGATCACAATAACAATACATGTATACAAGCTTTCCGCAGTAATACGATATGTTGTAACGATACTTCATTAACCATAAACCCACTCTTCAAAGATTCTGCCCAAGCCCTTAACCCTTAGACCGCTACACACAACAATTATCGTCTGCTGTTGCTTTTATATCTTGCCTTATTTCTTAATAAAAACATGGTTTGACAGCACTTCAGAATCATTTCCAATGGAAATGATTCTGAAGTGCTGTCAAAACATGTAAATTATTCTAAAATGCTGTCAAAGCATGTTTTTGTTGATAAAAATTGAAAATTGAAAATAAACAGCAGACGACATAAACACACTCTTCAAAGTTTCTGCCCAAGGGTCTAAAGGTTAATCAAGTAATTAATGTCCACTATCTGCTAAATGACATCTATTTTAGATTTCACATAGCGGACAGTAGTTTGTTTGTTTATTGGTGTTTAACAGCCTATCAACAGCTAAGGTCATGTAAGGTCGGGCAAACGGGTTCGATCCCATTTTAACCTGCTGCATTGGGGGGGAAAATCCCAAAATCAGAACGGAATATTGACATTGAGAAGACCTGGTGACGAGTCAATACCACACCAAATTCACTTGGCCCCTTCCCCTAAAATAGGATTATGAATAATTGTAATACTCACATAAGGGGTATAACATGATTCAATTGTTACATACACAATGCCAAAGACGTATGTGAGGGTCAAGCCAGGTCTACAGTCGGAATTCCGGTAAGGATGAACCCCGATCGTTAAATTACCCATCGCGTGCTCCCATCTGCCACCCATGCTTAGTGGACAAATGATTACTTGATAAGGACATTGGGCTGAAACGTGGGAAAAGTAGATTCGTGGTAAACCCTTAGACCGCTATCATATTTTTTTTGTCGTCGGCTTTTTATTTTCTATTTTCCATTTTTATCATCAAAAATATGCTTTGACAGCACTTTAGAATAATTTAAAACATGCTTTGACAGCACTTCAGAATCATTTCCATTGGAAATGATTCTAAAGTGATGTAAAACCATGTTTTTATTGAGAAATAAGGCAGGATATAAAAGCAACAGCAGACGACAATTGTTGTGAGTAGCGGTCTAAGGGTTAATGAAGTAATGTTCAATACATGTATAGAAAATAGAAATTATTATTTAAAGGCACTGTGTCTCAGATGATGTTCGAACGTTTCATACGTGATTATAGGTTTTAACGACTACCGGTGCATATGATCAATGGTAATCAAATGCACCGTTTCATTTGATAAAATTCCAAGCAGTTTGTACTATACATATACAGATTTTGATTAACAGGTGAAATAATTTGTACATGCAATTTTTTCAGCTATAAATAGGGAGTATTTTTTACATTTTCTTTTTTGTGATATGATCATGCTAGACGGTATATAGGACATTTATTAGTTGCACCTGCACAAAAACTAGCACACGGACGCTGGTCATTTTGTCAATATTATAAACCATATTTGTAACAAATAAAAATCGCTTTCCGGTTACTCATAGGTGCACTGTTTAAATGTAAATTTGCATCATTTGAAATGTTTGAACCAAATTGGTTCAACTGATACAAATATACAGTTAAATTGTTTTGTCAATTTGTTTCCTCACTTTCTATTCACATCCGAGACCCACTGTCTTTAACCCTTAGAATGCGGGAACCGAAAATAGTCGTCTGCTGTTAATTCACATTTTGTCTTTTCTCTCAGTAAAAACATGGTTTGGCAGCATTTTAGAATCATTTCCATTGGAAATGATTCTAAAGTGCTGCCAAACCAAGTTTTTGATGAGAAAAATGGAAAATGAAAAAATATTCAGCAGACGACACAAATTAATTCAGCGTTGTAAGGGTTAATGATTACTCTGTGGATCACTTCAATATGGAAAATAGTGTATACAACAAAACATCATACAACAGTTTTCACAGTACAGCAGGACTTTCTGTATACAAGTATAGGTTACTTGATTTGTATGTGGATATATACACGAGTTCCGCAGCGTGCGATATTGCGCGACTTTAAGAGCGCAATATCGTTGCGCGGCGGAACGAGTGGCATATATCCACATACATATTATATATGTATGTCATTCGCAATTTATATGCGCTTCAAAAATATACAAACTGTAAATAAAATTAACAAAAAAGTGGCGATTTAGAAGGAACTATTTTGCGAGATGAACCGTAGTTCCGGCACTGACCAATATCAACTCACGAGACGTCAATATGGAAAATATATTGACGTCTTTCGTTGCATTGTGTTTCAATGGGAAACGAAAGTACGTATATAATAAGCTGGTAATCTAGCGCTGTCAAAACGGAGGTACCGTACAGAAGGGCCGTCTGTATACAAGCTCGTAATATAGCCCTGTTAAAACGGAGATACACTGGGGACCGTTTCACTAAACTTCGTACGACTAAAATGTTCATTCAAAAGTGCAAATTTAGTATCGTCTGGAAATTTCAATTGATGGATTTACATTTATTGAGCATAGGCTGCATATGCAGCCTATGTTCAATAAATGTAAATCCAATAATTGTTTACAATACAACGTTGTTAATGTGGATTTACTGACTATCATAATTTTGCACTTACGGACATTTTTGTCGTACAAAGTTTTGTGAAACGGCCCCCTGATGATTATTGTCTACTGAATATTTTTATTTAATTTCCATTTTTCTCATCAAAAACACGTTTTGATAAAAGAAGAAATGTAAGAAACAACTGCAGACAACAATTTACATTTCCCCTATAAGTGTTAACACTTAAAAGGCATGTAATTGTCTTACAACTTAACGGCATGAAAAATTCCCATGCACCGGAGAAACATGTTTTTGTCAAGAAATGTTGAAAATAAGTAAAATATGAGATGAAACTAGATGGCCGCGGCCCACATGTCGTGCCCGCTGAGGCATTTGATAGTAATAAACGGGCTTTGATAGTATACCAATGTGTCGATGGGTTTAGTACTAAATCCCATATATTACCTGTACAAGTGCATGTACATGTTCAAGTACACATACAAAATTAATGGGGGGAAAACATATGTCAATGTGCCGACTATATCGTGCTGTCCGCAAGCAGGCGCGACAAAAATGAATCCAGCATGGTAAGGGTTAACACATTTTGGTTACATGTTTGTTTATTTGTTTATTGGTGTAGTAACACTATAGTTAACACGCTCAGCATAAATGCAAAATGTTACGTTGTTTAATACATCTGGACGGCTTTTTCTGTTTACATCACATCTATTTCACACAAACAATTAATTCATGTGCACGCAAAAATGAACTGTCAGATATGGAGAATCTGAAACAAGTTTCTATAATTATGATAGATTTATACATACAATGTCTGCACCGAACCATGTTGTTTGTTTGTTTATTGGTGTTTAACGGCCTATCAACAGCTAAGGTGATGTACGGCCGTGCAAACGGGTTCGATCCTGTTTTAACCTGCTGCTTGGGGGGAAATCCCAAAATCAGAGTGAGTGAGTGAATAGGGTTTAACGTCCGCTTTTCTGACATAGAGGTACAAGCCTCAGGGAGTCTACACGCAGACGGGTCAACGGGGTCGAGTCCCGTATCCACCTGTCCGAGGGGGGTAAATCCCAACTTCAGAACTCAATATTTACAATCAAAATATATATTCAGTCCTGAAATTAGAACAACCTGATCTGGTGCCAGGCCCTCGCCACACCAGCATCATTTATCCCATCCCCTAAAAGCTATTTCACACAAACAATTAATTCATGTGCACGCAAAAATGAACTGTCAGATATGGAGAATCTGAAACAAGTTTCTATAATTATGATAGATTTATACATACAATGTCTGCACCGAACCATGTTGTTTGTTTGTTTATTGGTGTTTAACGGCCTATCAACAGCTAAGGTGATGTACGGCCGTGCAAACGGGTTCGATCCTGTTTTAACCTGCTGCATTGGGGGGAAATCCCAAAATCAGAACAGAATATTTATATCTAGAAAAATATATTCAGCCCTGAAATTAGAATAACCTGACCTGGTGCCAGGTCCATACCACACCAAAGTCACTTGATCTCTTCCTCTAAAATAGGATTACGAATAACCGAGCAGTTAATACAGTCAAGCCTGTGAATAAAGTAAAAAATATGGCCTTTGTTTCAGGTGGTCTTTGTTCGCAGGGTCATTTATCTAGTAATTGTGCCATTGGGACAAGAAAAGTGTGGCCTTTACAGCCAGGTGATTGCTATTCGGAGGTGGTCTTTAGCACAGGTTCAACTGTATATGGGATTTAGTACTTTTATAAACCCATTTACACGGCCTTAAATGACCTCAGCTGTTGATAGGCCGTTAAACAAATAAACAAACAAACAAACAAACAAACAAACAAACAAACAAACAAACAAACAAACACAAACAAACAAACAAACAAACAAACAAACAAACAGACAGACAGATATGTAGCATGATCTGGACCAACAGTAGTCAAAAACTCTATAATGGCTCCTTTTCATAACGAATCATGCAACATTTACCCCTTTTACAAGCAATAAAATTATAAACTACACAATTTGGACCAGATTTCTATAAATAAATTCAACCGGAGACAACTAGCTATAAACCCTCGTTATACTGTGGTTGATGGCCGTAAGCCCAATAGCCAGTATTGTTGGACTTGTACATGTTTGACTCAGCAATAAATAAACACACAATATGAATACATAACTACTATTGGAACATTTATTTTTGTCAATTTCAGCAAGCATCAGGTGTGCGCTAAATCATTTACATGCACTATTTCAATTTCATTTTTAAATACGAGAACTGACAACAATTATTTAAACAATAATTGGTGTGATTCACTAAATGTGTCACATAAATAACGTTCCACTGGTGCACTACTACTGTTACTAAATATGTTGAATAAAACAATAAAGGGGATTTATATAGCAATCCAATTGCACCGGTCGTTTGATCATAAATAACAGTGGGCAATGTACATTATCCACACCTGCTAATTGGGCCTGCTTCAGCCCGTTTTCATCACATGTTGAAGTAACGGACCGAGGTCTATAAATACATTAAATATGCCTAAAAGCATCCACAAATGAAAAAAAAATAAGCTAATTATTTTTTTGTTAACCCTCTATAACACTTGTAATAAGTGTTATAGAGGGAGTAACAACATTTTATTTATCTTATTTTTTTTTCATTTATGGATGCTTTTAGGCATATTTAATGTATTTATAGACCTCGGTCCGTTACTTCAACCTGTGATTTTCATAACTATCTCGGCAAAAACTTGAGCAATTTTGATGTGACAATTCACGGATTCTCCACCAAATTATATAATAGAGCTTGCTGATGACACGGACCTCATAGCAGTAGCAGATAATGAGTTATTTCAAGAAAACTTGGAACATTATTTTTTGTCATTAACACTTTCAACCCTGGATATCCTACCCTGGCTTTATTGCCAAGGCCTATTTATTATTGTGTAACGTGATCCACTGTTGTATATATGTACATGTATATACGAGAGCCTCATGGAAGATTAGTTTGAAACTAAATGTGTAACCCTCTTAAAATAAATTCTATTATTATTATTATGTTCATATTAATTTTTGGACTATTCCATGAATGACAAAATGTGGACTGTTTTAGAGGTGAATAATAGTGACAAATGCTGTAACGAGCCGTCTCATCTGGATCTACAGTGTTTGCACATGTTGACTCTCTGGCCTCTAGGGTGAAAGGGTTAATCTTTAGGGGACTGTACATTGATAATCCTAGATGGCATCTCGGTGCCACAGGTCGTCGTCATGGTGATAGGATGGTATAATGTACTGTTTTAGACATGTAAAAAACAATACATCTGTAGTCATTGCTTAGTCAATCTATTGTCTGAAAACAATGAAGTGACTAAACAATGATTACAAATGTATTTGTTCTCTACATGTCTAAAACAGTATAGTATACCATCACCATGGCAACGGCCTGTGCTCAGTGCATTTATGTAAGTTTTCAACAACAAAAAAGACACAACAACAAGTCACTACCAAATGGCTACAAGCTTCCCGCATTAATACGATATGTTGAACAACACTTCAGTCACCAAGAACCCACTCTTCCAACGTTTCGGCAAAAGGCTAATTCCTTGATAAAGGCCCTGTGCCAAAAGGTTAGTAGAGTGGCTTCTTGGTTATTTGAAGCATAGTTCAAAATGGCTACAGATATGAGAACGACAACATCGGCAGTTATTATTGAGCCCCCGAGATATTTACAAACGTATAGGTCGAAATGGGCCTATATAGTAGGTGAGCATGGTGTGCATTGCCGACAGTGACAAAGAACACTTGTGTTTTGAGTAAATACACCTTATTGCATTTCTGGGGCCCCGTTTCACTAAGCTTCCTACGACTAAAATGTTCGGAAGTGCAAATTTGTGATCGTCTGGAAATTTCAATTGATGGATTTACATTTATTGAGCATAGGCTGCATATGCAGCCTATGCTCAATAAATGTAAATCCATTAATTGTTTACAAGAAAACATTGGTAATGTGACATTTACAGAGTATCATAATTTTGGACCTACACATATAGTTTAGTTTAGTTTAGAAGTTTAGTGAAACAGCCCCCTGATTCGCTTCCCCACAAGTATGTACATGTATATGGGAAACTCTTCTGAGAGGGGTTCCATTGTAATTCAGGTAGCTGGGTACTCGCCTGGCCGTTTGTTTGTTTATTAGTGTTTAACGGTCTATCAACAGCTAAGGTCATGTAAGGCCGGGTAAACGGGTTCAATACCATTTTAACCTGCTGCATTGGGAGGAAAATTCCAAAATCAGAACGGAATATTTACATCGAGAACAAATATATTCAGCCCTGAAATTAGAATAACCTGACCTGGTGCCAGGTCCATACCACACCAAAGTCACTTGGCCCCTTCCCCTAAAATAGGATTACGATTATCGTAATACTCACATAAGGGGTATAACCAGATTCAACTGTCACATACAAAATGCCAAAGACGTATGTGAGGGCCAAACCAGTAGCCGATTTCACCAACATTGCAAAGTATACTTATCTAGCAAAGTATACTTTGAGGGAGTAATTATTGATTTTTCCGAAATGCATTATTTCATATAGAACTAATGATTGCATATATTTGACGATTAAAACTATGCAGAATTATTATACTGAATGTATTACATTATCACAGCCAAAATGGCTGTGATAATGTAATACATTCAGTATAATACAAATTAATACATTTATTTAAAATTGAAAATTTCTCCCTCAAAGTATACTTTGCTAGGAAAGTATACTTTGCAATGTTGGTGAAATAGGCTACAGGTCTCCAGTCGGGATTCCAGTAAGGATGAACCCCGATCGTTAAATTACCCATCGTGTGCTGCGCCTGGCCGTAATGAAGCAAATACAGGACTAAGATGCAAGTGCAAGCAATAGAAATAAGTTAAACGAGCAACATCAACAAAATATGCACTTTCATCAAATAAGCGGTAAAACCAGTTCACTTGGAACAGAAGCACGTCACGTAAGAGTGTTACAGCTACAGGCGGCCGTTTCAATTAATTCGTACGGCTAAAATTGGGATCGTCTGGAAATGTCAATTGATGGATTTACATTTATTGAACATAGGCAAATGTAAATCCAATAATTGTTTACAAGGAAACAAATTTACACACAATCATAATTTTGCACTTACGAACATTTTAGTCGTATAAAGTTTAGTGAAATGGCCCCCAGCTGTATTGCATGTAATGAATATGTTGGAAAATGTTCTAAACATTTTTTTCTATTTGCTTTAGTTCTTCACATCCGTATATGTTGTGACCACACATTTAAACCATATCAACGATTGGTAACAAGTTGTTACCAATCGTTGAAATGGTTTAAATCAGTGGTCACAACATATAGTTTCCTGCAAAAATAGAAATTTATGTTTTGTGTCATAACATTTGTGTATCCTCACCTCTGATAATAAAACAATTCCAATGTTCAATGTGCAACGTTTTACATAATTACAGTGCTAATCATCTTACCGGATTCAATCACATATTCGTGATGAATTAACGGTTGCGAGTCCATTTTTGATGTACTGTGCAAGGAATATTCGAGATTCAGTCTCAATTTTATTGAGTATTCAAAGTTAAGAGACTTGGACATTTTTTAGCAGTCACGAAAAAACAAGAAAATGTTGCCTGTCCGCAAATACATTGGCAGAATGGAGAAACTGCAGGTAACTACCGAGACTAATGGTTGACGTGTAAATGACAGTAGTAACCCTGTATGGTTTAAAACACTTCACTGATAATAAAAATAAATAATGTTAAATTTGGCAAGCAATTGATCTTGTTCTTGAGAAAATATGTCTTATCGTGACTTAGTGTGATTATAGCATTGAATTTACGAGAGAGGGTTAACCCTTTCAACACTACAGACCTCTTATCATAATGTTTGCAAACAGTGTAGGTCCAGATGAGCCGGCTCGAAACGAGCCATCTCATCAGGATCTGCACTTTTCGCAAATATTATTTTTTTTTTTTTTTAGAAAAAAAACAACCACTTTTCATAAATGGACTAGTCCGACAACCATTTTGTGATAATTGGATTGGTCAAAAGATTACTATGTGAAAATCCATTCCAGTTAATAGTGGTGAAAGGGTACATATAATTCATGTTTTTGTTGTTCACAAATGTTATTTTAAAGGCACTGGGTCTCAGGTGTGCACAGAAAGTCATACTCAATGCAGTGAAAAGGCTGCATTCGCGCCGTCTGATCAGGATCTGCACTGTTCGCTATTCCATCAATGAAATAACAGTCATGCTTCTAGCAAGCAACATAGATTGTTATCAGGCTACCGGAGTGTGCTATTGGATCAGGAGCTACACTGGTCGCAAATCCCATAAGCCCCCATTTCTCCAGTCACAGCCACATATAAGCTTGGTGAACAATGTAAGATTGACGGAATGGCAACCATCGTAGCACAGGTGGTAATGTCACTTTTCTTAGCTGGGATCCCAAATGTGTCTGTGACTGGAGAAATGGGGCTTATGGGATTTCTGACCACTGTAGCACCTGATCAAATAGCTTCAGAAATGATAGAGTGACAATACTCAATTACTAATTCCTTATCTGGAGCCCTGTGACACCCAAAGCCAATCCAAGCGACACTCATACTAAAAGTGCCCGACAACGATCTATATTGCTTATTAGAAGAATGACCAGTGTTTCACTGATGGAATGGCAAACAGTGCAGATCCTGATCAGACTGTGCGGATGCACAGTCTGATCTGGATCTACACTGGTCGCAAAACCCACAAGCCTCATTTCTCTAGCCACAGCCACAAATATGCATTAATCATTTTTCGGACTATTTAGAGAGACAATAAGATATATTTTCTCAGAGTGACTATAATTTTAGTTATTATTAGTATCAACGATATTAATAGAACAGTTTAACACAGTTGTATAATCGGTTATTAAACACGATGAGCTATATATTTGCTCTTTTTTCTTTCTGTCGAATTCCGTTGATTTGCATATACAATATATACATGCACTACGAGCATTCCTGTAAAGAAAAGTGTATCGATAACAAAACTTTTTGCAGAATATAAAAAATACACTAAATGTGCCATTTACATTATAGAACGGCATTCGAGATATTTTTCTCAAGGTTCGTCACATGTATAATAATATTAAGACACATTTGTCCTGTGCAACAAGTTATTAAAACAATATACTTAACAAGATTACAAAGACACACACTGATGAACAATAAACACAGCAGATAAGTACGTCACAAGCATAAGCTGATGGCACGCCATCACAATATACCTACCCTGGAGTCAAAAATCATAATTCACATCTTCACACCATAAGAAAGTGACATACCAAATAGCAATTCTCCAGCTATTGCGGTTTAAAAGTTTCATTTCTTACAAGAAACATAAAGAAAACAATCCTGTTTCCGTGCCGTTCCAGATATTTTTCCCATTCACGGCACTAACCTACTATTCTCTATTTTCTCTTCCTATAGCTGACCTTTATTCACAGGTTTGTTTCACAGGTTGAAGTAACGGACCGAGGTCTATAAATACATTAAATAAAAGCATCAATAAAGGAAGAAATTTTTTTATTTGTTTTTCGTCATTTATTGATGCTTTTAGGCATATTTAACCTCGGTCCGTTACTTCAACCTGTGGTTTATTCACAGGTTTGTTTGTACACATCTCATCAACAACAGAAGCAATGTTGATGCGGCAGTATAACTGGACAATGACGCTGTCACAACGGATACAGTTATGAGGATGGTGTCATCGGCAGGGATGTTATATATTTACTCAGGGTATCTGTGCATTATCGCATCAACACTGTTCCATAGGATACCAAGGTATTTTGGAAAATGCATGTGAAAGCATGCCAAAAATAACAAGGGCGTGCGACGTTCTTTACCCGCCGTGATAAAATGCATGGACGGATAGCGACTTGCAAGCCACCGAGTAGACAATAATAATGTGACATATCTTGGCCGCTATGAGCCAACATAAAATGGATATTAAATGAATAAGGGCGATTTTTCCACTCTAATTCACAATCCTAAATGTAATGTACTGTACGAAAGCAAGTGGGTGGGGTAATGTGATTTGTTTTCTCCATTTTTTGGGTCTGGGATTTTCATCCGGGTTAGGGATTTACCCTGCGCCATCGTTTGGAATGTGTTCAGTTTTATATTTAACAAGGCGATCGCCAGACAGTGTCACACACATGAAGGTCATGGTCACCAAGGTCACAGGAATAGCACATGTGGATAACCATTAATATGAGGAAGCTATTAATGAAGTTTGATAATGATCCGACTAATGGATCACAAGATTCTCAATGTTTGGACGCAATTGTTGATGCCTACGATGACGACGCCTACGTAGAATTGTGACCGCTACGTCTCACTTTCCACCAACGTGGGTGAGACAACAAAAGTAACATTGACATTAACATGGGTGAGACTAGGGTTTACCTGATGGTGGTTGTTCGATCATTTACATAGATATGTATCAAAATGAACATCAGTATTTGTAGGACTAGGGTAAAACCCTGGGGGCCGTTTCACTAAACTTCGCCGTTTCACTAAACTTCGTACAACCAAAATGCAAATTTAGAATCGTCTGGAAATTTCAATCAATGGATTTACATTTATTGAGCATAGGCTGCATATGCAGCCTATGCTCAATAAATGAAAATCCAATAATTGTTTACAAGAAAACATTGCTAATGTGAAATTTCAGACTATTCTAATTTTGCACTTACAAACATTTTAGTCGTACAAAGTTTAGTGAACCGCCCCCAGGTCGGTATTTGTCACTCGCTGTGACTGAAGATGGTTAATTTATTGTGTTTGTGACTAGTGTAGCCCCAGATCAGCTTGCGCTGCCACAGTCTGATCAAGGTCTACACTGTTTGCTACAGTGTCTACAGCAAGGACGTACAGTCAATCAAATATATTCAACATTAATCAAAATGATTGTTATTGGTGGGACCAGGGTATTACCCTGGGCAATATTATTAATAATGAATAACGGTATTGGTGGGACTAGGGTATTACCCTAGGCAATATTATTCAAATTGCACAACGGTATTGGTGGGACCAGGGAATTACCCTGGGCAATATTAATCAAAATGAACAGCGGTATTGGTGGGACTAGGGTATTATGCTTTTCTCTCCTCTAAAGTCTTGAGCACAGCGGCGCAGCTTTCCTGGGCCATCTTCACAGCGCCATCTATCTCTTCGGTAACCTGGTATAAACAAATAAACAAGAAATATCAGACATGCTGCGTTAAAAATTTGATTGCCATTGACAAGCTAGGATAGACTATGGGGAACATTTCTACCTCCTCGGTAAATAGTGGCATACGCTGTGATAGAAATTGGTTGCAATGATTTGGACTAATGGAAGATTATTTGTTAGTAATATATCATATGCATAGGCTGACAACAGTCTGATAGGCTTCCATATTTGCACAATAGATTGCAACAAAATGTTGGTCAGAAATAGATGATTACTCCCTCAAAGTATACTTTGCTAGAAAAGTATACTTTGCAATGTTTGTGAAATCGGCTACTGATCTACAAAAAAAATGCCCAATCCAAGAAATATGGGGCTTACTATGTACACAAGACCAGTATGCTGGCACAAAGACTGTATGTGGTTGTGACTGGAGAAATGGGTCTTGTGACACGATTTGTGACCAGTGTAGCTCCCGACCAAATAACACGCTCCTGAAGCCCGATAATGATCTACATTGCTTGTTAGAAGTATGACAAGTGTTTCATTGATGTAATGGCAACAGTGCAGATCCTGATCAGACTGTGCGGATGCACAGTCTGATCTGGATCTACACTGGTCGCAAACTAATAAGCCCCAGTGACAAGTATGTAACTTGCACTCTCGATGAACTGCCCTCTATCAGACTGCAGAGCACAGTATGACAGTAAATGAATTCCGGTACAGTTGGCAAAATGTTTCAGAAAATATCATAGTTTTCGTAAATCACAAATGGCTGAATTCGTATGTCAGAGGCTACCTGTGTCTGCCAACTGATCATATTGGCCATAAACTCAATAAAACCCATGTTGTCATGGCGAGTAACATGCCACAGACAGAATCACAAATGTCCGACACACCTTGGCCTTGAACTCTTCTTCCTTGATGTCCGAGAGGTTTGTCTGTACGTTGTAGTACGCTCCCCATACTGCCGTCTCCAGCATACGAACTCCCACCTAAGGAACAGCGATACACATTGGAGGGATATAGTTTTTTGGTCATTTATGTTGAATGATAAACACATGGTTAAACTAGTTAGTAATTATCATGTCAAAAATAGTCATAAACCAGATTGTAAAATAATAAGAATACAATGTTACCGAGTACCTGAATCACTAATGTAGATGTAGAAGTAAGTTAGAATCCTTGCTTAACACCTGGGGCCAGTTTCACTATACTACTTACTTTAAACATGTTTGTACAAAGATTTTTATTAATTTGCTTCTCACAATAATGTGGTTAACTAATGTTACCATTTTGCACATGTCATTACATGTGAACACGTCCACTTTCCAACAACAGCTGTCAGTGCAAATTAAACTTCCTACCAGTAGTCTTACAAATCTTTAAAAGTAAAACTGGCCCAGCTTTGTATCATTTACCATTTACATTGTTTTGTAAAACGCAAATCATTGTAATTTAGACATTCCAATGAATTTGGCCTTAAATTGTTTTATATACAATGGAACCTCCCTGAATCGGACACCCTGGATCTTACCAGGGTGTATGGTTTAGAGAGGTTCCACTGCAATTCATGCATTCGAGCACACCAAGACATGCATGCATGTTTTACCACAATTTACCACAATTACTACACAGTATCATTAGAACAGAAAATCATAACAGAACATACTACTAAGTCGGGTTAAAAGGTAACAACATGACTGAAATTGGTGAGCAATGTAATAAAGATATACTACAGTGACACCCATCAGAATTAAGTGCAATGCAGCCTTGACAAAATCTTAATTTTCTACTCATCCAGATTGGATTTCAACTCACATGTTTTAATGTGGATGCCACACTGTCTCTTAAAATTACCACTTGTCCAGATAGAAAATTAATTCGCCACTACAAGCGGACGAGTGGATTTGTCGCAGCTCAGCAATGATGTTTCCTGAAGTTTCTCTGGTTTAGAGAGGTTATACTATGCACCGAGTTGTATAATAGGAACATACCTGTAGATCTGACTTGCAGTTGATATTTCCCACCTCAGCCAGCTGTTTAAGGGGACCCCACAGGGTGGAGGCGATCTTTGCCACGGTCAGGGGCACCTGTATGGCCACCTGTAGCCCCTCCCTCATCGCTAGTTCCCGCCTACAATCAGTTGTGTTTGTTTAATAGTGTTTAACGGCCCATCAACAGTTAAGGTCATTTACAGCCGGGCCAACGGGTTCGATCCCATTCAACCTGCTGCATTGGGGGGAAAATCAGAACAGAATATTTACATCGAAATAAATACATATTCAGCCCTGAAATTATAATAACCTGACCTAGTGTCACTTGGCGCCTTCCCCTAAAAGTAATACCGGTAGGTTTACTCTAATAAGGGGTATAACCAAATTCAACTCTCACATACAAGAAAGCCAAAGACGTACATGAGGGTCAAACCAGGTCTCTGGTCGGGATTCCGGTAAGGATGAATCCTGATTGTTAAATAGAGAATAGTAGGTTAGTGCCGTGAATGGGAAAAAATATCCGGCAAGGCTCAAGGATTTCTTTATTTCTCATCAGAAGTATATGTTGTGACCACTCATTTGAACCGTCTCGCCGAGACGGTTCAAATGAGTGGTCACAACATATACTTTGGTTCAGAAATAAGGAAAATATGTAGAGAATAGTAGGTTAGTGCCGTGAATGGGAAAAAATATCTGGCAAGGCTCAGGAAACGGGATGGGCGAGGCTCTGCCGAGCACATCCCGTTTCCGTGCCGCGCCAGATATTTTTTCCCATTCACGGCACTAACTTACTATTCTATTTATCCTGTCAACACCTACAAATGGTTGTAAAATGCAAAAATTGTATTGACTGGATATCAAAAATGTTTCACGGCACCGTGTTTCACGGCACATACGCACTGTGTTGACGGGATAAATTACCCATCGCATGCTCCCACCTGCCACCCACTCCGCCTACAATCAGAGGGGTTATTATTAGCTGTCTGAGCATGTACTCCATGCTCATGCTCGTAATCAGGAAGATGAAAGGATTTAACCTCTCAGCATAGATAGGGGCTAACCCAGCGTTACAGACAGAAAATTCAGGTTAAGATAAGGTCATTGTTTTCTTTGTACATATACAATCCTTGTAATTTCACTTACAATTCCTTTTCTTCTTCTGTATCTTGTGGCAATTTCATTGCCAGCTGAAACAAGCATGTCACATAATTCAGTCATCAATAATTACCATGTTTGAAAGAAAAGTGAAAAAGTGAAAATGTTTGACATCCTAGCAACAGGTATCGAGTCTATATTTTTTCATGCTTACTGCGCGAATTGAATCCACAGCCTTCAATATTGAAGTTCAATGCTCTACACACAAGATTTATTAATTCCATGTCATTTTCTTTTGTTTGTATTTGTTTTTGAAAGAACTAGATCCTTGTAAATAAACTAGATGACCACGGCCTGCATGTCGCGCCTTGGGGCGAGGCATGGACACTAAAAAAAAGAGATAGAGTAGACGGAAAAACTTTAACCAAAAAACTTTAACCGGACACACGTACGTACGTTACGTACGTTACGTACGTTATGACGTACGTGACGTACATTACGTACGTTACGACGTACGTTACGTACATTACGTACGTTACGTACGTACGTACGGACGGACGTACGCCAAAGTGCCGACTATATCGCGCTTTCCGCAAAAGGGCGCGAAAAAAACTTTAACCAAAAAATTTCAAAGGAATTAGACCTTGACATTGGGCACAGAGGCTGCACGGGAGGGGGTAGAATGAATATATAGATGATGAACCATGTGAAGTTTCAAGGTAATTGGCAAAGCAGGTGCAGAGATATAGTACATGAAAAAACTTTAACCAAAAACTTCAAAGTAATTTGACCTTGGCATTGGGCACAGGGGCCGCGCGGGTGGGGGGTAGAATGAAAATAAGGATGATGATAAACAGGCATATGAAGGTTCAAGGTAATGGGAAAAGTAGGTGCATAGATATAGTACATGAAAAAACTTTTAACTTCAAAGTAATTTGACCTTGACATTGGGCACAGGGGCCGCACGGGAGGGGGGTAGAATGAAAATATAGATGATGATAAACACCCATGTGAAGTTTCAAGGTAATGGGCAAAGCAGTTGCAGAGATATAGTATAATGAAAAACTTTAACCAAAAAACTTTAACCAAAAACTTTAACCGACACACGTACGCACGTACGCCAAAGTGCCGACTATATCGCGCTTTCCGCAAGCGGGCGTGACAAAAACATGCTACAGAAAATGATTTAGTATATATTGTCAAATAAAGATGAATGAAGTTGCAAATGTTCTTGTTTTGAAAAACAATTGGTCTAACAATTTATAATTTTATTAATGTAATTGCTTAATTCTCTAAAAATAGCAGGCTTTAATCAGAACGGACAGGGATCAGTTTTTCACTATATAAAACAGAAATGTTGGAAAAAATGGTATATTTTCTCATATTTTTAGCAAAAATTTCTCCCTATTTTGAAGGGCTAGCTTGAACCCTGGAACGGACAGTAGACCAATTTCTGCCATCGCCAACTGTTGATTGCTTGCCTTGTATTTGCTGATGTGGCAGCATCACCACCCACAAGTTGTGACAAATATTTCAATTAACAGAAAAAGGTTCTATGGATATTTTGACCTACGATATAATTTATATGTGGCTGTGACTGGAGAAATGGGGATTATGGGTTATAGCGACCAGTGTAGATCCAAATCAGCCTGTGCATCTGCACAGTCTGATCAGGATCTTCACTGTTTGCCATTCCATCAATGAAACACCTGTCATGCTTCTAAACAATATATAGCATTATCAGGCTAAAAGAGTATGCTATTTGATCAGGAGCTACACTGGTCGCAAAACCCATAAGCCTCATTTCTCCAGTCACAGTCATATAAGTGTTGGTACGCCCCCTCGCAAAATGTCTGATTGTCCCTCATTTGTGGCTATGACTGGAGAAATAGGGCTTATGGTATTTGTGACCTGATCAAAGAGCAGTCCTGTGGTCTGATAACGATTTATGTTGCTTTTACAAGCAAGACAGCTCTTTCATTGACTGAATCACAGATGCACAGGCTGATCCGGATCTACACTGGTCGTAAAACCCACAAGCCCCATTTCTCCAGTCACAGCCACATCTCAGCCACAACCATACCATGTATTCACTGAAGGCGGCAGCGTCGGCGTCCACAAATGGCATCAAATCCTTCATGGACTTGTACAGCGGGGGGATCAGGTCTCGCATCTTGCTGTCCAACTCGAAGTACTTCCTGTTGCCGTACGACAGAAATCCCACCATCGAACCCAGTGCCGCCGCCTAAATACATTTATCGCATATAATTGGCTTCGCAGTGCAATATTTAACACATGTACTAACAAGAAACGAGGCAAAGCCACGAAGGCCAGGTTTTTTCCAAGCATAGACACTTGGATAACATAATTATACCCACTTTTTGTAGACTAGATGGCCGTGGCCTGCATGTTGCGCCTTGGGGCGAGGCATGGACACTAAAAAAAATAGATATAGTAGATGGAAAAACTTTAACGAAAAAACTTTAACCGGACACCCGGACGTACGGACGGACGGACGTATGCCAAAATGCCGACGATATCGCACTTTCTGCAAGCGGGTGCGACAATGATGATAAGGACCCATGTGAAGTATCAAGGTAATGGGTGAAGCAGTTGCAGAGATATAGTACACAAAAAAACTTTAACAAAAAAATTCAAAGTAATTTGACCTTGACATTGGGCACAGGGGCCGCACAGTTGGGGTTAGAATGAAAATATGGATGATGATAAACACCCATGTGAAGTTTCAAGGTAATGGGCGAAGCAGTGGCAGAGATATAGTATAACAAAAAAGTTTAACCAGACGTACGTTAAAAAGTCAATTACGTAGAAATAATAGGTGAAGGTAAAAATAATGGTCACATGTTGGATAGTTGTATGTGGTAGGCACCCCTTGGTTATGAAGCTGTGAAAGTTTGGTGGTCCTAGGTGGTACAGTACCAAAGAAATGGACTTAAACACGAAAACTTAACATTGTAAACGCGAAAACTTAACATTGAAAATGGCTAAGTCGACTGCGCGGAAAAAATGGGTCAAGTTAAAAACAAGAAACGAGGCAAAGCCACGAAGGCCAGGTTTTTTCCAAGCATAGACACTTGGATAACATAATTATACCCACTTTTTGTAGACTAGATGGCCGTGGCCTGCATGTCGCGCCTTGGGGCGAGGCATGGACACTAAAAAAATAGATATAGTAGATGGAAAAACTTTAACCAAAAAACTTTAACCGGACACACGGACGAACGGACGGACGTATGCCAAAATGCTGACGATATCGCGCTTTCCGCAAGCAGGTGTGACAATGATGATAAACACCCATGTGAAGTATCAAGGTATTGGGTGAAGCAGTTGCAGAGATATAGTACACGAAAAAACTTTAACAAAAAAATTCAAAGTAATTTGAACTTGACATAGGGTACAGGATCGCGCTTTCCGCAAGCAGGTGCGACAATGATGATAAACACCCATGTGAAGTATCAAGGTATTGGGTGAAGCAGTTGCAGAGATATGTACACGAAAAAACTTTAACAAAAAAATTCAAAGTAATTTGACCTTGACACTGGGCACAGGATCGCGCTTTCCGCAAGCAGGTGCGACAATGATGATAAGCACCCATGTGAAGTATGAAGGTATTGGGTGAAGCAGTTGCAGAGATATAGTACACGAAAAAACTTTAAAAAAAAAATTCAAAGTAATTTGACCTTGACACTGGGCACAGGATCGCGCTTTCCGCAAGCAGGTGCGACAATGATGATAAACACCCATGTGAAGTATCAAGATATTGGGTGAAGCAGTTGCAGAGATATAGTACACGAAAAAACTTTAACAAAAAAATTCAAAGTAATTTGACCTTGACATTGGGCACAGGATCGCGCTTTCCGCAAGCAGGTGCGACAATGATGATAAACACCCATGTGAAGTATCAAGATATTGGGTGAAGCAGTTGCAGAGATATAGTACACGAAAAAACTTTAACAAAAAAATTCAAAGTAATTTGACCTTGACACTGGGCACAGGATCGCGCTTTCCGCAAGCAGGTGCAACAATGATGATAAGCACCCATGTGAAGTATGAAGGTATTGGGTGAAGCAGTTGCAGAGATATAGTACACGAAAAAACTTTAACAATTCAAATTCAAAAGTAATTTGACCTTGACACTGGGCACAGGATCGCGCTTTCCGCAAGCAGGTGCGACAATGATGATAAACACCCATGTGAAGTATGAAGGTATTGGGTGAAGCAGTTGCAGAGATATAGTACACGAAAAAACTTTAACAAAAAAATTCAAAGTAATTTGACCTTGACATTGGGTACAGGATCGCGCTTTCCGCAAGCAGGTGCGACAATGATGATAAACACCCATGTGAAGTATCAAGGTATTGGGTGAAGCAGTTGCAGAGATATAGTACACGAAAAACATTTAACAAATAAATTCAAAGGTAATGGGAAAAGTAGGTGCATAGATATAGTACATGAAAAAACTTTTAACTTCAAAGTAATTTGACCTTGACATTGGGCACAGGGGCCGCACGGTTGGGGGTTAGAATGAAAATATGGATGATGATAAACACCCATGTGAAGTTTCAAGGTAATGGACGAAGCAGTTGCAGAGATATAGTATAACAAAAAAGTTTTAACCAAAAAAATAACCAGACGTACGTTAAAAAGTTAACGTTGAAAATGGCTAAGTCAATTACGTAGAAATAATAGGTGAAGGTAAAAAAATGGTCACATGTTGGATAGTTGTATGTGGTAGGCACCCCTTGGTTATGAAGCTGTGAAAGTTTGGTGGTCCTAGGTGGTACAGTACCAAAGAAATGGACTTAAACACGAAAACTTAACATTGTAAACGCGAAAACTTAACATTGAAAATGGCTAAGTCGACTGCGCGGAAAAAATGGGTGAAGTTAAAAAAAAAAGTAACATGTTGGATAGTGATATGTGGTGGGTACCCCTTGATTATGAAGCTGTGAAAATAAAGTTTGGTGGTCCTAGGTGGTACAGTACGAAGAAATTGACTTAAAACACGAAAACTTAACATTGTAAACGCGAAAACTTAACATTGAAAATGGCTAAGTCGATTACGCGGAAAAAAATGGGTGAAGTAAGTAAAAAAGTAACATGTTGGATAGTGATATGTGGTGGGCACCCCTTGATTATGAAGCTGTGAAAGTTTGGTGGTCCTAGGTGGTACAGTAACAAAGAAATGGACTCAAACACGAAAACTTAACATTGATTGTGGACGCCGCCCGGCTTTCGCCAATCCACTAGCCTGGATTTTTTTTCCAAAAACCTGGCTAAAAATCATAATACACTAGTACTGTAATAACCATATATATTGAGACACAATTTGCTTTGCTATTAAATAGGGGTTCCCAACCCAAAGCAAATTGTATCCAAATATATTGTTATTGTGATTAAATCAGTACTGTCAGACTAACCCTAAACATTGGCACGATCTCTGTTATGAGGAAACCATATATTTTTATGTGTCTCCCAAAATTAATGGTGTTCGAATATTCAGGGTTATTACGGTATATTAACTACAAATGAGATCGCTACAGAAAACTGGTTAGGTGATCAGTACAGCTTCAATGCATGATAATGTGCTTATTATTTTCAGTATTATGAACATATTTTTCAAGTAATCCCAAATTCTTTCATACATTTCATACAGCTGTGTTTAGAAATATGATACAAATCTTAAAGAAATTTATTCTTAATCCATTGCATGCTGAGGATATGACATTATAAATATTTTCTTTATATGTTATAAATATTTTCTTTATATGTGCTTTAATATAAGTATATGTTGTGAACACCATTTGAACCGTCGAGACGGTTGAATCATCGAGACGGTTCAAATGAGTGGTTACAACACATACTTTCATTTAGATAAAATAACTAGATGGCCACAGCCCGCATGTCGCGCCCGCCGAAACTTTGATAGTACACTGAAAAACTTTAACCAAAAATTTCAAGCCGGACGACGGTCTGTACGTGCACCAATGTGCCGACTATATGGCGCTGTCCGCAAGCGGGCGTGACAAAAATGAAATATTTAAAAATGTTCATACCCGTAAAGGTGTATTCCGAATGTAATGGGTTCTAACTAACCAATTTCACCACATTCTACACACAACTGAGAAACAGTGCCTTTAAGTCAATAACATTACCAATGCAGCTGCCAGAGCTGCGACGGAGCCTCCACCTGGTGTGGGCGACCTTGACCCCACAGTCATGATGAAGTCCTTGACGTCCATGCTGATCAGGGGCCCGTCTCTATCCTCACTCGTCATGTATCTGGTAGGAAAATATAGCATATATGAGATAAAACATCTGATTTTGTACATGAAGAAGTTGTGCAATTTTTCATGAAAATTATGTAAACAAACCATGATATTTTCTATAAATGATGTCAAAAATGGACGCAATGTTCATAGTGGATAGCAAAATGTGCAAAAAAATGTGTTTATGCTATAGCTCTAAGGAGAGCTAAGTGCCATCTCATCACAAAACCGGTGCAATTTTCGACATGAAACTATAATCGGGCGAAGTGTACAGCACCAGTGTTATCTGTAAACATGTGTGACCCATGAGTGGTATACGATTTATGAAAAGTTATAGAGAATAGTAGGTTAGTGCCGTGAATGGGAAAAAATATCTGGCAAGGCTCAGGAAACGGGATGGGCGAGGCTCTGCCGAGCACATCCCGTTTCCGTGCCGCGCCAGATATTTTTTTCCCATTCACGGCACTAACCTACTATTCTATTTATCCCGTCAACACCTACAAATGGCTGTAAAATGCAAAAATAGTATTGACTGGATATCAAAAATGTTTCACGGCACCGTGTTTCACGGCACATACGCACTGTGTTGACGGGATAAAATGGGTTCAACGTCCCAGCAACAGCTAAGGTCATATAGAGACAGGACCACAGCTTAAAGTCTCATCCGACAGACCAGTGGGATGGAAATACAATTGAAGTATTTTGGATGCCCAAGGCGAGGTTTGAACCCACAACCTTCGGATTGGAAGTCGGGTGTTCTAACCCCTAGACCACAACACATCACTACAATTTATGAAGGATGAGCATGGTGAACAGTTCCTCAAAGGGATATAACTACTATTCTAATGCACTCTATAAATATCACGCAATCTGATTGGCTGATGGTCATACATTACAGGTATATCATTGTTCATGAACGGTCGCAAATTATTTCAATATATTCCTATGCCAGTAGTAAAGGAATGCATTAGAAATAAGTTAACCGCATTGTAATTTTTATATTTGTGGCGTATATCAGAAAATGATAGGTCGGAAAACATGTTTAATGGCTCCGCTAGCGCGTCGCCATTAAACAGATTTTCCGAACTATCATTTTCTGATAGACGCCGCAAATTTGAAAATTACAATGCAGTTAACCCTATAAAGTACATGTACAAAATCCAGCAATGGAGCCAATGCACCTTTAGGTTGTGACGTGCACTTCGTGTAAGAGAACAAGGTTTTTGCTTTCTGTTTCAGACAAGAAATGTGTGACGGACGGACAAGGGTATACATAACCATGTCCTCTCACCCAATGAATTTGTGTTAGCAACAAATAGTGTAAAATACATGTAGTGTACTACTCACTCGATAATTCGTTCCTTCGGACTAAATGCACCCAGCGAATTTAATCCCAGTTTGTTTATAACCTGAAGTAAACAATATACATGTGATCTTGTAGTTACTGATGATCAACAGAACATTCTACGTGCAACAGGCACTGACTTTAACACTACAGCCCTCTATAGCGGTGTGACATTCATTCACTGAGTTGCAACATCCTGGCAGCACCTTAGCAAGTCGGGGCCAGAAGCAGGCAGACGAGAGCAAGCATTCAGTTGAGCACGAGTATAACCTATTACTCCAGTAGGTTCAAATATGTTAAAAGCCTATCTGTATTGCGGTGGTAATAGGGCGAACCAGGCCCTTGTTAACAGGGTCCGTCAAATGCCACCTTAACCCTTACTACGTTGAATAATTTTTTGTCGTCTGCCGGAAATGTTTTATTTTCAATATTTCTCGACAAAAACCTGTTTTGACAGCGCATGAGAATCGTCTCCACTGGAGACGATTCTCATGTGCTGTCAAAACCAGTTTTTTGTTAAGAATTAAAGCAAAAATGAAAAACAGCAGACGGCAGTTTCCGTCAACAGCGTAGGAAGGGTTAACACCACTACCACACCACAACCTAATGTAATCTGAAGACATGGTGGCGAATACTTGTGGCAAACTCGGATGTGTTTGAACCACTTTCTTGCACCACCAAAGTAACTGCAGATGGACAGAAATCGGCTCCCAAGTGGCAAACTCGGATCTGTTTGAACCAATGGTCCCCATCATTCTTTCCTCACGGTTCTGCATATATTTCTCCAATGCTTCAATGCAGCCAAGAACAATAAAAACTAGAGAAAGTGAGCAGGGGCTCATATATGCAGGGGCTCACGTATACCCCTGGCCGCCGCCTGAACCAACAAATAAAAACTTTAACTTTAACGTCAAAGTAATTTGACCTTTAACTTGGACATGAAGGCGCACAAGTGTGGTATGGAATAAAAATGTGGATGATGATAAGGAAGCATATGCAGTTTGAAGTCAATCCGATTTACCGTTGCAGAGATAATGGGTACCGAAAACATTAACATGGATGAACGGAAGTATGGACGGAATTACAAAATCTATTTTCCCATCGACATACTTCGTATGCCGGGGGTATAACAATAAGGATATGGTCTTTCTCACCATCTCAGCAGAGAAAACAACAAGCGACTGACTTCATAAATATACCTCGTGCTCAACAGAATACCACCCACACCGAGCACACCCAGCCCCGACTTACCTTAGCAGATACATAATTAATAGTATTTACCATATTATAAAACACAGTAACAATGAATATAATGGTCAAATAAATAGAGAATAGTAGGTTAGTGCCGTGAATGGGAAAAAATATCTGTCAAGGCTCCGGAAACGGGATGGGCGAGGCTTTGCCGAGCACATCCCGTTTCCGTGCCGCGCCAGATATTTTTTTCCATTCACGGCACTAACCTACTATTCTATTTATCCCGTCAACACATACAAATGGCTTTAAAATGCAAAGAAATAATCCCAGCAACCGCACATATTCATACGCAGTGAGTAGGTCGTATTGACAGGATATCAAAAATGTTTCACGGCACCGTGTTTCACGGCACATACGCACTGTGTTGACGGGATAATTAATGATTACTGAACAGTCTCCATTTACTTACCTGTTCTAATGTTTAATTAAATGTGGTGGCCTAGGATTTCTGCTGATCAGTATACCCAATGTACAGATCAATCAATGGTGTGAAAATTTCACTTGGGACAAGTCAAAAATCCAAATGTTGGGAAGTGAGATACAACCGATTGAACTCCCCAGTCTCCACATCCACCTCCACCCCACTATACTATACATTACAATGTTTTTAAAATACAGGTATGCAGGTGTGGAGTTTAATCACCTTTAAATGGTTAAATAAATGGTATATCCCAGAGCTCCAGATAAGCTGCGAATTGGCATGTATTACGCACTTATTGTAGCAGAATACGCATTGATTATCAACAGTGTGAGTACAAAATACTCACAGCAGTGTAAAAATATGCATCGATTTTCAAATTGAGAAATGAAAATACTGTAATAAAGTTGTAAATCTACTTAGTTGAGCTGCAAAAAGCAAACAGGGTTTACTTTTTGCAGCTCAAATAAGTGAATTTTTAAATTTGTTCCCTATTTGATAAGGAAGAAAATCAAAAATACATTTGTAAAAGTAAAATACGCATTTAATTTGAAATATGGGGGTATAATAATTTTTAGATACCAAACTTATCTGGAACCCTGATCGTATTTCTCACCAATCGTAACTTCTGGTCCTCCTCCAATATAAACAGGTGGTCTTTCTGCATGTAGAAGTCGGCGGTTTCCAGCACCGCCTGCAGGGGAACCATCCCCACGATTTGGGAACCAACCACCGCCAGGTTCAACTCCTACAATGTGGGTAATGGTTCACAATTGATTGATTAGTTGATTGATTGGTTGATAGTTGATTGGTTGATTGATTCCAGCATCTCCTGTATTAAGGGAACCAGCCCCACGATCTGGGAGCCAACCACCCTGGGAGCCAACCACTGCCAGGTTCAATTCCTACAATGTGGGTAATGGTTCACGATTGGTTGATTGATTGATTATATATGGAACCAACCACCGCCAGGTTCAACTCCTACAATGTGGGTAATTGTTCACAATTGATTGATCAGTTGATTTATTGATTCCAGCACCACCTGTAAGGGAACCAGCCCCATGATCTGGGAACCAACCACCACCAGGTTCAACTCCTACAATGTTGGTAATGGTTCACGATTGATTGATTAGTTGATTGATAGATTGGTTGATTGATTCCAGCACAGCCTGCAGGGGAACCAGCATGTGGTTCACAGTGGATTGATTGATCGATAACACGGGAACCGACCTATACAAGGTTCAGTTCCTGCAATGTGTGTAATGGTTCACGATTGATTGATTACATGGGGAACAGACCTATACAAGGTTCAGTTCCTACAATGTTGTAATGGTTCACGATTGATTGATTGATTGATTACATGGGGAACAGACCTATACATGGTTCAGTTCCTGGAATGTGTGTAATGGTTCACGATTGATTGATTGATCGATTACATGGGGAACAGACCTATACAAGGTTCAGTTCCTGCAATGTGTGTAATGGTTCACGATTGATTGATTGATTACATGGGGAACAGACCTATATGCAAGGTTCAGTTCTTACAATGTGTGTAATGGTTCACAATTGATTGATTGCTAAATTTATTGCATGGGGAACCAACCATGGCCAGGTTCAGTTCCTGCAATGTGTGTAAAAGTTCACATTTAATTAATCAACTGATTGATTTGTTGATTATAGATCTTGATAGACTGATGGGTTGATCAGATGACAACGTTCATTGATTGATTGTTTAATTGACTGAATGGTGTACACCTTTACGGGTATGAAATTTATTTAATATTTTTATTTTTTTATTTCTCAATGAAAGGATATGTTGTGACCACTCATTTGAACCGTCTCGAAGAGACGGTTCAAATGGTGGACACGACATATACTTCTGAGCGCATTTAGGATTTCCGCAAACATAATGACATATCCTTAGCATCACCATGACAAGGGTTAATTGACTGAATGGTGTACAAACCACGGTAAGATTCAGCTTTAAAGTTTCACAATTAATCAATCGATTTTCATTACTTGTCATTAGAACTGTGATAATTGTGCTCACCTCGGCATTTTTGCAGATTTCCTCATAGACGGTATGAAGTGCAGTTTCCTCGAAGTCTGTGATGTTGACGGACACCTGAGCCATATTGGCCTCCTCCAGGTACCAGCCTAAAGCCTGTACATACTTCAATTTGCCTGGCTGTAATACATTGATTGATTGGGGTGTTGGTTCTGTTCAATAATTCCAACACAAAAATATTTACACAATTCTGGGATATAAATTTTGGACAGACTTGCTACGGGCCAATCAAATGTTAGGGAATTGTGTAAATATTTTTGTGCTGGAATTATTATACATTCAGCACTGAAATGACATTATGAGATGGCCGCGGCCCGTATGTCGCGCCCGCCGAGGCTTTGATAGTATACGGAAAAACTTAAATCCGTATGCACGTATGCATGTACAGATGAACGCACGTACGCCAATGTGCCGACTAGCCACCTGGACTGACAGACAAAAACTTTAATGCAAATCATACGGACGGATGGCTGGATGGACATTCAAAAACAATATATCCCTCGACATATGTCGTATGCCGAGGGTATAAAAACTTTCAACACTGATAGAGCCCAGCTCAGCTCAACAAATCAAACTTTCTGATTTAGAGAGCGTGAGAATGGAAAGTTTTGTAATAAACGCAAGCCCAGCATCTCCAATTGTCGCCAATACTGTAAAGCAACATTCCTCAGCAGACAGAGCTCCAGATAGGGTGCGTATTTTACGCACTTATTTTAGCAGAATACGCATTGATTAACAAAAGTGGGAGTACAAAATACTCACAGCAATGCGAAAATATGCAATGATTTTCACTTTGTTGATGCTGCAAAAAGGAAACAGTGTTTGCTTTCTGCAGCTCAAATAAGTGAATTTTTAAATTTGTTTTATTTCTTTATATTTATTCCCTATTTAATATTAATGAAGAAATCAATAACACATTTGTAAAAGTAAACAAGAGGGCCATGATGGCCCTAATTCGCTCACCTGACTCCATGAACACCAGAGGAGAATGTGACATTGAGTTCATGTGTTTTAAAAAAATTGTGCTATTTTTAGACGGCGGTCATCTTGGATTAAGTGATGACTCTCATTTTTACCAAATCTGAAAATGTTTCACCCAAGGATCGGAATTTCCTATGAAGTTTGGCCAGCATCGGCCATGTGGTTCCTGAGAAAAAGACATTCAAAATCTCAAATAAATGGACCATTTGGCGGCCATCATGGATGACATAATCATCCGATTCCGACAAATATTGCGCCAGAGTAATCGCCTCATCGATATATGACATGAGCATATTCGGTCAAAAATACAATTTGACCCAACGGGCCACGCCCATTTTTGACTCCGGGGTCACCATTTTCACAACTTTAAAAGAGCATTGTACATCAATCATTCCTACCAAGTTTCGTCGAAATCCGGCCAGTGGTTCATGAGAAAAATATTTTTTAAGAATTTGTGCTATTTTTAGACAGCGGCCATCTTGGATTAGCGATGACCTCCATTATAACAAATCTGAAAAGCTTCACCCATGGACCATAACTGTGAAGTTTGGCTACCATGGGCCAAGCGGTTCATGTGAAGTAGAATTTTTAAATCTCTAATAAAAGAACGACCTTTTGACCTTTCGGCGGCCATCTTGGATGACATAACCATCAAATTTCGACAAAAAATTCACCAGAGTGATCGCCTCATTGATACCTTCGATTTGATATATAACATGACCATATTCGGTCACAAATAAAATTTGACCCCAATTTGACCCTACGGGCCACGCCCATTTTTGACCCTGGGGTCACCATTTTAACAACTTTGAAAGAGCATTGTACATTGATCATTCCTACAAAGTTTCGTCGAAATCCGGCTGGCGGTTCATGAGAAGAAGATTTTTTAAGAATTTATGCTATTTTTCGACGGCGGCCATCTTGGATTAGTGATGACCTCCATTTTAATAAATCTGAAAAGGCTTCACCCATGGACCATAACTTTTTAAGTTTGGCTACCATGGGCCAAGCGGTTCATGTGAAGAAGAATTTTGAAATATCTAATAAAAGAACGACCTTTTGACCTTTCGGCGGCCATCTTGGATGACATCACCATCAGATTTCGACAAAAAATGCACCAGAGTGATCGCCTCTTTGATACCTTCAATTCGATATATGACTTGACCATATTCGGTCAAAAATAAAATTTGACCACAATTTGACCCCACAGGACACGCACATTTTTTACCCCGTGGTCACCATTTTAACAACTTTGAAAGAGCATTGTACATTGATCATTCCTACCAAGTTTCGTCGAAATCCGGCTAGCGGTTCATGAGAAGAAGATTTTTTAAGAATTTATGCTATTTTTAGACGGCGGCCATCTTGGATTAGCGATGACCTCCATTTTAACATATCTGAAAAGGCTTCACCCATAGACCATAACTTTTAAGTTTGGCTACCATGGGCCAAGCGATTCATGTGAAGAAGAATTTTGAAATCTCTAATAAAAGAACGACCTTTTGACCTTTCGGCGGCCATCTTGGATGACATAACCATCATATTTCGACAAAAAATGCACCCAGAGTGATCGCCTCTTTGATACCTTCAATTCGATATATGACATGACCATATTCGTTCAAAAATAAAATTTGACCCCAATTTGACCCCACGGGCCACGCCCAGTTTTGACCCCAGGGTCACCATTTTAACAACTTTGAAAGAGCATTGTACATCGATCATTCCTACCAAGTTTTGTCGAAATCCGGTTGGCGGTTCTTGGGAAGAAGATTTTTGAAGAATTTGTGCTATTTTTAGACGGCGGCCATCTTGGATTACACAATGACGTCATTTTAACAATTTTGTAATCCCCTACCTAAGGACCATGATCATGAAGTTTGGTGACTATAGGCCCAATGGTTACTGAGGAGAAGACGTTTGAAAATGTTCACGGACGACGACGGACGACGGACACATTGCGGTAACAATAGCTCACATGAGACATTGGGGTATAATACTCTTTTGACACAAGACTTATCTGCAGCTCTCAGAAACCCCAAATGTCATACCTGGTCAGCGCCACGCCCCTGTTCCCGTATATCAAGGGCTATGCGATGAGCCTGTTCCTTCGTGCACAGCAGGTTGATGTTGTACGCGATCAGGAACTTCCTCGCTCCGACAGCTGTGGCTCCCCAGGATGGAACAAACTCCGGCGACCCAAAATCTGGCTTCCATTCCATTTTCATTAACTGCAGGAAAAGTGAAAGGTATCAACGTCCAGCAACACACAATTTGGCTCACAGTTTAACCCTTAGAATGCGGGAACCGAAAATAGTCGTCTGCTGATAATTCATATTTTGTCTTTTCTCTCAGTAAAAACATGGTTTGGCAGCATTTTAGAATAATTTCCATTGGAAATGATTCTAATGTGCTGCCAAACCAAGTTTTTGATGAGAAAAATGGAAAAAATAAAAAATATTCAGCAGACGACACAAATTAATTCAGCATTGTAAGGGGGCTAAGGGAGAAATGAATGGCGTTGAGAGTGTTATGTACCAGCACAATCTAAGGTCATTCGTGGCTGTTACTGAGAAATAGGGTTTAACCCTTACTACGCTGAATTATTTTTTGTCGTCTGCTGGAAATTTTTATTTTCAATATTTCTCGACAAAAACCTGGTTTTGACATTCTCATGTACTGTCAAAACCATTTTTTTGTTAAGAATTAAAGCGAAAAATGAAAAACAGCAGACGGCAATTTTCATCAACAGCGTAGGAAGGGTTAAGGCATTTGTGGCCATCATAGCTCCTGATCTTAAGGCAACTTCCGATTGCATCATTAACCCTTTCTGGATAGATGTCTCATTAAAAGTTGCACTGTTTGCATATTAGGATAGACATTTGTTATATAAAATTACCTTTTATTAAATAAGGCACGAGTCTGAAAACGAAAATGGAGTGGGATATTTGTGTCACTTTTGGGACAAGAAGTTAAATGTAGTTGTACCCTTTCTGGCAGTGCCTCGTACTCGCCGGCCCGGACCTGGGGCAGGGTCTTCCTGTGGTCCTCGCTGGCCGCCTGTCCATACAGGTACACTGGCGATGAGAGAAAAGTGCAAGTGACAATGAATGGAGTTAATGTCCCAGCTAAGGTCATGTAAGGACAGGATCTCGGTTTCAAGTCTCATATGAAGGACCAAAGGGATGGAAATATTATTAACCCTTACACCGCTATCAAAATTGTTTTGTCGTCTACTGTTTATTTTCTATTTTCCATTTTTAGCATCAAAAACATGCGTTGACAGCACTTTAGAATAATTTACAACATGCTTTGACAGCACTTCAGAATCATTTCCATTGGAAATGATTCTGAAGTGCTGTCAAACCATGTTTTTATTGAAAAATAAGGCAAGATATAAAACCAACAGCAGACGACAATTGTTGTGAGTAGCGGTCTAAGGGTTAAAGTAGTTTTCACACTTAGGGCGGTGATTGAACTCGAAACCTCTGGTTTTTATTTAATTTGATTTAATGGTGTGTAACGGCCTGACAACAGTTAGGGTCATTTTAGGCCGGTTTAACTGGTTCGAATCCCATATGAATCCTCTGGTTTTCAATCCCAGTGTCCTAATCCCTAGGCCACAATCCATCCCAGGCAATTGAACATGGATTAATAGGTGTTACTAACGTACTCACATACCTACGTACATGGACTAACGCTATACTAGCTCTTTGCATGCTGGGAAACTTGTGGGCTATAAATAGTTCAAAACTAGCAGACAAGAATTCATCATATTTTCTTGTATTTCTCCCCGTAAATATCATGAATATGTCTTGTAATTTCATTAGAATTGAGTCCTGAGGACTCAATTCTAATGAAATTTCAAGACATATTTACAGAGAGAAATAAAACATATACTCCTAATTTGTTTGGCGGATATTTTCGCCGCTAGCATGCAAAGAGCTAGTATCCCCTTTTGCCTATCGGCGAGGGGATAATAAGCCCTCAATATCATGTCGCGTCACATGACATGTACGAACCTGGTACGCCGAGTTCCATCGCGAGTTTCTCGCCGAATTCCTTCGCACACTCGACGCAGTCCTCCATGGTTACGTTCTGGACGGGGATGAATGGACAGACATCCAAGGCCCCCATACGTGGGTGTTCCCCTGAAACAGTAGTGTACATGTAATGGTGGCTGTGACTGAAGAATGGGGCTTATGGGATGGCGATCAGTGTAGATACTGATCAGACAGTTGTGTTCCCCTGAAACAGCACTTATAATTGTGGCTGTCAAAATGGGACTTGTGGTATGGCAGAGCTCCAGATGAGCTGCGTATGTGCTTAAATACCCAATTAAAAGTGCCAAAAACCCAATTGAAATCAGAAGTAGTGAGTATCAAACAGCAATGAAAAGATTGTGGTACGTTTATCATGCTGCAGAAAACAATAAACAGACCACAAATATAGCATATTTTTCTTATTTTCCCTTGAAAACACATCTTGGTATTTTATTAGAATTGTCTCCAAGGAGACATTCTAATGAAATGCCAAGACATGTTTTCTTTTACATGATTTAGAAGCAAACAATTCAATACTTCTGATTTCAATTGGGTTTTTGGCAATTTTAATTGGTTATTTAAGCAAATACGCAGCTTATCTGGAGCTCTGACATACATGTATGGAATGCGATTTTATGCAGCAAAACTATGTTTTTTCTGATTTATTAGCCATGTCACCCCTAATTAACTGATATTGATTTTAATATGTTAATTTTCTGACCAATACAGTTGTCACAAAATGATTTTCAGACAAGTCCAGTTATGAAAAAGAGATCGGTTTTTTTCTCTCTAAAAAATATGAAAATTTCTTGCAAAAAGTGCAGATCCCGATGCGGCTCATCTGGATCTACACTGTTTCCAAACACTGCTATAGAGGTCTTTCGTGTTGAAAGGATTAAGAAAAGAACATGTACACCTTTCCACTAATGGGTGGGGTAGCAACATATACATTTGATGATAAACCATTAGATTTAGAATTGTTCACATGTAAGAAAATCATCTACGGTTATTTTCTGTATGGCTACATTCAATAAAAGCAGATATTATGACAACTCATTTGAACCATCTCTTCAATATGGTTCGAATGAGTGGTATCAACATATATTTCACCTTGGTGTAAGAGAAAAAAGGTGAAATTGTTTAACATCACAGCAACAGCAGGGTTCGAGATAAACTGCGTGTTTGCTTAAATACCCAATTAAAATTGCCAAAAACCCAATTGAAATCAGAATTAGCGAGTAAAAGCAATACAAATTTTGTGGTATGTTTATCATGCTGCAGAAAACAATAAACAGACCACAAATATAGCATATTTTTCTTATTTTCCATGAAAACACATCTAATTCCTTATCTAGAGCCCTGGGCATGAACATCCTATGGAAAGATTTGTCCATGCCTAGGGTGGAGTTTGAATCCACAATCTTGAGTATTGAATAGAATGCTATTTAACGGACCATCAACACAACAGAGTATTATTTAGGCCCAAGCATGGTACAATGTAGATGATATACAGTGGGACTAGTATTGAAGTCCAATTCTCTATAGCTATTCAGTCGACCGATCCCTCACCTTGGTGTAGGCGCATGTCTATCGCCTGGTAGGCTACGCGAGCCCCACACAGAGCGCCCTCTATCACGGCATTGGGAGACCCGACAAACGTGTACACGGTGCGGTTTGTGGACACTCCAGGGTCTACGTCCAGCAAGCTGCATCCTTCGACCGACGCTATGGCCGTCGCGATCGCTTCAATGATCTGGAAATAGACACAATACTATAGCGAGGCATCAGTTTATGTGCCGAGTGCCGACACAAACTATTTTCAACAAAGTGTAGAGTGAGTAAGTAAGGGGGCTCCGGCAGGATTTTTTTTTAATGGAGATGCAAAATCCTGCGTTCTGGGGCATTATAAAGCAGTTATTTCACAATTTTGTTAATAAAACATTTTTATCTAGGTGTATATTAGTTCCATATTTTATCAGTTTTTTTGTTAAATGATGTGCAGGCCTGGGCCTTTTGGCCCGAAAGACAGCCATGCGTATCTGCACAGTATATCCTGGGCCTACTGTGCTCAATTAACTGATTGAATGGGTTTTGTACGACAGTATGGTTCAATGAAAATTACTTGAAAAAAGAGCGGATCCTGATGAAACGACTTATCATGAGCCGGTTCATCTGAATCTGCACTTTTTGCAAACACTTCTGTACAGTTATGTAGTGTTGAAAGTGTTGATGCATGCATACCTACCCATCCCCACACTATCGACACTAAAATAAATGTGGCTGTGAATGGAGAAATGGGGCTTATCATGGGTTTTGCGACCAGTGTAGCTCCAGATCAGCCCGTGCATCCGCACGGTCTGATCTGGATCTGCACTGGTCGCCATTCCATCATTGAATCACCCATAATGCTTCTAACAAGCAATATAGATCGCCATCAGGCGACAGGGACATGCTACTAGATCAGGATATACACTGGTCACAAATCCCATAAGCCCCATTTCTTCAGTCACAGTTACACATGTGTGTATTACAGAATCACCTCTAACATGCCTAAAGTCCCAATTATAACAATTACTGGGCAATTATGGGTTTTATTACACGCATCCGGAAGGTAACAGCAAACACTGAATAGCATACATGTACGTAGGGGCGTTGGAACAGGTGTGACAGGTGTGACAAACAGGTGTGACAAAGTACGTTTTTATTGAAATATTTGTAAATCATATATACTGTACAAACAAGAAATGCGTCTGTCGAACGCGGATGCCACCTGCAGCATATTTGAGAAACTGTGACAAAGTGGTTAACCGAAAAGTGTGACGGACGGACAGACGGACGGACAGACGGACGGTCCAAACACTATATGCCACCCGTTTCTTCGAAACCCGGTGGCATAAAAATACAGTCAGGAATAAAAATATTTGTTCTGAAATTTTTATCATTTCACATAAAAAGTGTATGTTGTTACCACTCAGTTGAACCGTCTGCCGAGACGGTTCAACTGAGTGGTAACAACATACACTTTTGGTGGGTAGCGACGGAACCCACTAGAATCGCCGGGCCAATCTTATGATGCTTCCGGCACCCCTGATAAGGTCACTTTCTTGAGAAGGGAGGACAAGGTTGTCAGGTATTGTCAGATCACATTCAAATTCACATTCCAATATTGACATGAAACAAGCTGGCATAGAATGGGCGTCCTGGGGATTTTATAGATCACAGAAGGCATTAACATTCTTTCAGCTGTACATTAATTAAACATGTGGTATATAATCTGACAAAACAGGGCTTAATACCAGGAGAATACCAGGCTAATGTACATTGATACCAACGTTTGCAGAGGAAATTCCTACCATTTCAGAGTAAAGCCTGATAGAGAATACCATATACATGTACATATACATATACAGGCATTCGACGTGTTTCAGCTTTCATCGGAAAAACCCTAAATATATGAACAAGGCTTCTAACTTTGGTCGGACACGACCTCGTATCATAACAACATAACATGTTTAAAATTGTAATCTCCTATGCATTCCATGTATTTCTGCAGGATAACGATAATTCTCAAATGATCATATGATCGACTTGCCACTACAACATTGACGTTAGAGCCGTAAACAAATTATTTCATTTGTGATGATACGAGGTTGTGTCCGACCTAGGAAAAGCATATATGTAATTCGATATTCTTTGCATAATAATGTTCTAACAATGCTATTTTAGCAAGATAACAATAATTCTCAAATGAACATGCACTTTCCACCAAAATATTCACATTAGCGTTTCTAAAATCGCGGAATTTGTTATGATACATGTACGAGGTCGTGTCCGACCAAAGTTAGAAACCTTGTTCATATATATATACATGTAGTTATACCAATGAAGCCGAATCACGCCGAATGCCTGTGTATACATGCACATGTTAACATGCATGTAAGCAGTAATAGACTTGTATCGCTGGTGCTGCCACTCGGCGCTGGCATAAAACGCTAAAATAGGCGCCAGGTTCCTGGTGGCCGTTTCACTAAACTACTTACGACTAAAATGTTCGTAAGAGCAAATTTAGAATCATCTGCGAAAATCAATTGATGGATTTACATTTATTGAGCATAGGCTGCATATGCAGCCTATGCTCAATAAATGTAAATCCAACAATTATTTACAAGAAAACATCGTTAATGTGAAATTTACAGACTATCATAATTTTGCACTTACGAACATTTTAGTCGTAGGAAGTTTAGTGAAACGGGCCCCTGATGATTACCCATTCAGCTATATACAGAAGAAACTGCATAAACACAGTTTCGTCTAGGAACCGGTGCATGAAATTTTCATTTGCATTGATATGGCATTTGGTTAAGAAGCTGGGGCCCGTTTCAATAAACTTTGTACGACTAAAATGTTCGTAAGTGCAAATTTAGAATCGTCTGGAAATTTCAATTACCGTAATGGATTTACATTTATTGAGCATAGGCTGCATATGCAGCCTATGCTGAATAAACATAAATCCAATAATTGTTTCAAGAAAACATATTAACCCTTACACCGCTACTCACAACAATTGTCGTCTGCTGTTCTTTTTATATTTTGCCTTATATCTCAATAAAAACATGGTTTGACAGCACTTCAGAATCATTTCCAGCGGACTAAGGGTTAATGCAAAATTTACAGACTATCATAATTTTGCACTTACGAACATTTTAGTCGCACAAAGTTTAGTGAAACGCCCCCCAGGTGCATTTCCGACATGAAACATTTTACGCCAGTGCAGAGTGCAGCACAGCTGGGTATTACCCAGCACAAGTGGGTACATCCAGAATTATTATAGGAATGAATGGCCTTTTTGTGGAATTTATCGGGGTATAAACTTGGAAAAGTCGCGGGAATACTGGACGAGGCCTTCCGGCCTTCGTCCAGTATTCCCGCGACTTTTCCAAGTTTATATCCCCGATAAATTCCATAAAAAGGCCATTCATTCCTTATAATTCCAGCATTTGAAATAAATTCATCAAGAAAATGTGTTTATTTTCCGTTTTCTTAAGAATTATTTTAACTGCGCCTGACGGTTACGGAAAGTAGTTCGGCATGGAGTTTACTGGGATATAATTTTGGACGGAGACTTGCAACGGACCAATCAAATGTTAGGGAATTGTGTAAATATTTTTGTGCTGGAATTATCAATGGTTACACTGTTCACACTGTAGTCAGCAAATAAAAAACAGAAATTCAAAGGGTTTAACGTCTCAGCAACAGCTCACAGGTTGAAGTAACGGACCGAGGTCTATAAATACATTAAAATGCCTAAAAGCATCAATAAATGAAGAAAAAAAAGAGCTAAATTATTTGTTTTACTCCAGTCTATATGGAGGGAGTAAACAAAATGTTTAGCTTTTTTTTTCTTCATTTATTGATGCTCTTAGGCATATTTAATGTATTTATAGACCTCGGTCCGTTACTTCAACCTGTGCAACAGCTAGGGGTAATATATAGATGGGACCTCAGTTTATGATCCCATCTGAAGAAAGACAAGTGGGATGGAAAATACTGTGAAAATATTGTTCTCATCTAAGGCGGGGATAGTTAGTGAAAGATTGATTTGATTTATTGGTGTTTAACGGCCTATCAATAGCTAAGGTAATTTAAAGCCGGACCAAAAGGCTCGATACCACATGTAACCTGCTGCATTGGGGAGAAAATCCCAAAATCAGAACGGAATATTTACATAAAAAGAAAATATATTCAGCCCTGAAATTAGAATAACCTGACTTGGTGCCAGGTCACTAAAGTCACTTGGCCCCTTGCCCTAAAAGTAATAGTGTAAGTCAAGGAACGTTTGTTCTTTGTCAATTTTGCACAAGTGAACTAGATAGATGACCAGGTGATTCACTGGTCAAAATCTCAACTGGACACATTTATCCGAAAATGCCACACAACATATACATGTAAATGTACAGGACTGACATGCAATTACAATGTTTATTGAACAAGCCAATAAAGTTATATGGCCAGGAAAATCAATCATGGAGACCATATACCGGGTATTCTGGATACATTTTATGGCTTTGTGAGCAATCTCAGAAATTATTGATTGCATTCTACAGATTTAATTGTTATGGTTTTTAATTACAGTCTACACTCGTTTACTCAAATTCCAGGGGACTGAGGAAAATACTTAGTTGACGAAAATTTGAGTTAAGAAGAGTTATTACATGTATCTATATACATTGTACAGGAAAACATGCACCTAGACCAAGGATTTGATCAAAAGTCTGAGTTTGAGTTAACAAGTGTAGACTACATATTAACCCTTTCCCTGTTTTGCGATATTTCGACTCATCCAAATCGAAAACATCTGAATAAAAGAATCAAATGCTGGGTCAAATGATGGTTAAATTATCTGATAGAGTAGAAAACATTGTGGGAAAAGGAGAAATTGCTTGTTACAAGCAATTTCTCCTTTTCCCACAATGTTTTCAAAAGACATCTTCTGCAGAGGCGTGAAAAGTCGTCTCTATCAGGGAAAGGGTTAAGGAAACAAGAAAATGTGGCCTATAGGCACACAAATGCCTCCGGTGGCAGACTGAAGAATAATAATTAAGTCAATAATAAATTTTAAGGTCAAACGGTCAATGTCATATAAAGGACCGCATGGACGTGTGGTATTTGTGCACTAGTATGATGTATTGAAATATTATAGTGATCCTTCGAGGGATAAAGAACATATGACAGAATTGAGAAACGGCAAAGTTCTTATATAATGTGTGAAAAAGTTCAAAGTTGTTAAGGTCAAAAGGTCGAGGTCATATTAAAGGCAGCATGGATGTATGGCATTTGTTCACAAGTATGATGTACCGATATTGAAATTTTGAAGTAATTCATTAAGGGATATAGATGTAATTATAACAGATTTGAGAAACTCAGGCGAACTTCTTAATGTGTGAAAAAGCTGTGAAGGTCAAAAGGTTAAGGTCACATTAAGGGTAGCATGGATGTATGGCATTTGTTCATAAGAATGATGTGTTGAAATATTGAAGTAATCTACCAAGGGATATAGAAGTTATGACAGAAATGAGAAACTCCGGCAAACTTTTTAATGTGTGGAAAATTTCAAAGTTGTCAAGGTAAAAAAGTCAAGGTCATATTAAAGGCAGCATGGATGTGTGGCATTTGTATACTGTGTAGAAATATTTAAGTATCCTTCAAGAGATATAGAAGTTATGACAGAAATTACCGAAGTTGTCATGGTCATAAGGTCGAGATCATATTCAGGGCATCACATATGTGTGGCATTTGTCTACAGGTATGCTGTGTTGAAATATTTCAGCAATCCTTCAAGGGAGATAGAAGTTATGACATAATTGAGAAACTCCGGCGAACTTCTTAATGTGCCTGACACACGGACGGAGGACTCATGGACACACAGTCCAACACTATATACCTCCAGCTCTACCGAGATCGGGGGCATACAAATTCCCTACTAATGTACACTCACGATACCAATCTAATTTGCTTGTGTTTACGTTTATGTTTGCAGTGTTTCATTGATGGAATTACGAACAGTGCAGATCCTGATCAGACTGTGCGGAAGCACAGGCTGATCTGGATCTACACTGGTCGCAAAACCCATAAGCCCCATTTCTCCAGTCACAGCCACCTATACAGACGGGAATACACAGGTCTGTATGGGCAACCATCATATAATCTGAACACTGAAATTACAATAAAAAATTTCAGAACTGATCCGGTGCCAGGTACCACAGCTGGAAGACTCGGACATGCGACACAAAAAAATGCCCATTACAAAAAATCCATTACCCCACCCACTTCAGTGGCGTAGCCAGGCATACGCACGTACGCACGAGAAAAAATAAAAGGCTTATTTTTCGAAATATGCAATAAAATCTTGGGGGTCGTGGGGGGGGGGATTGCTATTGAGTCTGGAACCGAAACGCATTTTGTATCAAACATACATGTCGATTACAAACAAATGGTGCCGTAAATAATGCAGGAAAACGCGTTTCAAAAAAAATACGGTGGGGGGCATGCCCCCGGACCCCCCTCGCACTCTCCCTCACTTCGCTAGGTCGACGAGTGAGCTGTGCTCACCCAATGTTCTACCATTTGATATGTGTGCGTATCAGAAATTTGTCCCTGGCTACGCCCCTGCACTTGGTCTCAAGATATGAATCTTTAAGGATGGATTCGTTGTAAGATATGCCTATATGTACCCAGCCAAAATCTGGAGCTACAGACATCAGGGACCCGTTTCACTAAACTTTGTACGACTAAAATGTTTGTAAGTGCAAATTTAAGATCGTCTGGAAATTTCAATTGATGGATTTACATTTATCGAGCAGAGGCTGCATATGCTCAATAAATATAAACATTGTTAATGTGAAATTTACAGACTATCATAAGTTTTCACTTACCGGTACGAACATTTTATTCGTACAAAGTTTAATAATTCCAGCATAAAAATGTTTACACAATTCCCTAACATTTGATTGGTCCGTAGCAAGTCTCTGTCCAAAATGTATATCCCAGTAAACTCCCATGCCGAACTACTTTCCGTAACCGTCAGGCGCAGTTAAAATAATTCTCAAGAAAACGGAAAATAAACACATTTTCTTGATGAATTTATTTCAAATGCTGGAATTATAAGGAATGAATGGCTTTTTTGTTGAATTTATTGGAGATATAAACTTGGAAAAATCGCGGGAATATTGGACGAGGCCTTAAAAAAATTACAATTTTCGAGAAAAAAAATCAAATATTATTTTTTTTTTTTCCGAAAATTGTCATTTTTTATCGCTTCGTCCAGTATTCCCGCGACTTTTCCAAGTTTATACCCCAATAAATTCCACAGAAAGGCCATTCATTCCTATAGTGAAACGGCCGCACTGTATACAATAGTACAGGCCTGTATCTGCAATCACAGGTTCGAACAGATGGTCAGTATGTTGGTTTGTTTGTTTATTGGTGTTTAACGGCCTATCAACAGCTAAGGTCATGTAAGGCCGGGCAAACGGGTTCGATCCCGTTTTAACCTGCTGCATTGGGGGGAAAATTCCAAAATCAGAACTGAATATTTACATCGAGAAACAATATATTCAGCTCTGAAATTAGAATAACCTGACCTGGTGGCAGGTCCATACCACACCAAAGTCACTTGGCCCCTTCCACTAAAATAGGATTACGAATAATCGTAATACTCACATAAGGGGTATAACCAGATTCAACTGTCACATACAAAATGCCAAAGACGTATGTGAGGGCCAAACCAGGTCTCCAATCGGAATTCCGGTAAGGATGAACCCCGATCGTTAAATTACCCATCGCTTGCACCCACCTTCCACAGTATGTTGGTGTCATACGAGTATTTTGGGTAGTTTTGTGCAACCACTAATGCTGAAATCATTACACACGACAGAAATCGTCAATTATCTACACATTCACCGTTCCAAACTTTCGGACACCCTTTATACTGTCAAAATATCCACAAAGAAACTTCTTGTAATATGTGTAATTCACGGGAGGTGACGTTTGTTATTAGCCGATCTATTTATAGATCGGCTAATATATTGGTTATTCATCGAATTCTGAAAAAGTTTGTAGCAACCCTTTTCTCCGCTATTCGGTAATCTACGAACGCGAATTTTTCTGTATCACTTCCAAATTGCATCAACCGATAAAGTTTGCATTTTTGGCAATTATCTCCGTTTAAAACTTTACTTATAGCCAAATAACACAATTTTGAATACGTAATGAGCTGAACGCCGGAAGAGATTTAACCCGGAAGTTATTGTTGTTGAAGTCCATAGTTGGCTCTAATGGCCATATACGCCAACATACGCCGATTATTGGGCTAATTTAAAGCTTTTATTTATTAAACAGAACAAGTTTCAGCCACGTATAATCGCGTAAAATGTGTTTATTCAGCTAATTTATAATCGACCTCTGCTCAAAATCTCCTTACTAGCAACCCCAGCATTTTCGGGTTTATCCCAGCATCTCGGGTTTATCCCATTGGATCGCGTATGCGCGTCATTTTGCGCGTCATTTGACGCTAGTTAATATTCACAAAATTTTCCACCAATCAAAACGAAGAATTGCCCTTCATAGCCAACTTTGATTTGTTTACGTATCATGCAGGGATGGCAGGGATGCATCCAGCACGCGCGATTGCGGCAATCCCCCTTAATTATTGTCAATGCCGCAAATTATTGATTGTCTTGCGCCCGACATCGCGCAAAAAATCACGGATGGGGCACATTAGGCCAATCTGGGCATGTGCCTGAATACGCAGGAGCTTGCGTCTATTTTTAGATGACACTGTAACCGCTAGATATATATAGCCCTGGTAGCTCCGCCCACTCGCGTGCTGCCACAGAATTCGGACAAACACACAGTGACTACAACTTTGTGTATTGCGGAGGGTGTAATTTGTAGATAAATAGAGCATACAGTACAGGTGTTACGCTGGAATATTTCGCAACATAATGGTGACAACAAAACATTGCTGCTATGGCATTGCTGCTATTGGATGGATTTGGGAACGGGTTTCCAAAACCTGCACAAAATCGAGAAAAATGTCAACGCTGGGATACAGAACTGTGGTCGAAAATAGTTTACCATTGACAATGTTACCAGAGACACCTACATATGTTCGATGCACTTTACCCTGATTTGATCGGCTAATAACATCATGCTCTGCATGACTTTTCATCTGTTTGTTTGTTTGTTGGGTTTAACGGCCTATCAACAGCTAAGGTCATTTAAGGCCGGGTCAATGGGTTTAGTACTAACTGCCATATATTACCTGTACAAGTACATGTACATGGGAGGTGAAGTAAATTGTATGTTGGTAACAATGCACCCAAATCACCAGATATACCAAAAATAACCCATACAACACGGAAATATGCACTGTTCTTCAAGATTTATGGTGAGATATGGAGGAAAAGATAGGTGAAAAATAACCTAAAATGTAGATGAGAGTGACATTCAGAGGTATATAAATGACCATTTCATGTGGGCATTCAGCCAAATAAAAACAGGTAAAAACATGACCTTGTAAAGTTAGATAAGCTAAGCCATACAGGTAAGTCATTGAATGAACTGACATAGGATCTCAAGTGATACAAGCCACAACACAATGTTTATGACCAGTGTAGGCACAGATCAGCCTGTGCATACTGAGCACAGTCTGATCAGAGCCTCTAGATGCTGATCATCATTCAGTCAAATTGATTTCACATTCAATTTACACTGTTCAGGGATTCCGCTGGGGAAAATAAAAAAATCGCCACTTCATATTTTATTTTTTTCGAAAATTGTAATTTTTTATCGCCAATTGTTTATTTTTATCGCCAATTGCGAAAGTGGCGATCGCCAGCGGAATCCCTGACTGTTACTGATCTTGTGTCTGTAACGCTGGGCGACTTACTCGCCCAGCGTTACAGACAGAAGATTCGGGTTAATCATTATCATGGGTGGTGCTAGCAATTAATCAGCCAGGTGGGCCACAACTGTCATAAGCCCCATTTCTTCAGTCACAGCCACATCTAAATCCAGAGCTCCAGATAAGGTGCGTATTGGCGTATTTTACACACTGATTTTAGCAGAATACACATTGATTATCAAATGTGTGAGTGCAAAATACTCAAAGAAATGTGAAAATACGCATTGATTGTCGTCAAATTGAGTAATGAAAATACTGTAATAAAGTAGAAAATTCACTTAGTTGAGCTGCAAAAAGCAGCTCAACTAAGTAACTTTTAAACTTTATCACAGTATACATAATTGAAAAAGTAATAATGCACTCAAATAAGTATATGTTTAAATTTATTTTATGTTTTTTTATCATTTGTTTAATAACGAAGCAAATCAATAATAAATTTGTGAAAATAAAATATGCATTTAATTTGAAATAAGGGGGTACAATACTCTTTAGACACAAAGCTTATCTGGAGCTCTGTAAATCCTGGCAGACAGTTTTCTACACGATTACAATCCATGTCCAGTACACTGTGACCCAGGGTAAGAGAACTTTAACTCTGAATTTTCAAAAATAGAAAACACTGAAAATTAATTAGTTTCCATAAATGATCTCAGCATTATATAATAGACACAATTTATACATTTTCATCTTTTTCTTGTATATCTATGAAGATATTTACTAGTAAGAATGAACATATTAAGCACTGACGCCATTTATATTTTATTTCACAAAGTGGTAATCAGGTGGGGTATTAAAATATAGTGACATTTTCTCATGGACTCGTTGACATTATCCTTAATCTTGCTAAATCATGTGAGATTATCTATTATCTACAGACGTTTCATTACTAAGTTAAACTGTATTACCCAGTAATAATAAAATATGACTCACCATGACGAAAATGCACTATATAATGGGGCATTAGTAGTTTACAGCCAGTGTTGTCCCAGATCAGCCTTTAACCCATTTCAGTGTAAGGATACAATAATTTTTGTTTAAAAAATCTCATCTTGTTTATTTCTCCATGAAAGTATATGTTGTTACCACTCATTTGAACCGTCTCGTCGAGACGGTTCAAATGAGTGGTAACATCATATACTTTTGAGATCAAATACAGAAAATAGGATTTTTTTCCCTCAAAAGTTCACTCATTTGAACCGTCTCGTCGAGACGGTTCAAATGAGTGGTAACATCATATACTTTTGAGATCAAATACAGAAAACAGGATTTGTTTTCCTCAAAAGTTTCATACTACTTTAATTGTATCCAGTCTCTAATGGGTTAATGATTCCACATCCAAAACATTGTATTTCTCTCAGTCAAGTTTTACTAAACTTTATATAGTCATCACAATGTTACCTTCGATAAATTCTCCAAATGAATATTAATTTAAAATTTATTTGTTCATGTCAATCAGTGCACCACAGCATTGATAAAAGTTGTTTGTTTGTTTATTAGTGTTTAACGGCCTATCAACAGCTACAATCATGTAAGGCCGGGCTCCCAAAATCAGGACGGAATATTTACATCGAGAACAAATATATTCAGCCCTGAAATTAAAACAACCTGACCTGGTGCCAGGTCCATACCACACCAAGTCACTTGGCCCCTTCCCCTAAAATAGGATTACGAATATCGTAATACTCACATAAGGGGTATAACCAGATTCAACTGTCGCATACAAAATGCCAAATACGTATGTTAGGGCCAAACCAGGTCTCCAGTCGGGATTCCGGTAAGGATGAACCCCGATCGTTAAATTACCCATCGCATGCTCCCACCCACTTGAAAAAAGTTGAATTTATCATGTTTATGCATCTTCACTGCAATAATGCATTATTCCTGTGATACGTACATGTAGGACATTACATACAGGGATTAATATACTATGCACACTGGGTCGCATTCCGGCCCCTTCCACAATACTAGCGGGCGGTTTTTTTTTTCAGGAAAAAAATCCCAATTGAAAAGAAAAAAATATCAAACTTTACCAACATTTGCTTTTCTATTTGCTTCATTTCTCAATTAAAGTATATTAAATTTTGTTACCACTCATTTGAACCATCTCAACCGTGGTATCAACATATACTTTTGATGATAAATAATAAAAATACATGGACATTTTTTTGCTACTTGAATGATAGTTTTTCCTCGACATGAAAAGGCTTAACAGAAGAATTAAAAGCTCCAGATAAGCTGCGTATTTGCTTAAATACACAATTAAAATTGCCAAAAACTCAATTGAAATCAGAAGTAGCGAGTATCAAAAAAGCAATTTTGTGGTACCTTTATAATGCTGCAGAAAACAATAAACAGACCACAAATATAGCATATTCTCTTATTTTCCATGAAAACAAATCTTGGTATTTCATTAGAATTGTCTCCAAGTGATTCTAATAAAATGCCAACACATGTTTTCATTTCGAAGCAAACTATTCAATAATTGCTGTCTGTTGATGTGTAAACAGTAGTGTGATTTTATTTTACCCAATTAAAATGTTGAAATAACCAATTGCTTCAGAAATGATGGAGTGACAATACTCAATTACGAATTCCTTATCTGGAGCCCTGATCCATAAATTGTAATAGATATACTGATGTACCCACACATGCCTCTTGGAACAATGCAATCAAACCAATCAAAATCCAAGAACCTTCCCTTCCAAGAGGCGTGCATAGGTGGGTCCGTTAATCTACACTACGGCCATAGATACCGAGAGTGACAATACTCAATTACTAATTCCTTATCTGGAGCTTGGAATTTGAGATGGAGATTTCCCAATTTAGTGCGATTTTCCCCAAAATTATTGGAAAAGGCCCCTTCCCCAAATGGCTCAGTTAAAGGTACATGCCCACTCAGTAGGTTATAATATACGGAGAGAGATAGTTTTGTATATTCTGTAGATATGACATATTCTGGCAAAAAAACATTTATTCACCATTACCCCACGGCACGTATTGATCATGGGATCATTGTGATCATGGCGATAGCTATGTTTCCTTAAAATGTTAAAGGACATTATTATTTATTATCTGTATTTATTTTTTGATGTGCAATGATCATACTTTATAATTAATCCGTCGAAAATATTATTTGTTCAGGTGACGCATTTAATTAGTATAAATAATTAAAAAATACATGTAGCATTTGCATATGAAAATAGCCTGATATCACAGCGAGTCACTATCAGCATGATCAGTAAAATAGTTATTACTAAATGATTATATCGATTTGTATAGAGGGCACTTGTAATTTTTAGAACTGGTGGAATAGTGATACAATTATACATGTATTTAATTAAATTTCCTATAAAGAACATTTTGTGCCTACTGAGTAGGCATGTATATACCTTCCCTGACATAGTCGAGAACTCCACCGACCCAATCAAGTTTATCAGGAATGTGAGTCTCTGAATCATGAACTCATGACTATACCAATACACTGGAATAATAATTGTATTCAGAACATGTCAATGTGTATTTTTTATGCTTTCATTCCTTGATAAAAATTGGTTGTGTCCAGCAGATCATTCAATGAGATTGTTGAACAATATCAATTGGTAGAAATTTCGGTCTAATACCTGAAGGGTGAGATATAGAGTTGATAATATAAAACTGACGGACTTGCGGTTGTCCATATTCTGGCAAATTTCAAATTATTTTTGGCTAATCTTATTGGCGCTGCTGTAGACTGTAGTCGCTGATCAGAGTGATTAAAATTGCTCTTGGAAATTCCATATTTCCTGATGCATGCACTGCAGGCACTTTGTGGTATAAATGACAAAAGCATCTTTAAATTGTACCCAATTTTACTCCAATATTAAATATCTACAAGGTACGACACCTTTTCAACCAACGGAAGTGGTACTAGTGTACCTTGGGCCCGGCTCTCTAATTCAGTAATTCTAATGCGTACAAAGGCCAGCAACGTCTCGGCCTATGACTTTGGGCACGTTACAATTACTGAATTAGCGATCCGGGCCCATGTTAAATAATCCCATGGATGTATGAACACATATTGATTATTGTTCAAAATATACAACTGATTGACAGTGGAACCTCTCCAAACACTCCGGGATTAGTCGTGACCATGGGCGGATTCAGGGGGGGGGGGGAGGCCCCCCCTAAAATTTGCAGAGTAGACATTTTTTACAAGTTACAAGACACGTTTCATGCCAAGTGCCATGTATTCCATGCATTTTTCGGTCGTTTTCTTATTGTTTTCAATAACAAATCATGTCTAAACATACTGTGACAGTGTCAATATTGTTGCTCCAAAATGCGCCAGAACGCAGGAAATGCGATGTAGATTTCCAAAATATTCCGGGAGGGAATGCCCCCAGACCCCCCTAGCGCTGAGCTCGGGAGCTCGGTCGACTATTTTGCAATACTTGACTATATTATCGAACGAGCATAGCTCGTTCGATAATATAGTCAAGTATTGCAAAATAGTTACGCCCCTCCTAACCCGAAATCCTGGATCCGCGCCTGGTGACTTCATGACTGTCTTGATATACAACTTGATTGGGTCGGTGATGTTCTCGGCTACACCGGGATGTGCCCTGTTTAGATAGTCTCCACTGTAATTCTAGAACACTCCGAAAGGGTATAGTCACATAAATACGACTCTCACGGATACGTAGGATGTTACTTGCTAAGAGGTGAAGGGAGCGACACAGTAAGCAGATTGAAACCGTGGAAAACCTCGCTCTATATATACAAGAGCGATGATGCTTACAGGTATTGCAAAAATATACATACATGATTTTTTCGAAATTGCAATGAAACCTTTCAAAGCATAACACGCTGAGGTGACTTGAATTTGTGTTATGCTTAGAGAGGTTCCACTGTAGTCTGTAGATGTCATTTTGTAAAACCGACAGCAACAGGTGCCCTTCCTGTTTCATTAATTCAATAATTGCCTACTTACCTCTTTGCTTCTCCCAACAGAGAAATTGGGCACACATTCCACAATTCTTGGCATTTTGGACGTTGACAGAATACTTCAAAGATGCAATCACGCACACACGTCAATTAGTACAAGTCACACAGTCGTTGAAAATGTAATTGTGTTTGCTCAACACCTGTGTCTCATGTCAAGACTCGTGTGAAAAACGTCACCAAGCTTTGCGCTCTTTCCTTAGCGATTTTCCGTGACGTCATCGGATTTTGTGTAGAACGTTTTACACCGGGCACCATCTTCGATCGTGTCAACCTGAGATTGTTTTGCAGCATTTTGACAATTTGTCAGGTATACACAGACACCTATCATTAACCTTTGTGACAGTAACATTATTTTATTGTTCTCCCTTGGTATGATTCGCGTGTTACACATAGAATTTGTTGCTTTCATGCATGTTTTATTGATTGAAAATGTGGGTCACGTTAGAACTTCCCAGTTGAGTGCCGCCTTACAGGCTACATTCGCAGAGCTCCAGATAAGACCGAATTTCTAAAGTCGTTATTTTCATTCTCCAGTAGAATGTGCCAATTTGTAGTAGCATACCGATTTCCAGCAAACGTTATTCTATTATTTTATTACAAATTTAATGTTTTTTTTATTTGAAAAAAAGGAAAATATGCATTTTAAAGGTATGGTCGGGACGCCAGTTTTCAGGGGTAGTTGGGAGATATCGGGGTATTCATATATTTTGTAATTTATAGACATGTGTGCAGCCGCGATGTGCTTTACGTGAGATGATTAAAATAAGCATGACTTGACGACGTACATTAAATCCTTTGAAAATCTCACAAAATTCAGTGTTTGGACTAAATATTGGTAATTTTTGCCATTTATGTAATTTTGTTCACGAACCTATTGTGATTTTCTGCGTCCGCCATTAATCTGCTTTTTAATATTGTTAAAATCATAAACAATAGAAAAGTTTCAAGTTTTCCTTCACTGTGCCTCATTCATATGCGAGATGAAAACTCGGGACGAATTAGCAGATTTATTGACACTTTCGAAACATACCCCGAAAACACCAACCATAAGTCAAGATGGCCGACTCCTGTGTTGCTAAACGCGCTACCGCCAATTTTAATCTCGCAACAATCTTATTTAGAAGGCAAGAAACATTGAAAGAAATGTTTACCAATCGATTGAACTGACAAGTTAGCTCATGTTATATTTATAAACACCGCTAGTTGATGAACGTGTTAATACCCCGAAAACTAGACCCACCATCATACATGCCCACATGCTAGGTTATAATATAGGGAGGCATATTTTTTTCGTCCATACATTAGATATAACATTGTTCGGGCAAAATGAACAGTCATGAACCATTTTCGGACGATATAATTGGCATTTTTATACTTCGTATATCACACATCATGTCACATGAATTTTCACACTGATATCAGGGGCGATAACCGTGTTTCCTTAAAATGTTAACTGACATTACTATTTCTTCTCTGTAATTACTTTTTGATGTGCAATGATCATACTTATTAATCTGTCGAAAATTATTTTTTTTTCAGGTGATTCATTTAATTAGTATAAATAATTAAAAAATACCATGCCTCATTTGCATATGAAAATATCCTGATACCACCGCGCGTCACTATCAGTAAAATAAATATTACTAAATGATTATATCTGTATAGCGGGCACTCGTAATTTTTAGAACTGGAGGAATAGTGACACAATTATACACTTATTTAATTCCTGTAAAGAAAATTTTTTGCCTACTGCGTGGGCATGTACCTTTAATAACGACAAAGTAGCCACAATTCTCATGGATTCGTGCCTTCTCATTGATTCGTGCCCCTAGAAAACAAGTGAATAAGCATATTCTAAGAATAGTGTTAATTGAAAATTATTTTAAAAAGGTATTTTAAGTTGTTTCCCACAGTTTAGTTACATACAATTGTGATTTACCACCTATTTTGTGATTTTTAGCCAGGTTTTTTGAAAAAAAATCCAGGCTATTGGATTGGCGAAAGCCGGGCGGGCGGTCGGCGTCCACAATCAATGTTAAGTTTTCGTGTTTGAGTCCATTTCTTTGTTACTGTACCACCTAGGACCACCAAACTTTCACAGCTTCATAATCAAGGGGTGCCCACCACATATCACTATCCAACATGTTACTTTTTTTTTAACTTGACCCATTTTTTCCGCGTAGTCGACTTAGCCATTTTCAATGTTAAGTTTTCGCGTTTACAATGTTAAGTTTTCGTGTTTAAGTCCATTTCTTTGGTACTGTACCACCTAGGACCACCAAACTTTCACAGCTTCATAATCAAGGGGTACCCACCACATATCACTATCCAACATGTTATTTTTTTTTTTAAACTTCACCCATTTTTTCCGCTCAGTCGACTTAGCCATTTTCAATGTTAAGTTTTCGCCTTTACAATGTTAAGTTTTCGTGTTTAAGTCCATTCTTTGGTACTGTACCACCTAGGACCACCAAACGTTCACAGCTTCATAACCAAGGGGTGCCTACCACATACAACTATCCAACATGTGACCATTTTTTTACCTTCACCTATTATTTCTACGTAATTGACTTAGCCATTTTCAACGTTAACTTTTTAACGTACGTCTGGTTAGAGTTTTTTGGTTAAAACTTTTTCGTTATACTATATCTCTGCAACTGCTTCGCCCATTACCTTGAAACTTCACATGGGTGTTTATCATCATCCATATTTTCATTCTAACCCACAACCGTGCGGCCCCTGTGCCCAATGTCAAGGTCAAATTACTTTGAATTTTTTTGTTAAAAGTTTTTTTGTGTACTATATCTCTGCAACTGCTTCACCCAATACCTTGATACTTCACATGGTGTTTATCATCTTGTCGCACCTGCTTGCGGAAAGCGCGATCCTGTGCCCAATGTCAAGGTCAAATTACTTTGAATTTTTTTGTTAAAGTTTTTTCGTGTACTATATCTCTGCAACTGCTTACACCCAATACCTTGATACTTCACATGGTGTTTATCATCATTGTCGCACCTGCTTGCGGATAAAGCGCGATCCTGTGCCCAATGTCAAGGTCAAATTACTTTGAATTTTTTTGTTAAAGTTTTTTTGTGTACTATATCTCTGCAACTGCTTCACCCAATACCTTGATACTTCACATGGGTGTTTATCATCATTGTTGCACCTGCTTGCGGAAAGCGCGATCCTGTGCCCAATGTCAAGGTCAAATTACTTTGAATTTTTTGTTAATTTTTTTTCGTATACTATATCTCTGCAACTGCTTCACCCAATACCTTGATACTTCACATGGGTGTTTATCATCATTGTCGCACCTGCTTGCGGAAAGCGCAATCCTGTGCCCTATGTCAAGTTCAAATTACTTTGAATTTTTTTGTTAAAGTTTTTTCGTGTACTATATCTCTGCAACTGCTTCACCCAATACCTTGATACTTCACATGGGTGTTTATCATCATTGTCACACCTGCTTGCGGAAAGCGCGATATCGTCGGCATTTTGGCATACGTCCGTCCGTTCGTCCGTGTGTCTGGTTAAAGTTTTTTGGTTAAAGTTTTTCCATCTACTATATCTATTTTTTTAGTGTCCATGCCTCGCTCCAAGGCGCGACATGCAGGCCACGGCCATCTAGTCTACAAAAAGTGGGTATAATTATGTTATCCAAGTGTCTATGCTTGGAAAAAACCTGGCCTTCGTGGCTTTGCCTCGTTTCTTGTTCTACATACTTCCTTAATCTGAAAAGGGTCTGATGCATACAATTTGATATATGTTGATTTCTAGGTGAATTTGGACTTCACCATATTTAAATTTGATTTATCTAGGCAGCAACAGTGGGTAGCAGGTGGGAGAATGCGATGGGTAATTTAATGATCGGGGTTCATCCTTACCGGAATTCCGACTGGAGACCTGGTTTGACCCTCACATGCGTCTTTGGCATTTTGTATGTGACAGTTGAATTTGGTTATACCCCTTATGTGAGTATTACGATTATTCGTAATCCTATTTTAGGGGAAGGAGCCAAGTGACTTTGGTGTGGTATGTACCAGACACCAGGTCAGGTTATTCTAATTTCAGGGCTGAATATATTTTATCTCGATGTAAATATTCCGTTGGGATTTTCCCCCCAATGCAGCAGGTTAAAATGGGATTGAACCCGTTTGCCCGGCCTTACATGACCTTAGCTGTTGATAGGCCGTTAAACACCAATAAACAAACAAACAACTAGGCAGCAACACTTCTTTGTTGTACGAGTGATTAAGAAATGTCACTCAAATGTGCAAAAAGTTATAGGGCACGAACCTGATGAGAAGTTTCAAGATCAATTAGGCGACTTTGGTGGATTATTTCTAGGGACCAAGACTTGCATAAATAACAATTTTTGTGAATTAGGGGCACGGATCCATGAGAATAGGGACTAATGCTTATCTGGTACGCTGAAACCATTTTGTATTAGATCTCTGCAGACACAGGAACCAGTCTCTACGATTCTAATGTGTTGCCGATTCTAATGTGTCGCCATTATATACCATAAAGGAATTCAACCAAAGTGCTTAGTTTGAATTACTGATCAAATTGCGATAACGTCATGCATTTTGCACATATGTGCATATTATTTAAACCGACATATAGATGAATGTTTTTACCCCATAACAAGACTGTTCCCAAGTAAATCAGTCATTAATTGGCTGAAATATTTATGTTTCATTCACATAGTCATAGGTATATCTGTTTCACCTGCTCGCCAGAGTAGTAGGCCACTACAAAACCCATACAATTCATTTATAGAAAAAATTGTCATGCATATTTATTTCTTGAAATTGACAAACCACACATTTTTAGCTCGCCTACACAAGAGCTTATGGCATACCCCCGGTGTCGTCGGCGTCGTCCACAAACTTAACGTTGGGTAAATGTCTTATAACTTCTGTTTCCTTTCATGGAACACCTTGTTATTTTTTCATACATGCATTCCTCAGATGACCCTCTATCATGCTGTAGCAAATCCATGCTGTCACAAACCTAGCACATTCATAAACTTAACGTTGGGGTAAATGTTGTGTAACTTCTGTTTAATTACAGGGAATACCTTTATATTTCATACATGCATTCATCTGATGATACTCTATCGTACTATAGCAAATCCATGACCCACCTCCCACCCCTTTCCCCAAGGTCAATGTCACAAACTTAGCACATTCATAAACTTAACGTTGGGGTAAATGTCTTATAACATCTGTTTCCTTTCATGGAACACCTTGATATTTCATACATGCATTCATCTGATGATACCCTATCGTGCTATCGCAAATCCATGACCCCCCCCCCCCCCCCCCCCCCCCCCCCACCCCTTTCCCTCGAGATCAACATCATAAACTTAACGTTGGAGTAAATGTCTTTTTATAACTTCTGTTTCTTTACAGGGATGCCTTGATATTTCATACATGCATTCATCTGATGATACTCTATCATGCTATAGCAAATCCATGACCCCCCACCCCTTTCCCCAAGGTCAAGATCACAAACTTAGCACATTCATAAACTTAACGTTGGGGTAAATGTCTTATAAATATGTTTCCTTTCATGGAACGCCTTGATATTTCATACATGCATTCCTCAGACGACCCTCTATCATGCTGTAGCAAATCCACAACCCACTACCCAACCCTTACCCCAAGGTCAAGGTCACATACTTAGCATGTTCATAAACTTAACGTTGGGGTAAATGTTGTGTAACTTCTGTTTCTTTACAGGGAACGCTTTGATGTTTCATACATGCATTCATCTGATGATCCTCTATTGTGCTACAGCAAATCCATGACCCCCCACCCCTTTCCCCAATGTCAAGGTCACAAACTTAGCACATTCATACATGCATTCCTGATGTGAATAGCTATCATGCTGTAGAAAATCACCAACTCAGTGCGTTCATAAACTTAACGTTGGGTTAAATTTTGTTTTACTTCTGTTTTCAGGGAGCACATTGATATTTCATACATGCATTCATCTTAATATGCTATATTATGCTATAGCAAACCCACAACCCACCTTGCACCACTGACCCCAGTGTCAAGGTCCATCGCACGCCCCTTAACCCAAGGTCAAGTTATATAATATTCATGTTTTTTTTATGCAACTTTGCCAAGTTTGACTGAAGGCTGCCAACAGGCGAGCTTCGATGTCTTCTGACAACTCTTGTTCTTTACTGCCATCCCCTTGTACAGGGGTCATACCATGGCAGTTATCCGGACAATCAATTTATCGGACAAAGGAAAATACCTGTTAATTAAGCACTTTCTTTTGGTCCAATATTGCAACGAATACTTGCTGTTTCCATACCAGTGTGAAGAATATATCGCCAAGGTAAACATTTTATTAAAATTTGCTGAAAAAATTCCCCAGCTCTGTCCACAAGTTGTTTACAGTGTCAAGAGTCACGCGGGGGACATAATCGAGTGCGCCCATTACGTCATTGCCGAGTTGTTCTATAAATACAATAAATTCTATAAATATGGTGTTTTCCAAGAAGCGAAGGGTGACTGATTTTTCTGCAGAACTACACAATGCTGTTTACACTGGTTTACAGGCGGTAAACTTATGATTTCAATGTGAGAATAGAAGTTATTAGATTATTATACGTTTGACCGGATAATTGATTGTCAATGTTAATCTTACGACTGATGATCTGACTCAATTTTAAGTGAGAAAGATGGCACATTTTGCTAAATTGTTTTCATGCGCTGAGAAAGCAAGAACCGAGAAACTAGTAGCGAGAACTCTGGTGCAAGTTTTGCTGTGATTGGCTACATATAGTGAACAATTGTCTCGGGTGTCTTGCTTGAATTTAAAGGCACACCAGGTAAACGTAATTAATACCCAATATAACAATACGATGCCTTTCTTGACCTAACACTAGCATTAGATTTGAGATCAGTAGCCTATTTCACCAACATTGCAAAGTATACTTTTCTAGCAAAGTATACTTTGAGGGAGTAATCATTTATTTTTCCTGAAATGCATTATTTCATATAGAACTAACAAATGCATATATTTTGATTAAAAGTATTCAGAATTATTATACTGAATTTATTACATTATCACAGCCAAATTGGCTGTGATAATGTAATAAATTCAGTATAATAAAAATTAATAAATTTATCTTAAAATTGAAAATTTCTCCCTCAAAGTATACTTTGTTGGAAAAGTATACTTTGCAATGTTGGTGAAACGGGCTACAGAATGCCATCAAAATCAGGCATTTCGCTGCACACCATGCTAAAATAGCTGGGGGGACACTACACACTGATGAATCTGTCTTGCTTTACAGCATGGTGCAGGCAGTGAAGCGGCGACAAGCGGTGGTGTCGAAGGTGCAGCAACTGCTGGCTGGTATTGGCTACATTCGCTACCAGAAACAGATCCCCAATGTCGATCGATTGGCCAGGTATGGTGTGGACACAATTTTAACCCTTTTACTCATAAGTTGCACGGCTTTCAAAATCGGACGTTGTCAGTTCAATCCTCAACCTAGCGTTAAAAATACTTGCATGGTATTTCCATCCCACTGGTCTGTTGGATGAGACTTTAAACTGTTGTCCCTTCTGTATATGACCTTAGCTGTTGCTGGGACGTTAAACCCATTCACTGTCACTACTCTACATGTATTATGCAGGTATATGGAGCGGGAGCACGAGGTAAAGCAGGCTGAGGTGGAGAAACACCTACACCTTGCTGTACTAGACAACCTCGTTCACTCGTACACAGGTGTTGGCTTCAAGGGATCTAAGACCGGGGTCGAGTATGAGGGGTTTCGGGTCCCGGAGTCCGAGGAAATTGAAGTGGTGAGTCCCTAGATATGAATTTTGTTGAGTAAAACCTGGAAATTTTCCTTTTATGTTTTATTTATTTTAGAGTAAATTTGAAGTTTCATCTGCACATATTCTTTGGTTTAATTTTCTTTAGACGCTAACCATTTATTCTCTTTACATCAAATTCAGTTCGCAACCTGTAAGAATTCCTCAGCAAGCCTCGGTATACCTGCACATTTTCTAACCTTACCAGATAAATTTGGTATCAAAATATACAAGCCTTGTAATCTATATACATCATGCTCGGCTCTGAAATGGTAGGAATTCCTCCGTAAGCCTCGTAAGTCTTACACATTCCCTAGGCTCACATGTTAACCTTGATAAAAACTAGTATTCTCTATTTCTGTTTTCATAGTACAAACATAAATGGAATACCTAGTGTTTTGATACCAAAACTAAACTAAACTCGACTCTGAAACGGTAGGAATTCCTCGGCAAGCCTCCAAATTCCTACACATTTCCTAGCCTCTCTTGATGAACTGTAGGATGATGATGGCCATGACTGGTACTGCTTCGAGTGTCATGGCCCGGGCGAGATGTACACATGCTGTGATTGTTGGCGCGTTTTCCACCCTGCGTGCCAGGACGAGGATACCTCCGACAGCAAGTATCTCTGCGCTATCTGCAAGGTGTGTATTAATGTGAAGAAAGTGAATGTTATACGGATGGGATGGAAGCTCTGTTTTAGTACATATATCAAGACAGTTTGTGGTATCTAAGTGAATGTATGGCTGTGACTGGAGAAATGGGGCTTATGGGCTTTGCAACCTGTGTAGATCCAGATCAGCCTGTGCATCCGCAGTCTGATCAGGATCTGCACTGTCCGCCATTCCATCAATGAAACACCTGTCATGTTTCTAACAAGCCATATAGATTGTTACCAGGCTATCGGAGTGTGCTATTTGATCAGGAACTACACTGGTCACAAATCCCATAAGCCCCATTTCTACAGTCGCAGCCACATTTATGTAAATGATAAATTGCGTATTCCTAAAGTTGTGCCAAATATTGCATTTCACAATTTACTAGTTGATAATTCCAGCACAAAAATATTTACACAATTCCCTAACATTTGATTGGCCCGTAGCAAGTCTCTGTCCAAAATTTATATCCCAGTAAACTCCCACGCCGAACTACTTTCCATAACCGTGAGGCGCAGTTAAAATAATTCTTAAGAAAACGGAAAATAAACATAATTTCATGAATTTTCAAATGCTGGAATTATAAGGAATGAATGGCCTTTTTGTTGAATTTATCGGGGATGTAAACTTGGAAAAGTCGCGGGAATACTGGACGAGGTCTTAAAAAAATTAGTTTTTTAAGGCCTCGTCCAGTATTCCCGCGACTATTCCAAGTTTATATCCCGATAAATTCCACAACAATGATCAAACCGAGCTTGTTGGTTGCGCAAATGATTGAGATGTACCTTCAAACAATGGATATTTGATTGTAATGAATACAAATTGTCCGAAATAAAAGCCTGATTTTGTTCGACTGGTGTCCATATTTGTTATAATATAAATTATGTCCATTATTGGACATATTGAAATAAATTTTGCACCCTGCTGAGCAGTATTTTGAATGACACTTAAAGGTACATGCCCACTCAGTAGGCACACAATGTTCTTTATATCAGAGACATTATCGGAGACATTTTCTGGCAAAATGAACATTCATTCACATTGCCCCACGTATTTATTGGCATTATTATACATTTTATATCAGACGTAAATTTCCACACTGATATCAGGGGCGATAACAGTGTTTCCTTAAAATGTTAACGGACGTTAATATTTATTCTCTGTATTTATTATTTGATGTACCATAAGTATGTTATAGTTCACATATTGAATTTTTAATAAACTAATTTCTTGCTCATTGGCACTCGCTCAAAATTTATTTATTAAAACTTTCAGACTAGTCCATTTATGAAAAGGGGGTGAAATTTAATTGCAAAAAGTGCAGATCCTGATGAGCCGGCTTGTCCCGAGCCGGCTCATCTGGATCTACACTTTTTGTCTACCGGTATACAGGCATGTGGTGTTGAAATGGTGAATGTTTTTTGTTTTTTTTATAATATATTATTATTTTTTTGTATAATATATTATTTTTACACTGTGAGAAGCCACTACAAAGTGGCCTTTTGTTTGTTGGTCATAAACAGTAAATTGTATGTGTTTATGAGTCTCTACAGACTTGCTCTAGGTAATGAAGCTATTAATATGCTATATTTCCACTTACTTCTCCCCAGAGACACAAGGTAACATTGATTTGTCGTCAACCAGTAGCTTATCTTGTGTGTTGTATTTGTGGGTCACCTTGTGTCACAATTGTTGTGAAATGTATGCTTATTTTTATGTCCCACCACGATAGTGGAGGGGACATTTAGTGTTACCCTTACCGTCCTGTTCTACCATCCGTCACCAACCTTGTAACTCGTAAAACTTTTAAACCATACTAGCTACAGACCATAAACTTGGTATGTAGCTTCTTTATGATGAGTAGATGCGCAACGTTTATTTTGATTCGACCCTCGGGCCATGGATTATCTTCCCTTTTGGACTTAATTATCGAAGCGGTATGTGGGGCATCCGTGCTCTATGAACACATTTTCTAGTTTTGGAGTTATGTGATAAGCGATTTTTGCGACTGTGTCTGGACAAATGGGGCTTATAGCATTCATGACCTGTCTAGCTCCTTATCTGTTAGCACACTCCATCAACTTGATAAGGATCTTTTCTGTTGGAAAAATGGTGTTTATTTCGCTGACTGAATGGCAAACAGTGCAGACAGATGCCCAGGTAACCCAAATTTTCTTGCATTTCACAGACCCTGTGCAAATGCCACAGACTCTGGGTTACTGTGCATGCGGATATTTGTATCTGACTAGAAAATCAGACTTGTGGGTTTTGCGGCCAGTGTAGATCCAGATCAGCCTGTGAATATGCACAGTCTGATCTGGATCTGCACTGTTAGCCATTCCATTAATGAAACACTCGTCCTGCTTCTGAGGCCAAGAGACTTTGGTGAGGTATGGATGTAAATAGTCCGTTCTGATTTTGGGCTTTTCCCTCAATTCAGCTGGTTAAATGCGGGATCGAACCCGTTGGCCCGGCCTTAAATGACCGTAGCTGTTGATAGGCTGTTAAACACCAATAAACAAACAAACTCGTCATTCTTCTAGCAAGATATATAGATCATTATCAGGCTACAGGAATGTGCTGTTTGATCGGGAGCTTCACTGGTCACAAATCACATAAGCCCCATTTCTCCTGTCACAGTCACATTCGTCTCAATGACGTAAGCCCCGTTTGTCAAGTCGCAGCCACAATTATGTGATATCACAGTCTGACCCATATACAATGTACATAAATTTGCGAAACGGCATAACCAGACTTAATCCTTCAGAGCTCCAAATAAGTTTTGTGTCTAAAGAGTACTATACCCCAAGATTTCAAATGCAATGCGTATTTTCCTTTTACAAATGTATTATAGATGTTCTTCCTTATTAAATAGGGAACAAATGATACAAAAAAATAAAACAATTTAAAATGCACTTATTTTTGCTGCAAAAAGCTAACATTGTTTGCTTTTTGCAGCTCAACTAAGTAAATTTCAACTTTATTACAGTATGTTCACCACACAATTTGAAAATCGATGCATATTTTCACATTGCTGTGAGTATTTTGTACTCCCACTTTTGATATTCAATGCGTATTCTGCTTAAATAAGTGCGTAAAATACGCACCTTATCTGGAGCTCTGAACCATTCACCCCTAGTAATTGGCATGGAGTCTTCCATGTAGTCTTTCGACCTATTCCATTATTATAAATCAGAAAATGGGTGTGGTTGTCAAAAATCAGAAGATATCCACAAACAGTGCAGATCCTGATGAGACGGCTCATCTGGATCTACACTGTTTGCAAACATTGGGAATTTTGTTGATCTTGATCAGGGATTCCGCTGGGGAAAATGAAAAAATCGCCACTTCAAAAAAACTAAAACAATTGGCGATAAAAAATTATAATTTTCGGAAAAAAAATCAAAAATATTTTTGGATTTTTTCCCTGAAAATTGTAATTTTTTATCGCAAATTGTTTATTTTTTATCGCAAATTGTTTATTTTTATCGCCAATTGCGAAAGTGGCGATCGCCAGCGGAATCCCTGCTTGATAAAACCTGACACTAGTGGATCTACATTTTCTATTGTCTTTGCAACCTGTTTAGGTTACATGTAGCTTGCATGTCTGATATCTTCATACACTATTTATGCCCCCTATGCGATAGCAAGGGTAATTAATATACAGTTGTGTGGATATAACACGATAACACGTTTTCCATGGACCCCAACCAAAGTGCTTTGATGGGGTTCAAGTGTATATGTTTGTTTATGTGTTTCCTTTACATATATCTTGATATCAATGTGCCAGAACTGTTGAGACGGTTCAAATGACTGGTCACAACCCTGCTTTTGTATAGATACAAGCAAAATAGCAAAACTTATTTCAAGTCGTTCATACATGGTAGCATACACCATACACAGCAAAATGGGCCACATGCAATTCATATGAAAACAATTCATATGATGTTCATATGTAAAACTTATGAAATTCATATGCCACACATTTTGTAGTGTATATGAGACGAGCCATGTGATTTTGTACCTAAGAACATGTGCGATTTGTCATGAAATATATTTACAGAAACTGTGTTAAAGATGACGAAATGTTCATAGCAAATGCGGAATAATAATATAATTCCGCATTTGCTATGAAAATCTCGTCAATTGTCGATGTTATTTACAGCAAATATTTTTCATGAAAAGTCACACAATCCGCATGTTCTTAGGCAGGGCTCCAGATAGGGAATTAGTAATTGAGTATTGTCACTCCATTATTTCTGAAGCAATTGGGTATTTAAAAATTTTAATTGTGTAAAATAGAATCACACTACTGTTTACACATCAGCAGACCGCACTTATTTAATAGTCTGCTTCTAAATGAAAACACATCTTGGTATTTCATTAGAATTGTCTCCTTGGAGACAATTCTAATGAAATAACCAAGATGTGTTTTCATGGAAAATTAAGACAATATGCTATATTTGTGGTCTGTTTATTTTTTTCTGTAGCATGATAACGATACCACAAATTTTTCATTGCTTTTTGATACTCACTACTTCTGATTTCAATTGGGTTTTGGCAATTTTAATTGGGTATTTACGCAAATACGCACCTTATCTGGAGCACTGTCTTAGGTACAAACTGGCATGGCATGTCTCATTTAGGTATTCAGCATGACATGGGTGAAATGCTGTGTTCGACCTCTCTACATGTAACACATTATGGTAAACTGCGATGATGACGGTGTTTCAATATTGTAAACCCCCTCAACGTTGTCGAAACGCCCTATGCAGCCCGATACTGGAATCTGGAATATTCATGTTTCTGGTATCGGTGTGCACCGAGTGAGAATGATTATTTATTGTTAGCTATGGCTGTTTTGCTTCGACCTATCTGTCGTTATTTGTGCATCCATCAGAGCTCCAGATAAGCTGCGTATTTGCTTAAATACCCCATTAAAATTGCCAAAAACCCAATTGGAATCGGAAGTAGCGAGTATCAAAAAGCTATACAAATTTTGTGGTACATTTATCATCCTGCAGAAAACAATAAACAGACCACAAATATAGCATATATTTCTTATTTTCCATGGTAACACATCTTGGTATTTCAAATGCCAAGACATGTTTTCATTTCGAAGCAAACTACAATCTATTCAATAATTGCTGCTTGTTTATGTGTAAACAGTAGTGTGACTTTTTTTTACCCAATTCAAATTTTGAAATACCCAATTGCTTCAGAAATTACCGAGTGACAATACTCAATTACTAATTCCTTATCTGGAGCCCTGATCCATACATTGTAATAGATATTGTGATATACTGATGTACCCACACATGCCTCTTGGAACAATGAAATCAAACCAATCAAAATCCAAGAACCTTCCCTTCCAAGAGGCGTGCATAGGTGGGTCCGTTAATCTACACTACGGCCATAGATACCGAGATCCAGTTAAGGTGCGTAATTTTACCAACTTGGGGTGAAATATTTTATTTGTTTATCAAAAATGGCAAGTTGGGAGTCCTTTAGAATCGTCTCATTGAGACGATTCTAAAGCACTCCCAACTTGCCATTTTTAGCTCGACTATTCAAAGAATAGTTATTTATTAGCTCGACTATTCGAAGAATAGTTAGAGCTTATGTCGTCACCCCGGCGTCGGCGTCACGTAACGCCTTGGTTAAGGTTTTTAGTCAAGCTTGTATATGGAATACTCCTGGCCCTACACCCACCATACTTGGACAACTTCATCTCCTAGTGATGTACATCAACAACCCCTGACCTATATTTGACCTTGGCCTACATTTAACCTTGAATTACTTAGTTAATTCCCCTTGGTTAAGGTTTTTAGTCAACCTTGGTTAATGTTTTTAGTCAAGCTTGTACATGGAATACTATTGTGTATACATACACCATACTTGGACAACCTTTTCTCATAGGGATGTACATCAATAACCCATGATCTATATTTGACCTTCACCTACATTTCCTCTTGAATTACTTAGTTAATTCCCCTTGGTTAAGGTTTTTAGTCAACCTTGGTTAAGGTTTTTAGTCCAGCTTGTACATGGAATACTATTGTGCATACATACACCATACTTGGACAACCTTTTCTCATAGGGATGTACATCAATAACCCCTGATCTATATTTCACCTTGACCTACATTTCCTCTTGAATTACTTAGTTAATTCCCCTTGGTTAAGGTTTTTAGTCAAGCTTGTAGATGGAATACTCCTGGCCCTACATCAACCATACTTGGACAACTTCATCTCCTTGTGATGTACATCAATTCCCCTTGGTTAAGATTTTTAGTTCAACCTTGGTTAAAGTTTTTAGTCAAGCTTGTACATGGAATACTATTGTGCATACAGACGCCATACTTGGACAACCTTTTCTCATAGGGATGTACATCAATAACCCCTGATCTATATTTCACCTTGACCTACATTTCCTCTTGAATTACTTGGTTACGGTTTTTAGTCAACCTTGGTTAAGGTTTTTAGTCAAGCTTGTAGATGGAATACTATTGTGCATACAGACACCATACTTGGATAACTTTTTCTCATAGGGATGTACATCAATAACCCTTGACCTATATTTTACCTTCACCTACATTTAACCTTGAATTACTTACTTATTTCCCCTTGGTTAAGGTTTGTACTCAAACTTGGTTAAGGTTTATGGTCAAGCTTGTATATGGAATACTCCTGGGCCTACAGCAACCATACTTGGACAACTTCATCTCCTAGTGATGTACATCAATAACCCCTGACCTATATCTGACATTGACCTACATTTAACCTTGAATTACTTACTTATTTCTCTTGGTTACGGTTTTTATATGACCGTTTTTAAAAAACGGTATGTATTATGTTTCACCGCAGGCGGGCGGGCGGCTGAAGAAAAAGCACATAGTTCGTGTACACAACTCCTCCGAAACCGTTCAGTAGATCGTTCTGAAACTATACACACGTCTTCTACACATATTGAAGATGTGCACCTTGATGTTTTTATGCCGGAAAAATATTTTTTAACAAAAATATCACCTTTTTAACTTAGCCATTTTTTCTACATTTTTCTATACAATTCTATATACGGTACAGAGTTTGTGTACACAACTCCTCCGAAACCGTTCAGTCGATCGTTCTGAAACTATGCACACGTCTTCTACACATATTGAAGATGTGCACCTTGGTGTTTTTATGCCGAAAAATATTTTTGAACAAAAATATCACCTTTTTAACTTAGCCATTTTTTCTACATTATTGTATCCAATTCCCTATCATTTCTACTTTACACTGTACTTTTCTATCTCTGCCTAAATTAGTATACATGTTTAGCACAACGAGATGAAGAAATAATGCTATATACTTTCAAATTCTCATTAATGTTTCTTGCCTTGGTGACAGCTTCACATTTCTGCATCTTCGCTGTCTGGCCCATATTCGACGGGCGTATTTCGTGACTTGCGGCACTCTTGTTAGTCAACCTTGGTTAAGGTTTTTATGCAGGCCGCGGCCACCTTGTTTGTCAATCTATGTGTGTACATCGACAACCATCGTAGTCGAGCTATGCTGTTCTCCTACAGCTCTTGTTCATGGAGAAATAAGAAATTTACCTCCAAATTACGTGGCTGGTGGTCGGGCGAATGAGACGGCGTAAATTAACGGTATGGGTTCCTTATAGGAATCACGATTTGCCTGGTTTGGCCCTCAGGTACGTTTTTATCTTTGGCTCTTTAGTTACGTGGGAGTTGAATTGGGTTATTGCCCATTATAAAAGTAGTAAGATTATTACTGATCCTACTGCTTTTGGGAGGGGCCAAGTGATTCTGGTGTGGCGAGGACCTGGCATCAGATCCGGATTATTCTGATTTCAGGGCTGAATATATAGTTTTGTTATTGTAAATATTCAGTTCTGATTTTAGGATTTTCACCCCAATTGTACATGTACTTGTACAGGTATGTACAGGTAATATATGGGATTTAGTACTAAACCCGGCCCGGCCTTAAATGACCGTAGCTGTTGATAGGCCGTTCAACCCCAACAAACAAACAAACCTCCAAATTACGCACCTTAACTGGAGCTCTGCAGAGATACAAGAATTATCATGAAGCTTATTGTATTTGGTGGTGTCTGGGTGTTGTTGTGTTTAGATATTTGTGTTTATGGTATTATACGAGTCGTGCCATGTGATGTCTTTATTGACTTTTTAAGTCTTTGCATGCTGGGAAATTTGTGGGCTATAAATAGCAGATAACCTCCGAAGGGAAGCACATTTAATACACATTGTTTTAAAGTCACTCTTTTTATTAAATTTTCGACCACATGTGGTCGAAAATTTAATAAAAAGAGTGACTTTAAAACAATGTGTAAACAATTATATATATTTTCTTTTTTAGGGTCCCGCCGGATTCGGCGTTGCCATATAGGTTTTGTTTCTCCCTGTAAATATTATGTTTATGTCTTGGAATTTCATTAGAATTTAGTCCGGAGGACGCAACTCTCATGAAATGCCAGGACTTGTTTACCGAACGTACCGATAATGTTGGATGTTATTTTCACCGCTAGCATGCAAAGAGTTTAAAGGGAAAAATCTGTAGACAACATTATTTGTTAACACTATTTAAAGGATTAAACAACATACACTCAACCAATCAATCTTCTCCAACACCTTGGGAACACCTTGTGATTCGTTCATTAGTGTTGCCGTGATGTGTACCGGATGAAGCTGTCCTCTCTCCGAAGTGAAATGTTGTTTAACCCTTTCAACCATAAGCAACTGGACTGGACTATGACATGTTAAATTTCCGACAAATGTAATCGCCACAAAATGATTTTCAGACTAGTTCATTTATAAAAGGGGGTCCTTTTTTTTTTTTTAGAAAAAAAGAAAATTACTTGCAAAAGGTGCAGATCCTGATGAGATGGCTCGTTCGTTACTAGCCGGCTCATTTGGATCTACATTGTTTGCAAACATCACAAATGTGGTCTGTAGTGTTGAAAGGGTTAATTTCTTTGTTAGACATTTCTGTTACATTTTATCTCCGTGTTTGAGTATGAAATCTCATTGTCATCATTTGTTTGTTGTATTTCTGGCATTTCATTGATTCTCTTTCAGTCGGGGAGAAAGAAGAAGAAAACAAAGAGAAAACTACTAAACACGTTGCTGAGTTACACAATTGTACGACTGAAGGAAAAGGTATGTGGACATTGTCTTTGTACGTTACAGAACTCCAGATAAGAAATTAGTAATTGAGTATTGTCACTCCATCATTTCTGAAGCAATTGGGTATTTCAAAATTTTAATTGTGTAAAATAGAATCACACTACTGTTTACACATCAACAGACCGCACTTATTGAATAGTTTGCTTCTAAATGGAAACACATCTTGGTATTTGAAATAACAAGATATGTTTTCATGGAAAAATATGCTATATTTGTGGTCTGTTTACTGTTTTCTGTAGCATGATAAAGATACCACAATTTTTTCATTGCTTTTTGATACTCGCTACTTCTGATTTCAATTGGGTTTTTGGCAATTTTAATTGGGTATTTACGCAAATACGCACCTTATCTGGAGTGCTGACATTATGTAACAGCCGCGAAAGAGCCAGCTCCTGTCTTATGTCATCACTATAGATATTTTGTATGGTGCTTAATAAAGCACAAACCCACTAACAACACTTAATCAGTCGCCACCTCACATTGGAGGCTGACCATTGTGTTCCCTATATCAGCGCCGTAGATGAGCCATATTTTCTACACAAATATCGCAGGCATGCAAGAGTTTGAATTTAAGCCTATTGTATCACTAGTCCACAGACCGTTGTCAACTACGCTTGGCAGCATTGGCCCTAAATGATACTCTTTTGTGTTGATGGGCCGTTAAGCACCATTAAATAGCAGCATGTTGCTTGAACTAACTCTGAAACCAATCCAGTTAAATGTTGAATACACAAATTCATAGATCACTCCGTGAATGAATCCAACAAGAGCTGGATTGGTCACAAACACAATAAATACCATTTCCTCAGTCCTCCAACTAGCTTGATAGTCTAATGCACAAATCATTGGACTTCAATACTGAAGGCTGTGGCTTCAATCCACAACTTAGGCACAAAAAGTACTTCCATAGTATTTCCATCCCACTGGTGTTTTACATGAGACTTGAAACTGTAACCCCATGCCTATGTCACCTTTGCTGTTGCTGGGACGTCAAGTCCTCTTCATACTCGGTATTCATCCCAACCATCATGTGCAGGAATGCGTAACATAAACATTTTTACTGTCCCACCGATCCATCCGCAGTTATGCCCCTTTTTCATATCTGAAAATATATTTTTTCTGATAAACTAACTTCTAGAAGATTTCAATATAGGAATGAATTACCTTTTTGTGGAATTTATCGGGGCATAAACTTGGAAAAGTCGCGGGAATACTGGACGAAGGCCGGAAGGCCTCGTCCAGTAGTATTCCCGCGACTTTTCCAAGTTTATATCCCCGATAAATTCCACAAAAAGGCCATTCATTCCTTATAATTCCAGCATTTGAAATAAATTCATCAAGAAAATGTGTTTATTTTCCGTTTTATTAAGAATTATTTTAACTTCTTGAAGATTTCAATCACAGCTTCATATCTTGTATATTTCAGACACGCGAATTACACAGAATCGGACACAGAGAAGAGGAAAAGAAGTTTATGCCACTATTTGTGTATAGGCCGATGGACCTTAACAAAATGGAGACAAAAGTCATGGCACATAAGTACAAGTCCATCGAGGAATTTCTGGCCGACGCCCACTCTATACTCCACAATATTGTACTGATTTACGGAGGTAATTGCTTTCAACACCACAGGCCTGTATAGTGGTATTGGCAAACCGTGTAGATCCTGATGAGCCGGCTCATGACGAGCCGTCTCATCAGGATCTGTACTTTTTGCAAGTAATTTTCATATAATTTTTGAGAACAAAAACACACCCTTTTGAAAATCATTTTTGTCGCGCCTGCTTTAGCAGAGGCGCGACTATAGTCGGCGCTTTTTCCGTCGTCGTCCGGTTTTTTGTAAGGCAAATGCGTTAAAAGTTATTGTTTTTTCACAATATCTCTTTAACCCCTGGCCAGACTTTGATAATATTTCACATCAATGTTTGTCTAGGGATGATGCTTTTCACACCCCCACACCTCCATTACGCACCCCCACATCCAAATTCTCAAGGTCATTTATTTACTTTTAATGTTCACCGGTTTTGTAACAGAAATGCGTTAAAAGTTATTGTTTTTTCACAATATCTCTTTAACCCCTTGCCAGACTTTGATAATATTTCACATCAATGTTTGTCTACGGATGATGCTTCATTACGCACACCCCCACATCCAAATTCTCAAGGTCAAGGTCATTTATTTACTTGTAATGTTCACGGTCAATGCCTCGGCATGCGCGATACCGCTTCCGTGGCGAATTCTTGTTATGGTTGGATTGGTTGCAATATTAACATATCAAAATCCATTCCAGTTACTTGGGGGTGAAAGGGTTAAATTGGTTCGTGTATGACAATTTCTGCAGGGGGAAGATTTGTGACATGTGAAAAAAATCCCATTAACCCACCACCTGGTGTCGTACTGTTCATTGTTACGTATAAACGTAATGAACAGTATGACACCAGGTTGTGCGATAATGCGATTTTTTAATGGAAATTTTTTACGTTACGTTAACCCTTTCAACACTACACACCTCTATCCTAGTGTTTGCATAGTGTCGATCCCGGGTGAAAAGTGGTGAAAGAGTTAACACACCAACTTTATGCCGGGCTCCAGCAGGGATTCCGCTGGGGAAAATAAAATAATCGCCTCTTTTTTTTTTGTTGATTTCTTTTTCGAAAATTGTAATTTTTTATCGCCAATTGTTTATTTTTATCGCCAATTGCGAAAATGGCGATCGCCAGCGGAATCCCTGCTCCAGATAAGGTTTAGCCTTAAAGACAATTTTACCCTCTAAGAGTATTTCACCACTACAAACTTGAATTGTAGACGTGAAGAAAAAATCTAAAATTTTCTAATGCTGAAATGTCGCTGCTGATTTGTACTCCCTCAGATCTATTTCAATGCTGATTTCCTGATTTTCAATGTTGATTTACCCCCACACTATTCTTATCTGGGGCATCTGGTTTGTTTTCCAGAAGACAGTGTGAATGGAATGACAGAGCTGGCAAAGGTTATGATAAAAGATTGTAAATATGACGTAAGTTCTACCCTTTTATTACTTGTGAGGTACGGAAAATATATTCTAGGATTAGTCCCTGAACTAATTGTTACAGTCAAACATCCGGGAACGGCCACCTCTCTGCAACAGGACTCCAACTCCACCTCCACCTCTGTAACAGCCAATAGTTTGTATCCCAATCAGACAAATTAATATAAGGTTCGACAGTGTACAGCCGTGGGTCCGTGGTTCGAGGGAACTGTTTGAACCCCAAGGCCATAGGCTGCGGGTACTAACAGTTTCCGAGTGCCACGGCAAATGTTTACCTACAGATGGACATGGTCGAACGTTATTGTTACATTTCCGTCGAAAATATCATGCAATTTGAGCATATATGCAGTAGTTCTGGTACTTAAAGTCTTTGATAACCCGTTCCATTCAACCAGCTGATTTACACATACATATTCCGGGCCGCAGTACACGTGATGCAGCTGAATCAGTTTACAAATTTGAGTGTGACTGTTGTGAACTGGTCTGGTGACGTAATTGCTCGTTCTAGTAACATCATGAGACGCATGTATTACGTAGGTGTTGGCTTGGCCACAAAATGAGCATTGTCTACAGCCATGGTCAAACACCACGCGCTGTATGTTAGAACATGGCTGTGAGCGGTGTCAAACGACGGCAGTCGTGTAACATCTCTTTTACCACAAGTGGGATTGGCTTGAAACTTTTTTTTTTTTATGTCCCCACCAATTTATAAGTGGGGGGGGGGGGATTATGTCTGTCTGCATGCATCCGACTGCCTGTGCGTCCATAAGGCAAATGAGTTTAAGGTCAAGGTCACTGGGGGCTTATGTTCACCTTGTTTGTAAGGCAAATTAATTTTTAAGTTTTTCATGTTTTCGCAATGGCTCCTTAACCCCTTCACCAATTTCAATAATATTTGCCCACAATGTCTGTCTAGGGATGCTGCTTTGTTTCGCACATGACCAATGGTCAAGGTCACTGGGGACACAAGGTCTGCCTATAGTCTGTTTCACGAAAGCTGCCCAAATTTTATGGCTATATAGACAATTAAAAAACAATATTATTTTCGATAATATTAAATTAAAGGAAAATGAGCCTTCTTTTTATTTCGTGAAATTTGGTCAAATATTGATTTTATTACGAAAAATTGATTTGTCTATGGGAATTTAACATGGGGGAAAAAGGTAGAGGAGTTGTGGGAGGAGTCAAAAAACAAAAAAAAATGGGAAATTGACTCTGAAACCTAGCTAGATAGCTTGGAAATGATCTAAGAAAACAAAAGTTAAATTTTAAAAATCGGTCCAGTATTTTTGAAATTCTAAAAAATTTCCCCATGTTAAATCCCCATAGACATCTTCACTCCGTGAAGATGTCTATGGGGATGATAACATGGGGAAATTTTGTTTTCGCAATAAAATCAATATTTGACCAAATTTCACGAAATAAAAAGAAGGCTCATTCTTAAATTTTGCTTTAATTTAATATTATCAAAAATAAAATTATTTTTGCATTGTTTATATAGCCGTAAAATTTGGGCAGGTTTCGTGAAACAGACTATAGGGTTTAGCTTCGTAATAACGATGCCCTTTTACTATCAAGGCTGCAGGTGGGCTCATCCGTGTTCTATGAACACATTTTCTAGTTTTGCATAAATCTATCGGTGCTACTGATTTCTGAATGTAATCAGCGAGTCACTTCCTGGCGATTGCTATGCCTCGTAGTGTGTTATGTGAATTGCTTGATATAATGCAGGGCTCCAGATAAGGAATTAGTAATTGAGTATTGTCACTCCATCATTTCTGAAGCAATTGGGTATGTCAACATTTTAATTGTGTAAAATAGAATCACACTACTGTTTGCACATCAGCAGACCGCACTTATTGAATAGTTTGCTTCTAAATGAAAACACATCTTGGTATTTGAAATACCAAGATGTGTTTTCATGGAAAAATAAGAAAATATGCTATATTTGTGGTCTGTTTATTGTTTTCTGTAGCATGATAAAGATACCACATATTTTTCATTGCTTTTTGATACTCACTACTTCTGATTTCAATTGGGTTTTTGGCAATTTTAATTGGGTATTTACGCAAATACGCACCTTATCTGGAGCAGGGCCGTGATGTCAACTCGCCATTGGCTAGTGTTAAATTCACACCCTAAATGACTATGCGACATGCAATGTAACTTATAATACAGTATGTGTAGCGATTGTCGTGCGCTGTGCTGACGACCGGTACATTAGTTGCTGTATTAGTTGTCAATTGTTGGCAAAATTTTCAGAGTAGATGTGAAATTATATTCGACATGTACCCTGAAAATGTTGTCAACCTTTGACTTTATTTATGAAAAATGTTTTAAATTTAATCAAATTACGCAGATGTCCGAAGATACAATATCGCATGGCGTGTCTCATATGTGTCTGTGTTGCAGATTGACGAGATGAGCCAGTGTCAAAACTGCTACTACATGTCAAACGCAAAACCACGAAGCTGGTTTGCACAACCCTGTGTAAGTATAAAAGCCTGAACATTGATGTATTTTTCTTCCAAAGTGTGTGTGAAATATTGATTAAATTCAATATAATTGACGTAGTTGCTTGACCAATGTGTAGGGATGGAAATGGCCTAGGGGTTAGAACACTTGACTTCCAATCCGGAGATTGTGGGTTCAAACCTCGTCTTAGGCATAAAAATACTTCCATAGTATTTCCATCCCACTGGTCTGTCGAATGAGACTTTAAACTGTGGTTCTGTCTCTATTTGACCCTAGATGTTGGTGGTACGTTAAACCCATTCACTTTCACTTTTCTTCCAAAGTGTGCGAGAAATATTGATTGAATTAAACTTAATTGGCGTAGTTGCATAACCAAAAGAGTGATGTCCGTCGTGTCTCATTGACACACGGCTTGGGATTAACCCGCAAACATAATCTGCATGGGGCATTAAATGCAAATTGGATATTCATCATGATAAGCTTAGGGGTCTTGATTTAACTCTTTGCATGCTGGGAAACTTGTGGGCTATAAATAGTTCAAAACTAGCGGACAAAAAATCATCATATTGTCTTGTCTTTCTCCCCGTAAATATCATGAATATGTCTTGGAATTTCATTAGAATTGAGTCAAGACATATTTACAGAGAGAAATAAAATATACTCCTAATTCATTTGGCGGATATTTTCGCTGCTAGCACGCAGAGTTAATACAGCGAAATCGCTTTTATTTGTCAAATTTAACCCAGACACAACAGTCCCATTTGTTCAGACTGTTCTTTGAAACCATGCATGAATTGTAGCTATGTCATATGGACAGGATAGCAAATACATTTGCTGACCTCTTTCAACACTGCAGACCATAAAGCCAACATTTGCATTGTAGATCCAGATGAGTCGCCTCGTTACGAGCAGGCACATCTGGATCTGCAGTATTTATCATGATCTTTAAGATTTTTTGTAGAAGCTACCTCTATATCATAAATGAATAGTCCAAAAGGTATTATGAAGCAGTCAATATCAGATATTGACTACCGCTGTTGTTTTATATTTTGTCTTCATTTTCAAATTAAATACGGTTTGACAGCTCTTTAGAATCATTTCCATGATTCTAAATTGTTGTCAAAACATATTTTTGATTAGAAAAAATAAAATAAAGAATAAGCAGCATTGTAAAGGTTAACATAACTGTGAACAGAACTCTGCTTGTATATGCAAGTTTCCTGCACAAAACTAAGTTGCTTGAAAACGACTAAATTTGTGTTGTGTATGCCACTGAAATCAACACATATTGTGGACTTTCTGTATTGGAAAAATCTATTATTAGACCACTTACTCCATACCGGTATTATGATACTGATTGGCTGAAAATCAATATGGACATTTACCAGAATGTAGGTGGCAGTTAATACAGGCTTGGTGATATAAACAAACATTCATAAATTTATTAGCTACACATCTTCATTTGAATCGAAATTATCGAAACAAAGGTGTTTGATTGATTTATGGGTAACCATAATAGCGGACCATATACAAGTTTTGTATTATGCCATTTTAAAACTCAATCAACCAATGACAGGATCCCCCACATGAGCTGGTGTACGCCAAGTTAAAAGGTTTCTCCTATTGGCCAGCGAAGGTGATCCGATACGCCGACGACGATAGATATGACGTCCGCTTCTTTGGTGGCTTCCATCAACGGTAGGTAGATAGTAGGTAGTTTTGTTACACATATGTGGCCATTACTGGAGAAATGAGGCTTGTGGGTTTGTGACCAGTGTAGATCCAGATCAGTATGTGCATCCGCACAGTCTGATCAGGATGTACACTGTTCGCCATTCCATCAATGAATCACCGGTTATGCTTCTAACTAGCAATGTAGATTGTTATCCGGCTACACCGGGTATGGGATCACGTGGTCTATTGTTTTGTATAGAGTATTGGTGGCGTATGTACTTATGTAGTTAGTCTAAACTTTCTGCAGAGAAATTTGAATCGGACGGAATCGAACGTTGTTTAACTCTTTGCATGCTGGGAAACTTGTGGGCTATAAATAGTTAAAAAATAGCAGACAAAAATTCATCACATTTTCTTGTATTTCTCCCCGTAAATATCATGGATATGTCTTGGAATTTCATTAGAATTGAGTCCTGAGGACTCAATTCTAATGAAATTGCAAGACATATTTACAGAGAGAAGTAAAACATATACTCCTAATTCGTTTGGCGGATATTTCCGCCGCTAGCATGCAAAGAGTTAAACTTGGCCTGATTCAAATTTCTCTACAGACTAACTACATAAGTAATGCTGCTAAATTTGGTATTGGCAGACTCTTAATGTTAACGGCTGGAACATGGTCATCATTAAAAGGAAGAAACCGCAGTCATATTGATGAAAAGTAAGATTTACACGAGACCTCATGGGCGCTGCCATTGGCATTACTCCAGACAAAACAATAGACCATGTGATCCCGTACCCTGCTATAGGAGCGGAGCTCTAGATAAGCTTTGTGTCTAAACAGTATTATACCAATTGATTTCAAATTAAAGGCATATTTTATTTTTACAAATGGATTATTGAATTTGTCCGTTATCCGATGGGAAATAATGATATAAAAGAAAGCGAAACAAAATAAAAAATTCACTTATTTCAGCTACAGCTCAACAAAGTAAATTTTCAACTTTATTTCACTACTTGATTTGAAAATCAATGGATATTTTCACATTCATGTGAGTGTTCTGTACTCCCAATACTGATAATCAATGCGTATTCTGCTAAAATATGTATGTAAAATACGCCGTTGATCACATATTCACACCTGGGGTTTTCTTTTATTAAGGGGCGCTTGGCACAGCATCAGTAATGTTTTTCAGTATTGAAAGCTTTTATTGTATTCATTTTAGGACTGAATGTTCAGTGCTTGTCCATGCAAGTGCGTTCCCATCTGTAAATAGCATTGCTGTTGAACGGATATAGGAATGAATGGCCTTTTTGTGGAATTTATCGGGGTATAAACTTGGAAAAGTCGCGGGAATACTGGACGAAGGCTAGAAGGCCTCGTCCAGTATTCCCGCGACTTTTCCAAGTTTATATCAATTCTAAATTAGCCCCGATCTTTTTTTTGTCATTTTCATGTGCTGCTTTTGTCCATTCAGAGCGATGATCCTTAAGGACCAAATCAAGTCTATCGAAACAAGTATCAAAGACCTGAAGCCTAAAAAGACAGGAGGTAGGTAGAAGGTCAGCTGTGACTGGAGAAATGGGGCTTATGACATTTGTGACCAGCGTAGATCCATTACATCTGATCTGGATCTACATTGGTCGCAAAACCTATAACCACATTTTTCCAATCACAGCATTATATGTGACCGTGAGAAATTGGGCTTATGGGTTATGCGACCAGTGTAACATCCGCACAGTCTGACCAGGATCTTCACTGTTCGACATTCCATCAAGGAAACACCCATCATGCTTCTAACAAGTAATATAGATCGTTAGCAGGTTACAGCAGTGTGATATTTGATCAGGAGCTACACTGGTCACAAATCCCATAAGTCCCATTTCTCCAGTTAAAGCCGCATATAAATTATTCAAGTATCGTTCCGAAATATATAGGAATTGTTTGTAAATCCAATAGGCTACAAAAAATTAATGTTTAGATTCTCATCCCCGCCCGTCCCTAATAAAACGGCCCGCCCAAGGGTTTTTTATTTAAAAAAAAACAACAATATATTATTATTTTTTTTAATTAAAAAACATTTGGTACAATTTACGAGAATGATGCGGCCCGCGTATTATACCGCTCCCACAGCTTTTTATCTGAGTGTTTTACGTAGCGCAATACAGCAACCCCGGAACCCGCCCCCTCGAGATTAGCAATACTTCAACATGAACATGTTATTACAAAACACTATTGCACGCAACTGCGCCTTGCCGTTCAACACCTCGTTTTAGTAAATTTAGTATTGCCTGAAAATAAAAAATAAAAGTCCCACCCGCCCCATTTTTCCCCAAAATTTGGATGAGAATCTAAACATTAATTTTTTGTAGCCATAAGTTACAGACAACTGAGGAACAATTGCAGGCATAGCGAATCCTAGGCTAGAGTTGTGTGTATCATGTTTACCGTAAATATTACGACACCATTCATTTGGGGAACCGCATAAAAATATATGGTTTCCCGACAACAGTGAGCGTTGTTTACAAGCTTTGTTTATATAAACATTGGTGTATAAATAAACATGGAATTCCTGTAGGTATTTCCCTGTTGATTATCACGCGTCGCTATTGTCATGATCGATATATTGACAAAACATTGATTCATACTGGCGCAGTGGGTAAACTGGCAGCCAACGGTGGTACTTGGTTTTAATTTTGCACTGCATGCATTCGATCCTCTCTTTGGCCAGTATATATATATATATATTGTTTTTGTGTTTTCTTTTTCTTTTTAATACATCTTTATTACATGTAACAACAATTGACATGGTAATTATGAACCACATGCCGACAAATTGAAGCTCCTATGTTTGTGAACAGCATAGCCCCAGATCAGCCTGTGCATTCGCGCAGTTTGATCAGGATCGATGTTGTTCACCATTCCATCAATGTATCTGCTGTTGTAAGGTAACATATTTATTACTTTGACATGGCTATGATAATAAATTGCATCATATTCATAAGGTCATTGGCATACTCCCGGCGTCATCGGCGTCCACAAACTTAACGTTGGGGTAAATGTCTTATAACGTTATACGTTCTGTTTCCTTTCATGGAACACCTTGTTATTTCATACATGCATTCCTCAGATGACCCTCTATCATTCTGTAGCAAATCCATGACCCACCACCCAACCCTTACCCCACGGTCAAGGTCACAAACTTAGCATGTTCATAAACTTAACGTTGGGGTAAATGTTGTGTAACTTCTGTTTATTTACAGGAAACGCCTTGATATTTCATACATGAGTTCATCTGATGATCCTCTATTGTGCTACAGTAAATCCATGCCCTCCCCACCCCTTTCCCCAAGGTCAAGGTCACAAACTTAGCACATTCATACATGCATTCCTCATGTTAATAGCTATAATGCTGTAGAAAATCACCAACTTAGTGCGTTCATAAACTTAACGTTGGATTAAATTTTGTATAACTTCTGTTTTCAGGGAGCGCATTGATATTTCATACATGCATTCATCTTAATACGCTAGATCATGCCATAGCAAATCCACAACCCACAACCCACCTTCCACCACTTTCCCCAATGTCAAGGTCCACCGCACACCCCTTAACCCAAGGTCAAGTTATATAATATTCATGTTTTTTATACAACTGTGCCAAGTTTGAGTGAAGGCTGCCAACAGGCGAGCTTTGTTGTCTTCTGACAACTCTTGTTAACAGATGGTCTCCAATAAGTAAGCAAATTGCATGCATTCTCCAACAATGATATATTTGAAACACAGTCAAATTTCAGTGAAATAAAGATTGCTAACTGATTATATCTGTATTTTGGGCACACGTAATTAGAACTGGTAGCATAGTTACACAATTATACATTTATTATGCCACCGGGTTTCGAAGAAACGGGTGGCATATAGTGTTTGGACCGTCCGTCCGTCTGTCCGTCTGTCCGGGCACACATTAGGGTACTTATGGGGTAGGGGGCGTGGCCTAAGACAATAGAAGACAATGGAACTTATTCCGTACCCCATAAGCCTATTGTGTCTTACGGGGTATTTCCTTTGATCTTTTATATAGCAAGTACCCCCTAAGGTCCGAAATGTAAGTTTGTCCGTCCGTCCGTCCGTCCGGGCATACATTAGGGTACTCATGTGGCTAGCCCCACAGGGTTATGGACTTAAAGTAAAGGATAGGGTTGGTTACAATTAGCCACCTAAAAAATCCTTTTATGTGGCTAAAAATCGTTTTATGTGGCTAATATTTAACATGTGATAAGCCACATAAGTATCCATTTGTAAGAACGTCCGTCCGTCCGTCACACTTTTCGGTTAACCACTTTGTCACAGTTTCTCAAATATGCTGCAGGTGGCATCCGCGTTCGACAGACGCATTTCTTGTTTAATTCATGTAAAGAACATGTTATGCCTACTAGATGGGACCCCACCTTTAACCCTCACTACGCGGGAGACAAAAATTGTCGTCTGCTGTTTTTAATTTTTGCCTTAATTCTTAACAAAAAACCTGTTTTGACAGCACATGAGAATCGTCTCCAGTGGAGACGATTCTCATGCGCTGCCAAAACAGGTTTTTATCGAGAAATATTGAAAATAAATACTTTCCAGCAGAGGACAAAATTTAATTCAGGGTAGCAAGGGTTAATGGTACATCTTATTGGGAGTTGGATTCTAGCGTGTCTTGGATGGTCAATTATTGTTTGTATATACATGAAAAACCTTTCTAAACAATGTACAAAACAATTCAAATGTGCCCAGGTGTAAATATAATAGTACTTAGAAAGGTACAAAGCTCCCATTCGCCACTATTGTAACGAAAAGCCATAGATTTTACAGTTGCTAATACATTAACATAAATCTCAAAGATTTCGAGTGTAAACTGCACTAAAAACGCGTCTCACTAACCTAAATTCGCTTTTTAAAACCATCCAAGACACGCTAGAATCACTTGTGTCTGGGACCTGCTCCGGGCAGGGAGTGGGTGGCAGGTGGGAGTATGCGATGGGTAATTTAACGATCATCCTTACCCGACTGGAGGCCTTTCACAGTTGAATCTGGTTATACCCTTATAAGAGTAATCCTACCGGTATTTTTAATAGGGGAAGGGGCCAAGTGACTTTGGTGTGGTATGGACGTGGCACCAGGTGTGGTTAGTCTAATGTCAAGGCTGAATATATTGTTTATCGATGTAAATATTCCAGTTTGATTTTGGAATTTTTCCCCAATGCAGCAGGTTAAATGCGGGATCGAACTCGTTGGCTCGGCCTTAAATGACCTTAGCTGTTCCATTAAACACCAATAAACAAACAAAATTAACTCAGGGAACTATGTTTTAGTGTTGATGGTTTTGGTTGTATGTTTTATTCTGAATGTGCATTCCCATCTGTATGTGATCTTGCAGTTATGGATGCAAAATTTGCATCCATAACTGCAAGATCACATACAGATTGCAAATATATGCCCACAATTTGTGACTCCATTCTTTTGTGGCTCCAGGGTTTGTGAAGGCCGAGGCAGAATTAAAGCTACACCGGAAACTGGCGAAGGAGCGAGAAGAAATGCAAGAGGACGAAGAAGATGAAGATGAAAACCTTGACAACACAGAGGAAAATATTGCAGAGGAGATGGAAGAAGTCGAAAAAGTCCGAGAAAAACCCAGAAGCAAGAAACGAAAACTTGACGCAGAGGAGCCAACGATGCATGATACAAAATGTAGTAGTGATATGGAAGTGGACGAAGGCCATGCAGATGATCGAGAGGTGGAAGAGAATGGAGTGAGAGAGAAAGTGAGGAGTAAGAAACGAAAGAAGGATAAAGAAGAGGAAAAAGAGGCGTTGGATGTGGAGACGGTGACTTCTACGTCAACATATTCCAGGAAGGCGAAGACTAAAAAGGTACTGGCTGGCTCTACAATACCTTGTTGGGTGGGAGCCTGGGATGGGTAATTTAGCGATCGGGATTCACCCTTTATTACCAGAATTCCGAATGGAGACCAGTAGCCTATTTCACCAACATTGCAAAGTATACTTTTTGTTGTGCCTGCTTTAGCAGAGGCGCGACTATAGTCGGCGCTTTTTCCGTCGTTGTCGTCGTCCGCGTCGTCGTCCGCGTCGTCCGGTTTTTTTGTAAGGCAAATGCGTTAAAGTTATTGTTTTTTCACAATATCTCTTTAACCCCTTGCCAGACATTGATAATATTTCACATCAATGTTTGTTTAGGGATGATGCTTCATTACGCACACCCCAACATCCAAATTATCAAGGTCAAGGTTATTTATTTACTTGTAATGTTCACCGGTTTTGTAACAGAAATACGTTAAAGTTATTGTTTTTTCACAATATCTCTTTAACCCCTTGCCAGACATTGATAATATTTCACATCAATGTTTGTCTAGGGATGATGCTTCATTAAGCACACCCCCACATCCAATTTCTCAAGGTCAAGGTCATTTATTTACTTGTAATGTTCACCGGTTTTGTAACAGAAATGCGTTAAAGTTATTGTTTTTTCACAATATCTCTTTAACCCCTTGCCAGACTTTGATAATATTTCACATCATTGTTTGTTTACGGATGATGCTTCATTATGCACACCCCCACATCCAAATTCTGAAGGTCAAGGTAATTTATTTACTTGTAATGTTCACAGTCAAATGCCTCGGCAGGCGCGACTCCGCTTCCGTGGCGGAATTCTTGTCTAACAAAGTATACTTTGAGGGAGTAATCATTTATTTTTCCTGAACTGCATTATTTCGTATAGAACTAACGACTGCATATATTTGATGATTAAAAGCATGCAAAATTATTATACTGAATTTATTACATTATCACAGCCAAAATGGCTGTGATAATGTAATCAATTCAGTATAATAAAAATTAATAAATTTATCCTAAAATTCAAAATTTCTCCCTCAAAGTATACTTTGCTAGATAAGTATACTTTGCAATGTTGGTGAAATAGGCTACTGGTTTGGTACATCTTTGGCATTCTTGTATGTGAAGGTTAAATCAGGTTAAACCCCTTTGTATAAGTAATATGATTGTTCCTAATCCTATTACTGTTAGGGGAAGGGGTCAAGTGACTTTCGTGTGGTATGGACCTGGCACCAGGTCAGGTTATTCTGATTTCAGGGCTGAATATGTATTTTCTCGATGTAAATATTCCGTCCTGATTTTGGGATTTTCCCCTCAATGCAGCAGGTTAAATACGCGATCGAGGCCCAGCCTTACATGACCTTAGCTGTTGATAGGCCGTTAAACACCAATAAACACACAAACAAAACCTTGTCATATGAGACTGGCCATGTGATTTGATACCTAACAAGAGTGCAATATCTCATGGAAAATATTTACAAAATTTGCGATATTTTCCATAAATGACGACGTAAGTTGACAAAATGTTCAGATTTGTTCTGAAAATCTTGTCAACTTCCGACGTCATTTACAGAAAATATTGAAGTTTGTGTAAACATTCATGAAAAATTTAGCATGTGAAACCGATACTGCGTAGTATTCCACATGTAAAATCATGGAAGATAAGAGCTCAATAAATGTAAATCCAATAATTGTTTACAAGAATACATTGTTCATGTGAAATTTACAGACTAACTAATTTTGCACTTATGAACATTTTAGTCATACAAATTGTAGTGAAACGGCCCCCAGGATGTTATGGAGCCTGTGAGTACTGAATTTGCAATTTACCCCACGCAGGTGCCACCTTGTATATGACCTTGTTTTTTGGATGGACTTGAAATGTAATTCAACCAATCGATTATAATTCCAGCACAAATATATTTACACAATTCCCTAACATTTCATTGGCCCGTAGCAAGTCTCTGTCCAAAATTTATATCCCAGTAAACTCCCACGCCAAACTACTTTCCGTAACTGTGAGGCGCAGTTAAAATAATTCTTAAGAAAACGGAAAATAAACACATTTTCTTGATGAATTTATTTCAAATGCTGGAATTATAAGGAATGTATGGCCTTTTTGTTGAATTTATCGGGGATATAAACTTGGAAAAGTCGCGGAAATACTGGACGAAGGCCGGAAGGCCTCGTCCAGTATTCCAGCGACTTTTCCAAGTTTATACCCCGATAAATTCCACAAAAAGGCCATTCATTCCTATAGTAAGATTCCTGTCCAATGAACTGTTACCATGGTTACAGGTTGCATCCCCGGAGGACGTCAGTGTGGTGACATCGTCGGAGGAGTATGTTCGACCCGCCAAGATTCCCCGGGTCGTCTGCACAAACACGGCCTCACAGACGCAACGCAAGGTAACCGGAAGTTTCTCGTGTTGGCCCAAGGTCTGTTTGTCTTCCGATACAAAAGTGCATATCATTTCACATTAGACAAGCCATGCGAGTTTGTACCTAATGAGATGTGCGATATCTGATGAAAAATATTGACACACTTTATAATATTTTCCATAAATGACGTTGAAAGTTGACGAAATGTTTTACAGCAAATGCGGAATAGAATTGTACATTAGCTGTGAAAATGTCATCAACCTACGACGTGATTAAGTATTTTTCATGTGATATCGCATGTATTCTTGGAATATAGTACAATTTCACGTGGCTCGTCTCGTATATCAAATTGTTACGTGATAAATGGAACACAAATCTAGTGTCTTTTCATATCAAGTTCTCGATTTTTGGTTTGGAAACGGCCGGAATTCGTCAGGGAGCGGCAAAATTTCTACACTCGATCATCATTCAATGTTAAGTTTTCTTGTTACGGTCATTTCTTCAACATCTTATCAGCTACAGTTATCAAACTTTATACATCCCTTTACTATGATATGTAGATGAATATAGGACTATTATTTTTGTTCTCTGTCCTAAGGGTCAAGGTCAAACTACATGTTTTTAATACTTTCAATGTTAAGTTTTTGTGTTACGATCATTACTTCAACACCTTATCAGCTACAGTCATCAGACATTTGATTCCACGGAATTCTTGTTAAATAGGGAACAAATGATGAAAATTTACTTACTTAAGCTGCAAAAATCAGCTTAATTATAGTAAATTTTCTACTTTATTACAGTATTTCCATTGCTCAATTGGAAAATCAATGCGTATTTTCACATTGCTGTGAGTATTTTGTACTCCCACTGTTGATAATCAATGCGTAGTCTGCTAAAATAAGTTAAAGTGTGTAAAATACGCCAATACGCACCTTATCTGGAGCTCTGACTGTATATATATTTTTCATTTCAGTTTACACACAACCCTGTCAAAGTCACGTACGTACAGACTGACCCTATTGAACTGTCGGACATCAAACGACCAGCCGATCCGTTCGACACCATACAATCTACTTCATCGGAAACCACAGCAGCATCGGAAAAATCAACACTATCGGAAAAAACGAAAAGTGACAAAACGGAAACATTATCTAAATTGGAAAATTCAGAAACAGCGTCCGAATCAGGGGAGTCCATATCATCAGTTAAGTCAGAGACTTCAGAAAAATCCAATTCAGTGAAAAGGTTGTCGGAATCGGAGTTAAAATCAGACTGTGATGCAAAAGAGACAGCGATTCCGGTGCCGATAAAATGTGATTGCGAGGCGAAGTACAAGAAGATTCAGCAAGACATGAAGACCAAAATGGAGAAGGAATTTAAAGAGGTTAAGCAGATGGCCTTAGATGAATTGTCAGAACGGGTATGTATGCAGGGAATTTGGCCAGTGTAGACCCAGATCAGCCTGCGCAGTCTGACCAGGACCTATGCTCTTCGCCATTCAGTCTGAGGTAGCAGGGCTCCAGATAAGCTTTGTGTCTAAAGTATTGTACCCCCTGATTTCAAATTAAATGCATATTTTATTTTTAAAAATGGATTATTGATTTTCTTCATTATTAAATAGGGAACAACTGATCAAAACAAATTTAAACATTCACTTATTTGAGTGTAGTATTACTTATTCACCTATTTATACCATGTATACTGTCATACAGTTGAACATTTACTAAATTGAGCTGCAAAAACCAAACAGCTCAAATAAGAACATGTTCTATTTTATTACAGTATTTCCACTACATAATTTGAAAATCAATGCGTATTGTCACATTGCTGTGTATTTTGTACTCCGCAAACTGTCATCAGCAGATTAGATTCTATTCCAATTTGCTGAAAGTGCAAGATGACCAATATTTTTGTTGAACATTTATAAGGTAGGTTTTTCTCAATGGGCAGCCCATGTCGACTCATTCAAAATTATGTACACATTATGTGTCCCTAGTCAATTTTTTCCAAATTGCCACCGGGGGCATTTGTGTGCTAACAGGCCACATTTTCTGGCAATTTGGCTGTGCCTTAGCTGCATGTAATTCAAAGAAATTAAATTACGAATACGCTTAGAAACATATGCAAATTTTCCTGTTGAGGCTTTAACAGTGTGTTAAGCTAACAGTGATCTTGAGCTGTTTACGATATAACAGTCCTTTAAGCTAACAGGTTTTGTGCTATTAAAGATTTAACATTCCATTAAGCTAACAGAGGTTTTCAGCAACCGGGCCCAGGTCTATAACCCTTAAAAGGCAGGAAACGAAAATGTCGTCTGCAGTTGTTTCATATTTTGCATTCTTTCTCCGTGAAAACACGGGTTGACAGCACTTTAGAATCATTTCCATTGGAAATGATTCTAAAGTACTGTCAAAGCATGTTTTTCCTGAGTAAATGGCAAATAAAACGTAAACAGCAGATGAAAAAATTGAACTCGCCATTCAACAACCGGACGGACCCAGGTCTATAATACATATTCATATTCCGTTGAGCTAACACAGGTTTTCAGCAACTGGGCTCCGGGCAGCCTATGCTCAATTAATGGAAATCCAATACTTGTTTTAATACAAGAAAACATAGTTAATTTGAAATTTACAGACTATCATAATTTTGCACTTACAAACATTTTATTTGTACAAAGTTTAGTGAAACAGCCCCAAGGTCTATAATACAGTCTCATATTCTCTATTGCAGCTCCAGAAGGACTTTGAGGAGGACAAGCAGCTGGCGGTATCAAGAGCCATGGGGAAACTGCAGAGCGAGCTGGACCGAGTTCGGAGACAGACCGAGGATAAATGCAAGGAGCAGTATAAGGAAGAGATGAAGAAACTGGCACAGAAACACAAGGAAACCATCTCCTACACGAAGAAAAAACAATGGGTATGTACAGCTGACTCAGCGGAGGGAGTAGATCAGAGCTGCAGTTAAGGTGCGTAATTTGACCATCTTGGGGTGAAATTTTGTTATTTCTTCATCAAAAATGGCAAGTTGGGAGTCCTTTAGAATCGTCTCATTGAGACGATTCTAAAGCACTCCCAACTTGCCATTTTTGATGGAGAAATAAGAAATTTACCTCCAAATTACGCACCTTAACTGGAGCTCTGGTAGATGTTTTCATTTGGCATGTACAGGTGCATTTTTTCGGTATAGATGACCATTGTGAATGGACGTACATATAGGAACGAGGCAAACGTTTACCCACGACTGGACATGGTTGAACGTTCCTGTTACATTTCCATCGGAAATATCGTTTAATTTGAGCATATATTCAGTACTTTCGGTACTTTGATAATCTGCCCCATTCAAACAGCTTATTTACACATACATATTCCGGGGCCGCAGTACACATCGCTTGATGTAGCCGCATCAATTTCAAAATTTCAGTGCTACCATGTGAACTAGTCTGGTGTCATAATGGCACGTTCTAGTAACGTCATGAGACACTTGCATTACGTAGGTGTTCGCTTGGCCCCGAAATGAGCATTGCCTACAACCATGGTCAAACAGCACGATTCACAGGCATTTGGCGTGATTCGGTACTGCTATAATTGAACGGCACTGGTAATATAAGGTTCGACAATGTCCAGCTGTGGATAAACATTTGCCGTGGCACGAGGGAACTGTTTGAACCCCAAGGCCGTAGGCCGCGGGTTCAAACAGTTTCCGTGTGCCATGGAAAACGTTTACCCTCGGCCTTGGCTGGACATAGTTGAACGTCGTTATTGTTGCGTTCTGTCAGAAATATCTTTCAATTTGAGCATGTTTGCAGTACTTTCCGTACTTTGATAATCTGCTCCTTTGAAACAGCTGATTTACTCATACATATTCTGGGGCCGCAGTACACGTCGCAGGATGCAGCCACATTAATTTCAAACTTTCAGTGCGACCGTTGTGAACTGGTGTGGTGACGTAATGGCACGTTCTAGTAACGTCATGAGACACATGCATTACGTTGATGTTGGCTTTGCCTCGAAATGAGCATTGTCTACAGCCATGGTCAAACAGCATGCGCTGTATGTTTAAACACAGCTGTGAGCGGTGTCGAACAACGGCAGTGTAACAATGTGAACATTTTGTCAACTTCGGGCGTCATTTACAGAAAATTCAGTGTTTGTAAATATTTTTCATGAAAAATTGCACATCTTTCGGTACAAAATCACAATGCTTCTCTCAAATGTGTTGCAACCCTGTTAAAATTGAGCCAATGATTCATTCAGTCAACTGGGATGGGCTGAGGCCGAGAGGTTAGAGCACTGGACTTCAATGCCAGACGTTGTTGGTTCAAACCTTGCCTTAGGTATAAAAAATACTTTTGTAGTATTTCCATCCCACTGGACTTTCGGATGAGACTTGAAACCGAGTGCCCATTCACTTTCCTTTCATTCATTCAACCAATCATCCCATACATTACATTACACCCATTTGACGTTGCGCGACGTTGATTGGTAAAAGTTTGTTTGACATCATTAATATCCAAGGCATTGTCATTAATGGCACGATATTGATTGTTCCAGGAATATGCGACAAAATGACATACAACAAGATTATTCTTTATTTGAACGCCATGTGAGACACGCCATGTGATTTTGTACCTTCGGACATCTGCATAATTTCATGAAATACGTTTAATAACAAAATTTACAATATTTTGCGTAAATGGCGTAAAAAGTTGACAATATTTTCAGAGTACATGCGGAATTATTCCACATGTTCTCTGAAAATGTAAACTTTTGACTTTATTTATGAAAAAATATTGGAAATTTTATAAACGTATTTAATGAAAATACGCAGACGTCCGAAGGTACAAATTCACATGGCGTGTCTGATAATTGAATTGTGTTTCAGTGTTACAACTGCGAGGAGGAGGCAATGTACCACTGTTGCTGGAACACGGCCTACTGCAGCGTCAAGTGTCAGCAGGAACATTGGCACAAGGAGCACAAACGGGTCTGTCGACGCAAACGGTAGACTCACGCTAGCGGAAACATTAGTGCTGTGTGATGTGAACGATAAACCTCCACAGTGCGAAGTATGTCGACACACGCGGTAGAACGGGCTCACAGAAACGGTACATCTGTGCGATGTGACCGATCAACCTCCACCATGCAAAGTAGTAGGGAAATGGCAACGCAACCAACGATCATGTCCACGCAAATCGTACAGCGATGCTATGGAAACTAGCTCTGTGTGATGTGAACGATAAATCCACTTGCAAAGTAGTATACATGGACATGGTAACGCAACCGTCATGTCGCCTCAAACGGTAGAATGGCGCCAACATAAACTATAGCTCTGTTTGATGTGAACCACAAACCTCCTCCGTGTGAAGTAGTATACAGCGAAATGGCAACCAACCAACCATCATGTTGTTGCAAACGGTAACACAATGCTAACATAAACTAGCTCTGTGTGATGTGAATGATAAACCCCCACCGTGCTAAGTAGTATATCTTGAAAAAACAATGGCTACGCATCTTGTTGTATGACTCAAGAGTGCAGATTGCAGTCGGTTGTGCACTGTACCGACTGCATTAGGTGCTGTAATAGTTGTTCCCAGGTCTCGGATCCAAGGGGACAGTTTCAAGGTTTGAGCCCTAGACACAACTCTGTTGCCGATTTTCATTACGGGAAATGATTTGGAAAGTCGGCGCAAGTTGCGGTGTAACTTACAATTTACAGTAAGCATAACAATTGGCAGGGCTCCAGATAAGGAATTAGTAATTGAGTATTTTCACTCCATCATTTCTGAAGCAATTGGGTATTTCAATATTTTAATTGGGTAAAATAAAATCACAACACTGTTTACACATCAACAGACAGAAATTATCGAATAAGTTTGCTTCGAAATGAAAACGTGTTTCGGCATTTCATTAGAATTGTCTCCTTGGAGACAATTCTAATGAAATACCAAGATGTGTTTTCATGGAAAATAAGAAAAATATGCTACATTTGTGGTCTGTTTATTGTTTTCTGCAGCATGATAATGGTAGCACAAATTTTGTATTACTTTTTGATACTCGCTACTTCTGATTTCAATTGGGTTTTTGGCAATTTTAAGTAGGTATTTAAGAAAATAGGCAGCTTATCTGGAGCCCTGACGTGATGTCAACTCGCCATTGGCTAGTGTTAAATTCACACCCTAAATGACAATGCGACCTGCAATATACGGTAACTTATAATACAGTATGTGTAGCGATTGTCGTGCACTGTGCTGACGACCGGTACATTAGTTGCTGTATTAGTCGGTCCACATAAACGGTAGAATTCCCCGCAGATTATCGTTTACGAAAACTACTACACGACTTCCAGTGGACTACTTAAGTCTCAATTCCAAAGGGATAATTTCATGTTTCAGGGACATTAAAAAAAATAAAAATAATAAGGGACACAGAGCTCCAGATAAGCTTTGTGTCTAAAGCGTACTATACCCCCTGATTTCAAAATCATTGCGTATTTTACTTTTACAAATGGATTATTTATTTTTTTCATTACTAAATAGGGAACAAATGATAAAAAATATATCAAATTTAAACATTCACTTATTTGAATTTGAGCAGCAAAAAGGTTTTTCGCAGCTCAACTAAGTGTATTTTCAACTTTATTACAGTATTTTCACTACTCAATTTGAAAATCAATGCGTATTTTCACATTGATATGCGTATGTTGTACTCCCACTTTAGATAATCAATGCGTATTCTGCTAAAATAAGTGCGTAAAATACGCCAATACGCACCTTTTCTGGAGCTCTGGGTACATTGGCATTTTGATGTGTGATAATTTCCCCGGGTACAAATACGAGTTGCAAATTATCATTTGGCGAAATTGCTGTATAACTTAATACAGTAGGTGTGATTTTGGTGTGGTATTCCAACTACATTAGTTATTTACTAGCAGAGCCAGGGTTTGTGTTTCTTAATTTGTGCTCGAAATCAGCGAGTTTGCTTGGCCGAGACCGAGCTCAGCCAATCAAACTCACTGATTTCGAGCATGAGAATGAATTATATGTTGAGATCATCATTAATCTTTACTGCGCGTGTTCCTCTGACCTCGTGCTCAAAATCTGGGCACATGATTTTTTTTGAGTGTCCATATCAAGCAACACTACATGGTTATCAGGTATCGTTTTATGTGACGAAATGACCAATTATAATTTGATAAATAGGCCCGTTTACTACATTGTGTCATTAAAATTGATGTCATTTGGTATCTTGTTGTGATGTTTTTATATTAACCCTTACACCGCTATCTTAATTTTTTGTCGTCTGCTGTTGATTTTCCATTTTTATCATCAAAAACATGCTTTGACAGCACTTTAGAATAATTTACAGCATGCTTTGACAGCACTTCAGAATCATTTCCATTGGAAATGATTCTGAAGTGCTGTTAAACCATGTTTTTATTGAGAAATAAGGCCAGATATAAAAGCAACAGCAGACGACAATTGTTGTGTGTAGCGGTTTAATGGTTAAAATTTACTCCTGGTCCATACAGGATAATATGCCAATCTGTTCTTGTTCAAGAATGTATGCTGTCAACGAGCAACTAGTTACCTGGTAAAATAATTTCGGATTTGTCAGGAGTCTTGCGGATTGTGAGTGCTTGTCCCTACTCATAAACCAATAGCGACTTACACCAGTAAACCATATGTACGTGTTCGATAAGTCGTTATGATACCAGCAAGGAAATCAGACCATATGCTGTCTTTAGAACATAATTAATAATCACATTTTAGTGTTTTACATGTATAATTTGGCTTCTACACACCTGTGTTGTGTATAGGCATAAATATACATGTGCTACATCAAAATTGTCTATCTTTTGCATATTACAGATATGTGTGCATTTTTACTGGTAGGACTATCTGCATAAAGACGTACTGATCATCGCATCCATGTGGTTTGTTTATGTAAGTTGCTATTGTTTTATTAGTAGGGTTTTTTATTAGATTTCCATAGACTTTACATGGGGTCACAAGAAGGGTACAACTACCGTTAAATAACTTGGTCTTGTTTTTCTTGGTCATTTATCTCGGGTGACAATGTCTGTTCATGATCGTATAGCACATAACTATGGCTCAGAATTATCAAATGCATGATTTACAGTGAAACATCTCTAAGCCGGACACCCTGGGGACCTCCCAGGGTGTCCGGTTTAGAGATATTTCACTGTAGTACAACAATTTGCAGAACTTTCCCATCTGTCGAGCGAACAGAGGTTTTTAACAACCGGGCCCAGGTAATTCACATCAGAGCCCCAGATAAGGTGCGTATTGGCGTATTTTACGGGATTATTTTAGCTGAATATGCATTGATTATCAAAAGTGGGAGTACAAAATACGCACAGCAATGTGAAAATACATGATACGCATTGAATTTCAAATTGAGTAGTGAAAATACTGTCATAAAGTTGAAAATTCACTTAGTTGAGCTGCAAAAAGCAAACAGTGTTTGCTTTTTGCAGCTCAATTAAGTGAATGTTTAAATTTGTTATATGTTTTTATCATTCGTTCCCTATTTAGTAATGAAAAAAACTCAATAATCCATTTGTAAAAGTAAAATATGCAATGATTTTGAACAGAGGTTTTTAGCAACCAGGCCCAGGTAATTCACATCAGTGCTCCAGATAAGGTGCGTATTGGCGTATTTTACGCACTTATGTTAGCAGAATATGCATTGATTATCAAAAGTGGGAGTACAAAATACTAAAAGTATGCATTGATTGTCAAATTGAGTAGTGAAAATACGGTAATAAAGTTGAAAATTTACTTTAATAGTTGAGCTGCACAAAGCAAACAGGTGTTTGCTGTTTTCAGGTCAAATAAGTGAATTTTTAAAATTTAGTTTATTTTTTATCATTTGTTCTCTATTTGATACAGAAGAAAATCAATAATTCATTTGTAAAAGTAAAATACACATTGAATTTGAAATCTGGGGGTATAATACTCTTTAGATACAAAACTTATCTGGAGCCCTGTTACATTACAGAATAATTGAGCATGTGTGACTGAATACTTTGGATAACTTACATTGTAATTCCAGCACAAAAATATTTACACAATTCCCTAACATTTGATCGGCCCGTAGCAAGTCTCTGTCCAAAATTTATATCCCAGTAAACTCCCATGCTAAACTACTTTCCGTAACCGTCAGGTGCAGTTAAAATAATTCTTAAGAAAACGGAAAATAAACACATTTTCTTGATGAATTTATTTCAAATGCTGGAATTATAAGGAATGAATGGCCTTTTTGTTGAATTTATCGGGGATATAAACTTGGAAAAGTCGCGGAAATACTGGACGAGGCCTTCCGGCCTTCGTCCAGTATTCCCACGACTTTTCCAAGTTTATACCCCGATAAATATTGAATTCTGTAAACAAGGATGATTACATTCCACAACATGATTATTCAACGCATTACATATATTATACCTTTATATGCAGTTATAAGCATTTCGGCACATTGCTTTGCTTTTAAGTCGCATGTGTACATACGGTACATACATTATGGTATGATTTTTACGGCATGGTTTACTATACTATGGCTTACTAAACACAGTTTCTCTTTTAATAGTTGCTAGATGATATACAATATTACAGAATAACAAAGAGCGTTGTGCATCATAACATGAAATATACTGTTGATCACCCATACTGGTTCTACCAATAGACCCGAATGTTTCTGGCATGCCATTAGAAAAATGTGGTTGCGACTGGAGTACTGGGGCCCGTTTCACTAAACTTTGTACGATAAAAATGTTCGTACGAAGATTCATGTGAATTTGCTTCTCACATTAATGTGTTTCTGTAACCCTACCATTTTGTACCTACGGGTTCATGTCATTAAATGCAACGCATACACAAAAGATTTTTCAAAATCGGCTGTCAGAACAAATGTTATTGTGGATTTCAATTTTGCACTTGCGATCTTCTTAGTCGTACGAAGTTTAGTGAAACGAGCCCCAGTACTCCAGTCACAACCACATTTTTCTAATGCAACAATTCAGTTTAGAATCACATTTCCACTGAGAGCTGATTTTGGAAAATCTTTAATTGATGTTTTTCATGTAGGTGCAAACTTGTAACGTTAGTTAACTACATTAATGTGACAAGCAAATTAATAAATATAATTGTACAAACATTTTTATCGTAAGAAGTTTAGTGAAACGGGCCCCTGGACCTTATGACCTTTGCGACCAGTGTACACCCTGATGGGTCTACGCAACCACGTAGTCTGATTAGGATATGCACGGTTCACATTTTGGTCCGTGAAGCACATGCCATCCTGACAAACACCATAGACCCTTATCAGACGACTGGAGTGTGCAAGACTGGGAGCTAGACTGGCCACACATGCAATAAGCCCACATTTATTTGATGAAACGTATACACCGCCACCTGATGGATGCGTCCTTTGACTTTTAAGCATTTGCAACAATTGTAGTCCTTGTCGACCTACTTTTCCCCAATGTCTTGTAATGTTTCTGCTGTTTTGCAATAAGTACAGTCAAACCTGTGAATAAAGGCCAGCAATGGGAAGAGCTGGATGCTGATATGTGGTTGTGACTGGAGAAACGGGTCTTATGGGATTTGTGACCAATGTAGCTTCTGATCAAATAGAACACTCTTGTAACTTGATGGCATTCTATATTGCTTGTTAGAAGAGTGACGGGTGTTTCATTGATGGAATAGCGAACAGTGTAGATCCTGATCAGCCTGTGCGGATGCACAGGCTGATCTGGATCTACATTCGTCGCAAATCCCTTAAGCCCCATTTCTCCAGTCACAGCCACATGTTTCTGTGTGCTTGTTAGATTTAGATACTGGTTTGTATTTGGATGTGTTCAACATTTGGTGAAGTGGAGAAACGACTAGTCATCTTCATAGTATATTTAAGGGTCCATATTTAATTTTAGCACATAATATATGATCTTGTTTTAAACAGATGTCAAACCACATTCAATCATTTATTGTTACATGACTGCAGTTGTTTCACATCGCTCACAGCCGTTTTCAAACGTACAGCGTATGCTGTTTGACCATAGCTGTAGACAATGCTCATTCCGGGGCCAAGCCAATACCTACGTAATGCATGCGTCTCATGACGCCATTACGTCACCAGACCAGCTCACAATGGTCGTACTGAAACTTTGAAATTTATGCAACTGCATCACGCGATGTGTACTGCAGCCCCGGAATATGCATGTGTAAATCAGCTGTTTGTACGGGTTATCAAAGTACCGAAAGTACTGCATATAGATATATGCTCGAATTACACTATATTTCCGACGGAAATGTAACAATAACGTTCGACCATGTCCAGTCATGGGTAAACGTTTGCCATTGCACACGGAAACTGTTTGAACTCACGGCCTACGTGCCATGTCAAACGTTTACCCACGGCTAGACATGATCAAACCTTATATTCAATCATTTATTTAGTCCATGAGAAATATTTACTTGTTTTGACTAATGCGTCATTACATGTACATGCAACTTGCAGGTTTAGTTCATCGTTGGCAAAGCAGCCTGTCGATGTATATTTGGACCACTATCTGGTATTAACCCTTAGACCGCTATCTCATTTTTTTTGTCGTCTGCTGTTTATTTTCGATTTTCCATTTCCATTGGAAATGATTCTGAAGTAATATAGGTACCTTGAGATGTTTTGCTATTTGTGATATTAATCTTGCACTTCGAGGAAACATCTACAGGATCAAGACAGAGCAGCCTGTCGCCCGGAACAATACAAGTCTATCTGTTCCCGGTATCACCCGCTGGATTATAACTTCATGGTGAACATACTGCAGGACTGTCTAGCCACCGACTTATCCACATCCTCTTTCCTTATTATTCTGCTTCTTGCACACTGAATGGCTGCACCAGTACCAGTCTGATCGCAAAATGTATACGCCGCTTTATCACACATGCAGTATTATCATTCTAGACGTGCACAGTCTGGCAAGCTTCATGGTTTCATTACAGTTATTATTTGTGGCTGTGACTAGTGAAATGGGGCTTATGGGATTTATGGCCAATGTAGCTCCTGATAAAATAGCACACTCCTGTTGCCTGATAATGATCTGTATTGCTTGTTAAAAGGATGATGGGTGTTTCACTGATAGAATGGCGAACAGTGCAGATCCTGATCAGACTGTGCGGATGCACAGGCTGATCTGGATCTACACTGGTCGCAAATCCGACAAGCCCCATTTCTCCAGTCACATCCACATTTATCTCTCATGATCAGGGTCTATGCTGGCCACTGTCCTAAGTTTCCTTTGCACGACCAAAGGTAGACCAAATACCCCATTCCTGATTAATGGAATAGTCCCAATATCAGTTGAACAACCAATGCTATATACAGTCTACACCCGTTACCTCAAACTCTCTCGAGTCAAACTACTGATAACTCCTAGTCTAATTCTTTATCCTAAGTACATGTTTTCGTATATAATAACTTGTTATTTCAAAGAATTTTCCACAGTCCCCTGGACTTTGAGTAAACATGTGTAGACTGTATTTGGGGTTGGGGGGGGGGGGGGGCTGAAAATGTTGCAGCACAATTGTGTTTTATGTTTTTATTATTGTATTCACTTTGTACAAATGCTTGTCATACCGCAGATATATTTCTCACATTTTTATTGGTCAGCTGTTAGGCTCCAATCAAAATGGCCGCTAGTTGAGGCGGAGTGAAAAATCTAGCTGCAGAAAAGATGTCGGAAAACAAAAGTTAAATATTAAAATTCTGTCAAGAAATTGCATTCTTGTTCTTTTGGTATTCATGACACATTGACGCTGTGCCATGTGACGCCATTTTTAGCTCGCCTGCACAAAGTGCAGAACAGCTTATGTCATACCCCCGGCATCGTCCACAAACTTGTTATTTCATACATGCATTCCTCAGATGACCCTCTATCATGCTGTCGCAAATCCATGACCCACCACATAGCCCTTACCCCAAGGTCAAGGTCACAAACTTGGCACATTCATAAACTTAACGTTGGGTAAATAACTTTTGTTTCCTTTCATGGAACATCTTGTTATTTCATACATGCATTCCTCAGATGACCCTCTATCATGCTGTAGCAAATCCATGACCCACCACCCAGTCCTTACCCCAAGGTGAAGGTCACAAACTTGGCACATTCATAAACTTAACGTTGGGTAAATGTCTTATAACTTCTGTTTCCTTTCACGGAACACATTGTTATTTCATACATGCATTCCTCAGATGACCCTGTATCATGCTGTAGCAAATCCATGACCCAGCACCCAGCCCTTACCCCAAGGTCAAGGTCATAAACTTAGCACATTCATAAACTTAACGTTGGAGTAAATGTTTTATAACATCTGTTTCCTTCCATGGAACGCCTTGATATTTCATACATGCATTCATCTGATGATACTCTATCGTGCTATAGCAAATCCATGACACAGCGGCCATCCCTACCTCAAGGTCAAGGTCACAAACTTAGCACATTCATAAACTTAACGTTGGGGTAAATGTCTTATAACTTCTGTTTCCTTTCATGGAACACCTTGTTATTTCATCCATGCATTCCTCAGATGACCCTCTATCATGCTGTAGCAAATCCATGACCCACCACCACCCAGCCCTTACCCCAAGGTAAAGGTCACAATCTTGGCACATTCATAAACTTAATGTTGGGTAAATGTCATAACTTTTCCCATCCCTTATACATTCATGACTATCATGCGTACAATCCTGACCCACCACCCGCCCTTACCCCAAGGTCAAGGTCACAAACTTAGCACATTCTAAACTTAACGTTGGGGTAAATCTTCTAACACGTTTCCTTTCAGGAACCTTGATTTCATACATGCTTTCACTGAGACCTATCTGTAACCAAATCCTGACCCAACATCCCTTACCCCAAGGTCAAGGTCACAAACTTAGCATTCATAAACTTAACGTTGGGGTAAATGTCTTATAACTTCGTTTCCTTTCATGGAACGCCTTGTTATTTCATACATGCATTCTCAGAGATGACCCTCTGTCATGCTGTCACCTTGTTTAGTCAAATCCATGACCTACCACCTAGCCCTTACTCTGAGGTCAAGGTCACAAACTTAGCACATTCATAAACTTAACGTTGCGGTAAATGTCTTATAACATCTGTTTTCTTACATGGAACGCCTTGATATTTCATACATGCATTCATCTGATGATACTCTATCGTGCTATAGCAAATCCATAATCCACCGCCCACCCAATCATTACCCCAAGGTCAAGGTCACAAATTTAGCATGTTCATAAACTTAACGTTGGGGTAAATGTTGTGTAACATCTGTTTCTTTACGCTTTGAACGCTTTGATATTTCATACATGCATTCATGTGATGATCCTCTATTGTGTACACGAAATCATCTGACACCCATCCCACCCCCCCCTTTCCCCAAGATCAACATCATAAACTTAACGTTGGAGTAAATGTCTTTTTATAACTTCTGTTTCTTTACAGGGAACACCTTCATATTTCATACATGCATTCATCTGATGATACTCTATTGTGCTACAGCATCAAATCCATGACCCACCCCCCCCCCACCCCTTTCACCAAGGCCAAGGTCACAAACTTAGCACATTTATACATACATTCCTCATGTGAAAAAAAATGCCCCGTGCAGGCACCTGGGCGGGATCAACTGATCCTGAGAATAGTGCTGCAGTAGCCATTGCTTGTCGTAAAAGGCGACTAAACTGGCTTAACGATTGGGTTCATACTTTCCGGAACCCACTATACCGGATTTGGCCCTCATGTACATTTTTGGCTTTGTTGTATGTGAGAGTTGAGTCGGGCTATGCCCCATATATAAAAGTAAGATTAGCGCTAATCCTATTACTTTTAGGGGATGGGATAAATGATGCTTGTGTGGCGAGGGCCTGGCACCAGATCAGGTTGTTCTAATTTCAGGACTGAATATATATTTTGATTGTAAATATTGAGTTCTGAAGTTGGGATTTACCCCCCTCGGACAGGTGGATACGGGACACGACCCCGTTGACCCGTCTGCGTGTAGACTCCCTGAGGCTTGTACCTCTATGTCAGAAAAGCGGACTTTAAACCCTATTCACTCACTCACTCACTCCTCATGTGAATAGCTATCATGCTGTAGAAAATCACCAACTTAGTGTGTTCATAAACTTAACGCTGGGTTTAAATTTAGTTTTCCTTCTCTTTTCAGGGAGCGCATTGATATTTCATACATGCATTCATCTTAATATGCTATATCATGCTACATCAAATCCACGACCCACCTTCCACCACTGACCTCAATGTCAAGGTCCACCGCACACCCCTTATCCCACGGTCAAGTTATATAATATTCATGTTTTTTATACAACTGTGACAAGTTTGAATGAAGGCTGCCAACAGGCGAGCTTCGTTGTCTTCTGACAACTCTTGTTATATTACCTTCTACATGTACCAATAGTATTATACAGTGGAACCTCTCTAAAGCGGACACCAATAAAACATCTGATCTCATTTGTGATCAGTTTCTTGATCATTTATCTCGGGTGATAATCACTGTCCATGATCGCATAGCAAACAACTATGACTCAGATGATCAAATGCTTGACATACAGTGAAACCTCTCTAAGCTGGACACCCTGGGGACCTCCCAGGGTGTCCGGTTTAGAGAGGTTCTCTGTATAGCTATAAAGTTCTGTAGAAATGCAGATCATCTGCGGTATGACAAATATGTTATTGTGATTCTACACAGTCGGTGTCTTATTGCCCGTCTGAAGCTGTATTCACCCTCGGTTGCTCCTCGTGTGAATATAGATTCAGCCGGGCAATATGACACCATTTGACTATCTTGAATCACAGTAACTTATAATATTCAGAGCTTAAAATGTGTAATAAATCGTCTTCATTTTTCACAACACAACTTCTGGAGTGAATCATTTGTTTTTTAATTTTTATCTGGTACATTGTTTTGAATATTGATGATAACTGTTGTATATTTTTGCACCTAATGCTGTATTCACAATCATGCTGATTATTTCTGAAAATTGTTGTGTATATTATATAATTTATTTAATTTTTACGTGGTATTCTGGTATACAATATTTGGGCCACTGACAACATCATTTTCACCCATTTTAGCCACAGGTGATGAGAAAAAGTAATCTGACATGTGATTTGTTTCCATCACCGGCGATTTTAGCCCCATATTTGACCAAAATCTGTGATCAGGGCCTACACTGCTTGCCAGTTCTTTGTTCTGATATGGACTGCTGGATGTGAAAATTACCTAATGACATATGCAAACACCATAACCCCAGATCAGCCTGCGCATACGCGCAATCTGATTCGGGCCTACGCTGGTCGCCATTGCGTGAAACAAACATTGTGTATGCCATTGAATATCATTTTTGACCAATCCCTGATTGTTTGTGCACGCATGATATAATCAGAATCTACATAAATATTCGTAATCCTATTACTTTTAGGGCAAGGGGCCAAGTGACTTTGGTGTGGTATGGTCCTGGCACCAGGTCAGGTTATTGCAATTTCAGGGCTGAATATATATTTTCTCCATGGGAATATTCCGTTCTAATTTTGGGATTTTCTCCACAATACAGCGGGTTAAATAGGGGTTCGAACCCGTTGGCCCAGCCTTGCATGACCGTAGCTGTTGATAGGCCATTAAAAACAGCCTTACATGACCTTGGCCGTTGATAAGCCATTAAACACCAATACATCAATCAATCCAATGATAACCACATACCATTGATAGTTTAGCAAACAGATGAGATGATTATTCTGGAGAGTGTGCCCATGCCAACAATAAATACGTCCTTATAGTTTAACTTTTCAAATATATGCCCATTTTCTTTCTCTCTTTTTTTGTGGGGGTGGGGAGGGCAAATAAAAATACACATGAATTTATGTTTTTTACATTTTGGCTGATGCACATTGTTACACAGGTGAAAACAAAATGACACGTGGCAATAAAAAATATCCATTGAAAAAATCCCATTACCCCACCCACCTGTTGTCATACTGTACGTTTTGTTTCTATACTGTAACGGGTGGTGGGGTAATGGGATGTTTTTCAGTGGAATTTTTTTGATGTCACATGTCCGAGTCTCACCTGTGCATTGTCGTACATCATTGTTCATACCATATTGCCATTTGTCATGGGTTTATTATGTATGTACATTCTTTTCATTTATAGATAAAGAAAACAATCTGTAAAATGTGTTTTTTCTATTTAATTATTTCCCCTCATATTTTGACCCATAGACCGCTACACACAACAATTGTCATCTGCTGTTGCTTTTATATATCTTGCCTTATTTCTCAATAAAAACATGTTTTGACAGCACTTCAGAATCATTGGAGAATTATCTGTACTTTATATGTCAAGAAAGGTGATCGGTGTTAATTTTAAATTATATGCGCACCCCATGATATATGTTATAATAAAATACAAGTGAGTGATCTAATTGGTGAACATTTACAAGAAGAGTGATGAAATATACTACAAGTACAAGTGTGTCTACTTCGGCCTGAAGGCTTTGAAGATTGCAGATTGTTGTCAAAGCATGTTGTAAATATTTCTAATGTGCTGTCAAAGCATGTTTTGATGATAAAAATGGAACATAGAAAATAAACAGCAGACGACAAAAAAATTAAGATAGCGGTGTAAGGGTTAATTGCGATGTGATGTGATGGGCCGATCTTCCGCTATGCTGGTCACAAATGCCACTTTCTCGACTGTGTGGTTCAGAGGATGAGAGGGTATGCATATCTGGATGGAGATGTATACCTAATGGCAATTATCTTTGCAGGGATTCACACCTAAGTTAACAGTGACTCCATCCTTAGGTATTCACACCAATTAGTGAATCCATCCGGCCAGTGATTCACACACATGGGTGAATCCATCATTTCATGCAGTGAATCTATCCTTACCTGCATGCCTAACAGTAACTTGTTGCAGGGATTCACACATAACGGGGACTCCATCCTTAGCATACAGGTATTCACACTAAATTATGAATCCATCCTAACTGGAATTCACACATAATGGTGAATCGCTGCTTACAGGGATTCAGACATAATTGTGAATCCATCTTCGCAGGGTTTCGCCCGAAATGGTGAATCCATCCCAATATTAATTTGCACCAAATGGTGAATCTATGGTGAAATGGTGAGGTGATCCTAACAGGGAGGGACTCGCACCAAATGATTTGTTCTCGATGTAAATATTCCGTCCTGATTTTGGGATTTTCCCCCCAATTCAGCAGGCTAAAATGGGATCGAACCCGTTTGCCCGGCCTTACATGTCCTTAGCTGTTGATAGGCCGTTAAACACTAATAAACAAACAAACAACACACCAGGGATTCATGAATAACAGTAACTATATTTGAGGCGATTCACACCTAAAGATGACCATCCTTACAGGTATTCGCACCAAATTGTGATATCCATCCCAACAGGCATTCACAACTAACTGTGTGCATGTGGCAGTTTGAGAGCATGTGAATGGTAATCTGACGATGGAGTTCATCCTTACCAGAATCCAGTAGCCTATTTCACCAACATTGCAAAGTATACTTATGTAGCAAAGTATACTTTGAGGGAGAAATTTTCATTTTAAGGATAAATTTATTAATTGTATCCTCCGGACTCCGTCGGGGGATACTATGGATTTGACAGCGGGCCGCGTCCGCGTCCGGACGCGTCCGCGTCCGCCGCAGACACTTCTTGTCCGGAGCATAACTCGAACGCCCTTTGGAATATTTTCATGAAACTTCACACATACATAGACCACGACCCGAAGGTGTGTCGCGCACAAGAATGACAACTCTTGCATAGCTAATTTTTGAGTTATCTCACTTTTTGTTTCTCGCACTGATTTCGTGTCCGGAGCATAACTCCACCACCCTTTGGAATATTTTCATGAAACTTCACACATGCATAGACCACGACCCGAAGGTGTGTCACGCACAAGAATGACAACTCTTGCATAGCTAATTGTTTACTTATCTCCCTTTTTTGTTTCGCGCACTGATTGACCATAACTCGACCACCCTTTGGAATATTTTTATGAAACTTCACACATTCAATTAGACCACGAACCGAAGGTGTGTCGTGCACAAGAATGACAACTCTTGCATAGCTATTTTTTGAGTTATCTCCCTTTTTTGTTTTCGCGCACTGATTTCCTGTCCGGAGCACAACTCGACCACCCTTTGGAATATTTTCATGAAACTTCACACATGCATAGACCACGACCCGGAGGTGTGTCGCGCACAAGAATCACAACTCTTGCGTAGCTAATTTTTGAGTTATCTCCTTTTTTTGTTTTGCGCACTCTACAAACTGGACAATAATGCATGAAGACCCGTTTTCTCGTCTGCTCTGTACACCTTTTCTCGTGTGCTCTGTACACCTTACCTGTAGATAGAACAATAGAGACTGGGAGAACCATTCACCTGTGCATTTGCTAGCATGTGCAAATGTCCAGTCTTGACCAGTCTTGACCAGTCTGACCACAGGTACTTTATACAGGTAAATTACTACATTGGATATTACATTTCCGTAAACTGTGTTGAAAATATTGTGGCATTATGTGGACCTGTGCAGATATATGTAGATAAATATAGGACTATTAAAAAAAAATTCTGTGCTCCAGTAGCAAGCATTATTATTTTTAATTTTTAAACTTTCTTTTCCATTTTTTTTTTTCGTTTTTTTCTTCAACTTCTTTTTAAATTTTTGTCTAGTAGCATAAGGTCGTAAGTGCTATATACAGACTATTATCATATAATAAAACAATTATTGACTAGTGAGCCATAGAATATAATCTGATAGTCCATGGCTCACTAGTCAATAATTGTATAATATGTTCGGGCCAGTGAAAATTGCTTTCGGGCCCAGGCTCGAGGTCAAGGCGGGACAAGGCGAGGCATTTGATTCCGCGTAATTCTTGTTTACTTATCTCCCTTTGTTGGTTCATGCTCTGATTTCGTATCCAGAGCATAACTCGAACACCCTTTGGAATATGTTTATGCCCCACCACGATAGTGGAGGGGGCATTTAATGTTACCCTTGTCCGTCCGTCCGTCCGCACACACGAATGGGTACTTGTTGTAAGCGTACGGGGATCTTATTGGGTAGGGTTAGGATAGTGTTGGGTACTCTTGTTGGGTATTTGTATACAGTAAAAACCCAACAAGTATTCATTCGTAGGAACGTGCGTCATGTCCTCCCGTCCGTCCGTCCGTCACAAAACTTTAACACTCGGGTAAATGTCTCATAATTTCTTCATCCTTCGACCGATCTGCTTCATATTTCATATACACATTGCTCTGATGGTTCACTACCGCCCTGTGCCAAATCCACGTTCGTCCTGCCCCCGCCAAGCCCAGGGTCAAGGTCACATACTTGGTGCTTCAAAAACTTTAACGCTCAGGTAAATATCTTATAATTTTTCTTTCCATTCACGGATCAACTTCATATTTCATATACGCGTTGCTCTAATGGTCCTCTTCCGCCCTGTGCCAATTCCACGTTCGTCCTGCCCCCGCCAAGCCCAGGGTTAACAACACATACTTAGTGGTTCAACAACTTTAACGCTCAGGTAAATATCTTATAATTTCTGTTTTCTTTCACGGATCAGCTTCATATTTCATATATGCATTGCTCTAATGGTCCTCTACCACCCTGTGCCAAATCCACGTTCGTCCTGCCCCCGCCAAGCCCAGGGTCAAGGTCACATACTTGGTGCTTCAAAAACTTTAACGCTCAGGTAAAAGAAAATTTTGACTTGGAATTTGGCCTCATTTATTATCAAAGCGATATGTGGGACATCCGTGTTCGATGAACACATTTTCTAGTTTATTAAACTGCACACATGCATAGAAGACGACCCAAAGGTGTGTCGAACGTAAGAATGACAACTCTTGCGTCGTTAATTTCTTAGTTATCTCCCTTTGTTGTTTCGTGCACTGATTTCGTGTCCGGAGCATAACTCGAACACCCTTTGGAATATTTTCATGAAACTTCACACAGGCATAGACCACGACCCTAAAGGTGTGTCACGCAAGAATGACAACTCTTGCATCACTAATTTTTTAGTTATCTCCCTATGTTTTTTCCGTCACTGATTTTGTCTCCGGAGCATAACTCGAACACCCTTTTTTTAAACTACTTGTGTATCTGGGGAGGGGGATACACATGCGCTTGTCGACAAGCGTCTATTTCTAGTTTTTATTACACTGAATTTATTACATTATCACAGCCATTTTGGCTGTGATAATGCAATAAATTCAGTATAATAATTCTGATACTTTTAATCATCAAATATATGCAGTGGTTATATAGTTCTATATATACTAATGCATTTTGGGAAAAATAAATGATTACTCTCTCAAAGTATACTTTGCTATGGATAAGTATACTTTGCAATTTTTATGAAATCGGCTACATATATCCATCGTTTGGCACTCGGATACTTTTTATACGCCCGTTTGAAAAAACGGGACGTATGGTATACCGCCATGCGTCTGATTTGCGTTAAAGTTTTCGGGTACCAGTAACCTATTATCCGAGATTGCAACCCTAAGTCCGTTTGACTTTTCACTTAATACACTTGTTCATCTTTATCTATATTTTCATTCCATAGCCAACCTATGCAGCCCACATGTCCAAGGTCAATGTCAAATTATTTGAAGTTTGCGTTATTTATTTTTACTAATTATTATTTCCGTATCCCTAAGTCCGATTGACTTGAAATTCATATTCCTGTTTATCACCATCTATATTTTCATTAAATAGCGACACATAACATGTGACCTGCGTGCCCCAGTCCAGGTCAAACTACTTGGAAATGTGTGTTAACGTTTTGCAAAATTCGTGTTAAAGGACAAGGGGCAATACGGCCAAAAATCGGCCCACACCCAAATTGGAAAATAACAATGTAGTAGTGTACATCAATAAGTCAGGAAGCTATGTTGAACATTTCGATTTGATATCTTTACTACTTTTCGGACAATATCGTTTTTAATGATACAACCCAATGGCACATTTCAATGGACAGCACCGTCAATTTGACGTTAAAACATGTGAGATGACGTTACGATACTGGGAAGCGGGGGATTTTGTGATTGAAATATAATTGGCATTCTAGACAAACATCATTAAGCTCGCAGGAAAGAATTGATTGCCATGATTTAAGACAATATAACTGTATGGGCCTCAACATCTTTTCAGTTTCGAGATGGCTGACCTTTTCAAAATGGCCGCCATTTTTATCAATTTCATGACTATATACGAGCATGGCTTATGAAAACGTAGATTTCAAAAAAGGTAAAATTCGAGAAACGGCATTATATTTATTGCATATTGTCCATCACCCTAGTGCACTTATTATTATGCCCCACCACGATAGTGGAGGGGGCATTTAGTTTTACCCTTATCCGTCCGTCCCGTTCGTCCATCCGTCCCGCCCGTCACCAACCTTGTAAGTCGTAAAACTTTTAAACCGCACTAGCTACACACCTGAAACTTGGTATGTAGCTTCGTTATGATGAGTAGATCCGCAAAGTTTATTTTGATTTTTTATTCGACCCCGGGGTCATAGATTATCTCCCCATTTTCGACTTATTTTGTCTTGTAACTCGTAAAACTTTAAAACCGTAATAGCTACAGACCTGCAACTTGGTATGTATATATACGATATATATGTAGAAGGCCATGACAAAAGTTCTTTGTTTTTCGGATATCGCTGCGTCAGAAAAATCCCTGCACGTCGAGCATTTTATCATCATGGAGAAATAAAATGTTACTTTAAATTCACTACATGATCAATAAAAAACACGCCCATGCAACAATATGTTAAATCCAATCATGTTTGACGAAAATCTGGTGATGTTTCACGTCTAAAGATGTAATAGTAACTTTATAGAACATACATGTATATGCATCTGGCGACTTGAAAAAATCAGAGACAAACATCTGAAACAAAAAGATACCTGTTTTTTTTTAAAAATCTGCCCTCCTGTGTCACATTCCACAATCCACGTGTCTGAGAACCAAGTACTTTTGTATGGCCTGAGTGTTATATCAATGGGATACATGCAATATATATTATATATATATATATATAAAAGTTATTTTCGACATACACAACAGTTGTCAATGTTGTGATTCGTGTAAGCAAGATATTGCGGTGTTTAATTTACACAAATTTCAAAGTCATTTAAGAAAGTCCAACACACTTTCTGACGTAAGAAAATGGCTAATTGTTTCAGCATCATTTTGAAGGTCACAAATGTCATGTCATTGGTGATGTGATTGCATCACACATATTCAGGTGAATGAACTGTCCAAATATTAAAGCAATCCCTCATGTAATATTGAAGATGTTACATTTGGCGAAACTCGAAACTCAAACTTTTCGACGTAACAAAATGGCTAAGTGTTTCAGTGATAGTTGGAAGGTGACACATGTGAAGGTCGTGTTAATGGTGGCGCGGGTGTGTGACAAATGTTCAGGTGATTCAAGTGTCCAAGTATTGAAGCAATGCTTTATCGTAATATTAACGATATTACATGTTGGAATAACTCTTATAAACATTGTGACGCAAATGTACACGGACGGACGGACGTACGAACGGAAGGACGTACGGAACCTCAAGAGCGACGCAATATACCCACATAATAATTAATACATCTTAGAATGTCCTACATATATGCACAGAAGTTGATATTTATGCTGGAATCATGCCACCCATAAATGCAAACTCATCAGTAATATCTACGTGACCGAGAACAGGGTTTCATTCAGGAACAGTGAGATCATATTAAGAATATCCATCATATGCACTAGTGTGGGGCAAGGATATTCCACCCGAATGTCAGAATATGTCGTCAGAGGCTTTGTCGAGTTTCTGACGACATATTCTGATCACGAGGGTGGAATATCCTTCTCTCACACCAGTGCATATGATGGATACTTTTTCTTGCCCCTATATAGAACATATTTGCGAATCTCAAAATATTTGTCTGACCGAGAATAATACCCAACTTTATATTCGCTGAATGTATGCGACTTTTGATATGTCCAACGTGCTCGTCAACAAAACGTCAAAACTTTGTTTTAACCCACGAATTGGATGCTAATACCAGTTCAATGGATCGTTTACAAATTATTATTAAACTAATGTTCAATGTCATCACCATTCAGCCCGCGCATGACTACGGATATCCTTGTCTCAGGTCACCTGGTGGGCGAGAAAAAATGAATACACATTTCCATATCGTCTAGCATTACAGGATCTGGATCCGGATACGGATAGCAAAACATCTGATCGAATATTAATGGAAGAAACTATTTTTAGTTGAAATTAACATGAAAATAAGAAGACACACTGCACTTTTATCTTGCATAGATTATGTTCACGACCATGACTATTTGAAAAGCATGTTAACAAACACTTAAAGGAGTATATAAACAAGTACAAACTGCTACATTCAACCCAATCTAGATTTCGAAAATCTCTTTCTATTTATTCTCTGTATTTTATTTTTTGATTTGCAATGATCATACTTTATAATATGTCGAAAATATTATTTTTTTCAGGTGGCGCATTTAATTAGTATAAATAATTAAAAAATATCATCCCTCATTTGTATATGAATAGCGTGCACTCGTAATGTTTAGAACTGGTTGAATAGTGACACAATTATACACTTATTTAATTCCTATAAAGAACATTTTGTGCCTACTAAGTGGGCATGTACCTTTAAGGTAGGTCATAGATAGATACACTTGGCTTCAATGATAATTGCTTCATATGATGTGATGTGATATATGAATATAACCTATGCAAATATTGTCTTGTTACTGTATACTATATGGTACATTGAGCTGCCATCGCCGCCTTCTTTGTATGTACAAGCCATCGTACAGTTTCACCACTTCGTGCGTTTGATACATACAGCAAATAATATGACAGTAAACCAAAAACAATTTGGTGCAATCATAGATAGATATGACTACGGCATGCTATAAATATTATGCCAGCAAACTATACAAAAGACGAGATACCTGAGCATTTCTCCCATCAATCTCAAAATAAATTTTGAAGTGTAAACTTTTCAATCTGATCCACATCCTATTGTTAGTGTACACGTTATCCAATCCATAGGTAAAGCCATATTTACTCGCATAGTAGGTGAGTAGACACCAGTGACAATACACTCAGGTAACTGCTTACATGTCACTGGATGTGATATATAATAACAGGGTACAGTAGTGGGTATATATTATATTTGTTGTGTGATTTGCCAGGTAAAAGTGATACACTGTGCGAAATTATGTGTGTGAGGCTATTTATAATGGTGGTTCATGTTGTTAAAAACACAGGCACAAACCTGTCCAGAAAACTGACATATTTTACAGTTTGATGTAATATAGTTGATAGGAGTCCGTTCTCTTGGGTTTTCTGCATTATACCATATGTTCCACTTCACATTTTGCGCTTTGTGTCAAACGCAAGAAGAGGTGAAAGTGGCTGATGGATTGAACACACAATATGCCGAGTTCACCATTCCATGTGCCGTATAGGATACAGTAACGAGGCAGTGTTCACATATATGTTATACATATATTCCATCACATTTACGAAGCAATTATCTTGGAATCAAACGATGATCAGGTATAGAATGGGTCCCTAAGAAAGCTTTTGACCTTGTAGATCACACTGTATTACTGAAAAATTGAAAATCTATAAATTCAAAATGGCATCACTTAACTGGTTGTCATCGTATTTAACTGACCGTAAGCAAAACGGTGGTATCTCTTCGGATTTCGCTAATGTCATAGCTGCTGTTCCTCAATGATTAATTCTTGGACCAACGTACTCTATTTCTTTTATTTATAAATGATTTGCCTTTATTAATTAACAACTGATATGCCCATGACACAACAATTCATACATTAGGTAGCGATCCAGTTATCATCCATACTAATATACAAGCAAATCTAAGACGTTGTGCTATTGATAATTGGTGTGACCAAAAGAAAATGGTTATTAACGCAAACAAGACTACAAGTATGATAATTAGCACCAGACAAAACTTGCAGCTGTATCTGACCTGAGATTAACTTTTTCTGAATCTGCTATTGAGTCTGTAGCTTGTTTTGAATGGGGTGAAAAACCGGAGTGCCCGGAGAAACACAACAGCCAAAACCGTCGGGACATAACTCAGAACAAATACCGCGAGACATTGGTTGTTGTTCTGTCATCGTAGTGCTTCAATACTTGGCACAGGGGTAAATTCTTCAAACAAACTCAGTTTTTATGATATCAATTCATATGCAAATATAAAATGGCAAAACCCCGCACATTAAGACCATAGGTATTAAGGTGTATACCGATATAATTCATGTGTAAACTGTACAAACAGTATCTATTTAAAGCTACACTTTGTGTCAGTATTATAGCCTATCTAGAATATAGGCCAATATTTTAAGATGAAATCCTAAAAATAAATGAGGCCAAAAAAAAACGAGGAGGTAGTTGCCTCCTCGTGCCTCAGTGTAGTTACGGCCCTGATCATATGAGACGCAGCTAGTCCCTTTAAATATCCGATAGCTAGTACAGTATATCCCTTTCCAATAACCAACCAATTTCACACACTTGTAAATGCATCAATAAATTAACATAGATCCAATGACTTAGAACTACGTCATAACACTATCCAGTGTTATTTTATGCGTCAGTCTACACATACATGTATTGGTGTAAGTTAACCTAGCATGGGATGAATTTGATGGCAAGAATTTATATCATTAGACACATTTACTTCCCTTTATAAACAAACGTTGAAGGCGCAAATGTTTCAATTTGTATTATTTTATTTAAAATTTATGTTATATCTCTGTAACCGTAAGTCGGATTGGCTTGACATTTCCTAAACTAATTTGTCATCATACCATATTTTCATTCTATGCCCCACACATGTGGGCTATTTGTTCAATATCAAGGTCAATTTCAAATAACTTGCGGTAGCCAAGCATTATAACGCAAATAATTAATTTATATCTGCTATATCTCCTCTAAGTCGGATTGGCTTGAAACTTCATTTACTTATTTGACATCATCTATATTTTCATTTTATAGCCAACCCATGCGGCCCTTGTGTTCAAGGTCAAGGTCAAATGACTTAGCCAAAAACATTAACGCAAATTTCTATCTGTTTATAACTCCACCTCCTCTAGAAGTTGGATTGGCTTGAAACTTCATATAGCCTATATATATATATATATATATATACACTTGCGCGAAGTTCTAATTGGTCACCCTATCAGTTTTTAAACACATACAAGATGCAATCAGTATAAAAGGTGATTTAATTTGTATGTACTGTAGTATTAATTCATGAGAATAACTCTAAAATAATTGATGCAAGTGGACCACCCTCACATGTCAAATCACATAATTTCCGAGTAGAATGGTCAATACTGCGTCTGTTCACCCCGAACATTAATTACAGCCATACAGCGACTTCTCATGGAGTTTACAAGCAGCACTCGTCGGGCGGGCAGTTCGGTGGTTGTGGACGCCGTCGAATCCGTATGTCCATAACATCCCAGGTGTGCTCGATTGGGTTAAAATTCGGACTGTTGGCAGGCCACTGTAATGTTAGTATGTGATAATCCGTACAATTTGCATTGAACCGAATTCTACACGACATGGCGTATTGTCTTGCACTACTCGCATGCCACGGTTGGCGGCCACATGTGGAGCAAGCTGAGGACAGGCAGAAGAACTTGCTGCTGGTATCGTTATTCCCTTGTAATGTTGTATCTCCACTAGCGGTGTCTATTAGCAGCCCATACCATAATGGACCTTCCGCCGTAGTGGTATGTCTCTGCAATATAGGGGACCAGGAACCAGACGTCCATCGTTCCGTAAATTAAAGTGTGACTCGTCGGTAAATAAAACATTACCCCAGTAGCTGTCATTAATTCTCGTGGTGGACATTCGCAGAATTAGCCAGTCTACCATTCAATTGTACATGTGGTGTGGTCATCTTTGATCAATTACTTTCGAGTCATCGCATAATGCATTAATAAAATATTTTCTAAATTGCCTTTCTAATTAAATAACAATTAATACATATAAATCACCTTGTATACTGATGACATCTTGTATTTGTCTAAAACATCCCAAATATAGGCCGGTGACCAATTAGAACTTCACGCAAGTGTACATATACGTCAGCATCCATATTTTCATTATATAGCCACCCATGCGGCCGCTGTGTACAACTTCAATGGCTATACCATGTACATTGTATATGATGATTACTCTCTACTCTTTAAGTCGTACAATGGATAATATCCATTGTACGACTTAAAGAGTAGAGAGTAGTGGTAATCTTATTGCATTTAGGGTGCGGGGTCAAGAGGCCGATGTGCTGAACACTATATCAAATGTGGTTGTCACTAAAGAAATGGGGTGTATGGGTTTTGCGACCAGTGTAGATCCAGATCAGCCTGTGCATCCGCGCAGTCTGATCAGGATGTGCACTGTTTGGAATGTCATTCCATCAATGAAACATGCGTCATGCTTCTAACAAGCAATATAGATCATTAATTATCAGGCTACAGTAGTGTGTTATCAAGATCTACAATGGCCGCATATCCCATAAGCCCCATTTTTTTCCCAGTCACAGCCAAATATGCACACATGCACGCGCGCATGTCGATTGCATAATTCGTGTATACATACTGTTATGTAGATATGCATTTTTAGCTCGCCTGCACGAAGTGCAGAAGAGCTTATGTCATACCCCCGGCGTCGTCGGCGTCGGCGTCGGCGTTAGCGTCGTCCACAAACTTAACGTTGGGTAAATGTCTTATAACTTCTGTTTCCTTTCACGGAACACCTTGTTATTTCATACATGCATTCCTCAGATGACCCTCTATCATGCTGTAGCAAATCTATGACCCACCACCCAGCCCTTACCCCAAGGTCAAGGTCACAAACTAGGCACATTCATAAACTTAACGTTGGGTAACTGTATGATAACTTCTGTTTCCTTTCATGGAACACCTTGTTATTTCATACATGCATTCCTCAGATGACCCTCTATCATGCTGTAGCAAATCCATGACACACCACCCAGCCCTTACCCCAAGGTCAAGGTTACAAGCTTGGCACATTCATAAACTTAACGTTGGGGTAAATGTCTTATAACTTCTGTTTCCTTTCATGGAACACCTTGTTATTTCATACATGCATTCCTCAGATGACCCTGTATCATGCTGTAGCAAATCCATGATCCATCACCCAGCCCTTACCGCGATGTCAAGGTAAAAACTTAGCACATTTATAATCTTAACGTTGTGGTAAATGTCTTATAACATCTGTTTCCTTTCATGGAACGCCTTGATATTTCATGCTTGCATTCATCTGATGATACTATATCGTGCTATAGCAAATCCATGACCCACCGCCCACCCAATCATTACCCCAAGGTCAAGGTCATCTCTTAGCATGTTCATAAACTTAACGTTGGGGTAAATGTAAACTTCTGTTTATTTACAGGGAACGCCTTCATATTTCATACATGCATTCATCTACTGATACTCTATCGTGCTATAGCAAATTCATAACTCACCGCACACCCCTTTCCCCAAGGTCAAGGTCACAATCTTAGCACATTCATAAACTTAATGTTGGGGTAAATGTATTATAACATCTGTTTCCTTTCATGGAAAGCCTTGCTATTTCAAATATGCATTCATCTGATGATACTCTATCATGTTATAGCAAATCCATGACCCACCGCCCATCCCTTACCCCAAGGTCAAGGTCACAAACTTAGTATATTCATAAACTTAACGTTGGGGGTAAATGTCTGTTTCCTTTCATGGAACGCCTTGCTATTTCATACATTCCTCAGATGACTCTCTATCATGTTGTAGCAAATCCACAACCCACCACCGAACCCTTACCCAAAAGTCAAGGTCACAAACATAGCATGTTCATAAACTTAATGTTGGGGTAAATGTTGTGTAACTTCTGTTTCTTTACACTTTGAACACCTTGATATTTCATACATGCATTCATCTGATGATACTCTATCATGCTATAGCAAATCCATGACCAACCCCCACCCCTTTCCCCAAGGTCACTGTCACAAACTTAGCACATTCATAAACTTAACGTTGGGGTAAATGTCTTATAACATCTGTTTCCTTTCGTGGAACGCGTTGATATTTCATACAAACATTCATCTGATGATACTCTATCGTGCTATAGCAATTCCATTACCCACCGCCCACCCCTTACCCCAAGGTCAAGGTCACAAACTTGACACATTCATAAACTTAATGTTGGGGTAAATGTCTGATAACAACTGTTTCCTTTGATGGAACGCCTTGATATTTCATACATACATTCCTCAGATGACCCTCTATTATGCTGTAACAAATCCACAACCCACCACCCAACCCTTACCCCAAGGTCAAGGTCACAAACTTAGCATGTTCATAAACTTTACTTTGGGGTAAATGTTGTGTAACGTCTGTTTCTTGACACTTTGAACGCTTTGATATTTCATACATACATTCATCCGATGATCATCTATTGTGCTACAGCAAATCCATGACCCACCCCACCCCTTTCCCCAAGATTAACATCATAATCTTAACGTTGGAGTAAATGTATTTTTTATAACTTCTGTTTCTTTACATGGAACACCTTCATATTTCATACATGCATTCATTCATCTGATAATACTCTATTGTGCTACAGCAAATCCATGACCCTCCCCCCCCCCACCGCCAAGGCCAAGGTCACAAACATAGCACATTTATACATGCATTCCTCATGTGAATAGCTATCATGCTGTAGAAAATCACCAACTTAGTGTGTTCATAAACTTAACGCTGGGTTAAATTTTGTTTTCCTTCTCATTTCAGGGAGCGCATTAATATTTCATACATGCATTCATCTTAATATGCTATATCATGCTATATCAAATCCACGATCCACCTTCCACCACTGACCTCAATGTCAAGGTCCACCGCACACTCCTTATCCCAAGGTCAAGTTATATAATATTCATGTTTTTTATACAACTGTGACAAGTTTGAATGAAGGCTGCCAACAGGCGAGCTTCGTTGTCTTCTGACAACTCTTGTTTTTTTTTTGCTACATTCTTGTAACCAATGTTATGTCATCTTTAGAGCAAAACAACACAACTGGGGTTGGTTCCATTTGTTTAGCAATTCCTTTGGCCGCCATCTTGGAATTCAAAAGTGCCGACCTGAAATGCTATATTCATTATATATACACTTCTAATACAGGTAGAATAGTGATTCGTTTTTTGATGATAATCATCTTTTGACCACAAACAACAACACCAGTATTATTTTAATTTTTAACTACACCCATGGCGGCCATCTTAGATTTAGAAATGGCCGTCCTGAAATCGTATACAATAATTATATTGTAATATTCATATCTACATTTACAATGAAGATAGAATATTATGTTTTTCGGCTATGCCATCTACATACTTAAAATAATAAAACTGGGGTTGATTCCACTTTTTCTGATATCTGGTATGGCGGACATGTTGTTCTCAAAATGGCCACTATGTAAATAGTATTTATTATGCCTTCACTACGTACTGTCTTCAGTAAAGTGTATTTATAGTGAGGTTGTGTCGACTATTTTGCTACGTTCTCGGAACAAACGTTCTTTGTATCATCAATTAAAACATGAGTTGTTCCTATTGTATTTTAATTTTCAAAATGGCTGCTGTGAAAATCATATAATTCTGATATAATTACGCACAAACCATTTGGATTGATTTTTCCCCAGACTATAATCATTATTGAAAGTAAATTATATATGACTAAGCAAGTCACTGTTTATGACAAACATGTTATATTTCAAAATGGCCACTGTGTGTATACAGGAATTTTCTTAATTATGGATACAGTGCTTTCAATCAGTTTCATCACCATCTGCATTAGAGTCTCCATCTTGTTGGTGTTCTTGAAAGGCAGTACTGGCACAATGACACTAAAAAAGCGGTCAAATGAGTTGCTTACATAAAATATATACCCTATACAAACCTGTATGCAGGAAAGTGTAGAAGAACTGTCGAAAAGGCAGTATGTGTGTGATTAAATGACTTTGTCGGCATTAAAACGCCATGTGCACATATTCAGTACGTGTGGACGACGTGTGTACAATGTCAGATTGATTGCAAAAACACTGTTGGAGCGGTTGAATACACTATATACATAATACAGAATTGTATGCAGGAAACTGTAGAAAAATGGCCACGTTGAAAAGGCAGTATTGTTCCATGGTCATTATCATTATTTACGATTACCATGTGACAACTCCTGTGTCAATATAAAAGTGATCAGTGCCTTGATGGTCCAAATTGCGTTTCATTTGTTGAAATTGTCATATCATGCATTGACAAAGCCAGAGACACTGCATTATGGTGTGCCATAAAGGCAATCCAATGGCTAATGCTTCCATATCATTGATTCTCGCAGAAAACGAATGTGCTCTAATTGAACATGAATACTGAGGCATGTTATTTGTCCGGAAACGGTTTCGTTATGTGTACGGACTGACTGTTCAAGTGGAGTAAGATCACTCGCCTCTCATGTCCATGATATAAATACTCTATTCATGTCGTCATAGATTACAGGATATTTCACTGCTTTTGAAGCAATATGGCCCGTCAATGAAACAAGTTTCTGGCAAAAACATACTAGTTACTGACACGCTATCCCACGAGTCAGTAACAGACATATGTTCTAACTTTATTAAGGGTATGAATTCACAGGTACATGTAGTATTCCCGAACTTACCTGTCAGTGATCACGAGCTGCAATAAATTGCAAACTTGACTGAGTAAGATGCACAATTGATTCTGCTAGGAAAACGAGTCTAAAGGCATAACTCAATTTCAGAACTCAATGTCCGCTGAAAATAGTGGCGTTATGGGATTACAGACATAAACTTAAATGATCTAAACACATAATGCTGACTCCTCCCGAGTCCAACATGTTGCAAGCCGTGCACAATAGCCATCTCGGCATTCAGACATGTCTTAGACGAGCGCAAGATATAAGAAATAATGGTAGGAAGATGTTCAATTGAAGATAGAAACTGAAATGCCAGAGAAACTCGCTGATATCACACTACTTACCAGGTCATCCATTACAAACTGTTGCTACAAACATTTCCATATGGAATTAAAAGAAAGAAAATGACCATTGGACAGTTGAAATGGATTTACAGTAAGCATAGTGTACCAAGTACACATGTGTCAGATGAAGTCTGCAATTTGCCTACCAGCGAATTTGCTGATTTTCCAAAATAATGGGATTTCCTTAATGTTACATGCTCTATGTAGCCATGGTCCAGTTGGCTACCTAGGCGAACAGTAATCATTGTGAAACACAGTTTCGTACAAACAAAAGGTGAAAGTACATACCTATATTTGGGTATACATGCACTGGAATATCGAACTCCCATAACCGGCACGGAATGGTCACCTGCACAGTTATTGATGGGACAGCGGCTTCTAATCAGTTTGCTGACCACTTGTGAGCAGGTATTTCCAGTACATGTTTCGATTTGTGACATGATCAGATCCAGCCATCAACAGAGCAAGAAATGCTATGATAAAATCATAGTAGCTTTAACATTAAAAGAGCTAAACATTGGCGACCCAGTTGGACCAAACTGTTGTGAACAGTTGCAGTATGCTAGCGCAATGCCAGATCTTACGAGACTGTGCATCATATCGCCGTAACAGACGCTTTCTCATGAAGCAATACAGAATATGCGTATTTACCTTTGCAATGCAAATATACAATACCATAATATGCATTTTATCGGATAAAATGGATGATTTGCCATATTTTCATCTTCTTATTTTAAAACACATGTGCTGACCAAGATATCATTTGCAGAAACATAACTATAATTAAGCCACAACAATACGTAATACGTAATACATGCAAGTACGTAATACAACAATAAGTAATATATGTAAATCCTTGAAGTGCCAATGTATATATGTGACACACTTATTTCCAATTGCCATTTTGAAGATAATGGTGTCTGGTACCACAGTACTAGTTAGAATAATCTCACCAGTTTGTGTTCAATGTATTATGAGTATATAAGCAGAAGAAACATACAAAATATCACCACTGCATTAAACATGTACCGTATAATAAATATTAGATTGTCAAGTTTAATGGCGGTCATTTTAAAAACAATATGGCCGCCATTTTAAAATATACTGAAATAGTTAGGCCAATATTTCTTATCCATAATAAATAATAATAAAAGAATACCACATATAACGTAATTGACGTTAAATATAAATTAATTTCAATGGCGGCCATTTTGAAATTCAAAATGACGGCATGCATGCGGCTCTTAAAAAAATGGAACCAACTTCAGTTGTGTTATATGTTGTATATATATGTTTTCAAGCAGACACACACGTTCCAATTACAATATATCATTTGAAAGAACATAACTACAGCCACCGACATACTAGAATGTGTAACAAATCTTTGATGTGGCGATGTACATAACACACGCCATTTTGAAGATAAAGATTACTCGTAGCACAACAATACCAGTTAGCAATAATCTCAGCAGACTGCATGTGTTCAAAGAAATACGAGTATAACATTAACAAATGTAAACTAAATACTGGATTTCCAATTTAGAAATGGCGGCCATTTTGAAAACCAAAATGGCTGGTATCTCAAAATGTATTGAACTAATTCTGCAAATATTGCTTGCCCATAATGTGTTTTCCGCTGCAAAAACACCACACATAACGTACATTTCAATGGTGGCCATTTTGAATTTCAAGATGACGGCCATATGGCTTATAGAAAAAAATGGAACCAACCCCAGTTTTGTTGTATTTGGTCTATAGTTGGAAAACAAACTTATTTAAACAATGTAGCAAAAGAAATCACAAAACCTAAAATAACGACATAACAGTATGTATATATACACTAAATTATTACCTCTAGAAAATGAATGACTCTAATTCTCGGGTGGGACCGGGTGGCTATTGACTGCCAGTCCTGTCGTTTCCATAGGAAGACACAAATTGAAATATGTGTCTGCCTATAGAGACGATAGGACTGGATTACATATGGACTAGGTCCGACTGGATTACATATGGACTAGGTCCGACCAGTCCTTGGTTCGAAGTAGCAGTGGTCCGTAACATAAATTATTTTCAAGGGAAACAACTCCTTACTTGTTTCGTCACCATTAGCAACATGATGCTCTAAGATTAAATGAAAAATGAGTTCGCTTTATTGGGCGAAATTTAATTTACATTTTTTCGCTTTCATGTATATATAAATGGTCATATTTAAATGAAAATATTGATTTTATAATAAATATTATTTTTCTTATGTCATATGATCTTTTTCAAACCTGAACTAATAATTGATAATAGCTAATATTTTGTAAGATATTCGTTCAATTTTTCAATTTGCGAATTGAAGTTGGTAACAAAAATATTAGCCAATATAAATTAATATCAACATATAAAAATGCCTGGGAAAGGAAAGAAAACTATTACTGTATCGAAGCGTGGAGAAATCGCAAATCTTGCAGATAATCTAAGCAAAAGAAAGGAGGTTCATTGTAAGTTGTGGCTGCCCAATTAATATCTGTTAATTGGCAATTAGTGGGTTCCGGTGGTCGTGTATAACCAATAATCGGACAAATTATTTATTAGGATAAATCATATTATGTCGTAGTCCAATAACACCCTATTCAAGCGGGATCATTCTGACTATCATTAATTGCTATTCTGGAAGTCGGCGTGACATCACTAGTCATTTGACCCGATATGTTTGGGGGTTAATCGATACATTTCGCTCTAAAATACATCATTTTTATGCCAATTTAACATTTAAAACTACGAAAATACTAAATGGTAATAAGATATGGTAGATATTGATCCTCAAGGTACGTTTTTTATCTTTGGCTCTTTTGATACCTGGAATGTAATTGGGGTATTACCCATTATAAAAGTAGTAATATTAGTACTGATCCTACTGCTTTTGGGAGGGGGCCAAATGATTCTCGTGTGGCGAGGACCTGGCATCAGATCAGGATTATTCTGATTTCAGGGCTGAATATATGTAGTTGTTTTATTGTAAATATTTAGTATTTAGTCACTGTAATAACACCATTACTTCTCTTACATTGCAGATTACAGATATTGACTATTGTCTGAGTTTTGTGTGATAATTATTCACTTGATTAGATAAGTTGTGTATTTTCAATTCAAATAATATTTGTGGGCAGTAAATAACTCGGCAAAGCTCCCGTATCAACCGTAGCACAATGATGGTATGGGAAGTTTGCAGAGTTACTGCCTGTAACTACTCAATTAAGTGATCTGGTTTGGCCCTCACATATATGTCTTTGGCATTTTGTATGTGACAGTTGAATCTGGGTATACCCCTTATATGAGTATTACGATTATTCATAATCCTATTTTAGGGGAAGGGGCCGAGTGACTGGTGTGGTATGAACCTGGCACCAGCTAGGTCAGGTTATTCTAATTTCAGAATGCAGCAGGTTAAAACATGATCAAACCCGTTTGCCCGGCCTTACATGACCATAGCTGTTGATAGGCCATTAAACACCAATAAACAAACAAATCAATTAAGTGAGTTTTTTTTGCTCCTCATTTTTACAATCAATGCTTATACATCTAGATTGAAATGTGTAAACTACATCAGTACGCACCCTGTTTGTTCAACCAGCCTTTTTACAGTAGGTCTCCTCAAGATACAGTGGCCAGTCTCTGATGGCTATGACCCAATTGAAATTGCCAAAGACCTGATGGAAATCAGAAGTAGCGAGTATCAAAAAGCAATAACAATTTTGTGGTACCTTTATCATGCTGCAGAAAACAATAAACAGATCATAAGTATAGCATATTTTTCTTACTTTCCATGAAAACACATCTTGGTATTTCACAATTCTAATGAAATGTCAAGACATGTTTTCATTTCGAAGCAAACTATTCCATAATTGCTGTCTGTTGATGTGTAAACAGTAGTGTGATTTTATTTTATCCAATTAAAATTTTGAAATACCCAATTGCTTCAGAAATGATTAGTGAAAATACTCAATTACTAATTCCTTATCTGAAGCCCTGTGTTTATATTCCAGTCAGCAAGCAGGAATGTGAGCGGCTACTCCAACTGTATAAGGAATTCACAGAGAATCAGAACCCTGAATTGAAGGGCCGTGGTAAAGGTGGAATCGACCGCAACAATTTCCGAGAAATCTTGCACCATCATTTTTGCATGACAGACAATCTTCTAATGGATAAAGGTTAATTAACCCATTTCTGAAATGCTACATTGATACAAAGTAAATAAACTATTTTATTCCCGATCACCCAATTAAACTTTTATATATGTGACTGGAGAAATGGGGCTTCTGTGTTTTGCGACCAGTGTAGATCCAGATCAGCCTGTGCATCCGCTTTTCAACAGGTCGCTACAAAATTAATTTATTAAAAATTCAATATGTGAACTATAACTATTACTTAGTGGTGTGCATCACATACCGCTATAATTCCAGCACAAAACTATTTACACAATTCCCCAACATTTGATTGGCCCGTAGCAAGTCTCTATCCAAAATTTATATCCCAGTAAACTCCCACGCCGAACTACTTTCCATAATCGTGAGGCGCAGTTAAAATAATTCTTAAGAAAATGGAAAAGAAACACATTTTCTTGATGAATTTATTTCAAATGCTGGAATTATAAGGAATGAATGGCCTTTTTGTGGAATTTATCGGGGATATAAACTGGGAAAAGTCGCTGGAATACTGGACGAGGCCTTCCGGCCTTCGTCCAGTATTCCCGCGACTTTTCCAAGTTTATACCCCGATAAATTCCACAAAAAGGCCATTCATTCCTATAGTAAATAAATTGACATTGACCTGCTTGTTCTTAGTAACTTCACTGATATTGTTCCTCGAACAGGCGTATGTTGTGACTTCGGCACTCTTGTTGATTGCAATTAATATTATTGCACTCGTCACAATTGTGACTATATACTGTTATTATATGTGGCTGAGAGTGGAGAAATGGGGCTTATAGGATTTGTGGCCAGTGTAGCTTCTGATCAAATAGCACACTCCAGTAGCCTGGTAATGATCTATAGTGCATGTTAGAAGCATGACAGGTGTTTCATTCATGGAATGACATTCCAAACAGTGCATATCCTGATCAGACTGCGGATGCACAGGCTGATCTGGATCTGTACTGCAGGTCTCAAAACCCATAAACTCCATGTCTTCAATCACAGCCACATATATAGTGCTTTTTTGTGCGACTGTCAACCTGGGGCCGGTTGCTCAAAACCTCTGTTAGCTTAACAGACTGTTAAATCATTAGCAATGCTAAGGATTTAACAGTCTGTTAAGCTAACAGAAGCTTTGAGCAACCAGGCCCAGTTTTATAAAACTAATTGATTATAATTTCCTTTCAGTGTTCAAGGCCTTTGATTTCAACAATGACAGCTATATAAGCCAGGAAGAATGGGTATATGGAATGTCCACCTTCCTCAAAGGAACACAGGAGGAACAAGCAAAATGTAAGTTTTCATAAATGGTTCAATACCACTATAAATGCAATAGTGAATGGCTTTATCATACGCCCGGCATTGCAACAAATTAAAGTATGCCAATGGGTATATAGTTATTGTCTGACGGTCCGGTCGTTCGTCTGTCCCGTCTTTATGCCGTACATGTCTTTTGTGACCAATATTTGGACTTTAATAGTTTGTACCGTGGTAAATAACATGTTTTATTTTTTCCAGTAGCATATTATAGGCTATGCAAGGATTTAGCCAAAAGTTACATTCAGTGTAGACCCCAATCAGCCTGCATATCCGCATCTCGATCAGGGTTTGCACTATTTATCATTCAGTCATGATTCTAACAAACAGACCAGTGGGTCGTTTCACTAAAGTTGAAATGACTAAAATGTTTGTAAGTGCAAAATTATGATAGCTAGTCTATAAATTTTCACATTAACAACGTTTTCTTGTAAACAATTAAACAATTTACATTTATTGAGCATATGTAGCCTATGTTCAATAAATGTAAATCCATCCGAATTGAAATTTCCAGACTATCCTAAATTTGCACCTACAAACATTTAGTCGTACAATGTTTAGTGACACGGCCCCCTGTCTTATAACAAAGTTACTGAACAATGGAAAATCATGATTAATCTCCCCTAGAACTATATACTTGGCGGGGCATCCTTCACATTAGAATTGACATAATTTGTGGAGTTTATGTCCAGATGCCATGTTGCTTAGTTTCATTTAACCCTTTCAACACTACAGACCAATTTAGCGGTGTTTGCAAACAGTGTAGATCCAGATGAGCCGGCTCGTCATAACGAGCCGTCTCATCAGGATCTGAACTTTTTGCAAACAATTCATATGTTTTAGAGAAAAAAAACACCCTTATAAATGGACTAGCTAGTCTGAAAATCACTTTGTGACAATGGGATTGGTCCTTATATTAACATATCACAGTCCATTCCAGTTATTTAGGGTTGAACGGGTGAAGCAACATGGAGAATGGGTATGGTCTATTTCCATTGAACATGCACGCATTCTGTATTTCCAGTCTGTTTTGGTGTTTACTGCACAAGGGGAGACGACCAATTCATCACTAGAGATGAAATGTTCCTTTTGTTAAAAAGCTGTTTGGTGCAGGTAAGGTTAGAGGAGGACGCGTTAGCGGAGCCGTAAAACTGATTCTCAGACCATAAAACCTCACACATACCGCTCCAAATCGAAAAACAAAGCATGGTTATCCCCATTCTAATGCACCTAGTGTGCTCCCCGCTTTCTGCAACATCGTAGCATATCACGAATAGTGATATTTTTCATTACGTCAGCAGGTTGTTGTCGTCATAACCGCCTCACACCAAATTAATTTGAAGAAATGTAACTCCGCCGAAGAATATTCCCATTTCAAATAGAGATTAACGGGACTTTTTCTAAGACATCTATACATTTATTCAACTGTAATGTTATTTTAACAATTGTATTGCTTTTATATGTGTAGTTGCAACAGTTATTTCCTTTTATTCATTTCTGCCAACATTTCTGCATTGGGTTCGTGTGATTTTTACAAAGGAAATGTCAACAACTTGTGTCGTCAACAGGCCTAGGATTTCCTTGGATTTACGCCTAATTCAGGTGATTACCCATCTGCAATACAGTTTGTGTATAGTCATGTATGTGCACATTGAAATTCGTAAAGTTATAGGCTGGTACTGGCATATTGAGTTTGCATTTGAGCACTTTGCTAAATTCTTCTGTATTTTGGGCGGGTGGGGTAATATTTTTGGTAATTTGTTGAAGGGCCACCACACTGAAGTCACATTTGTCAGTCGTTGGTAGATTCTCTTTTCCGCTTTGGGCTGTACAGGTCAATATTGCAGAATGGATAACCGAAAATGTACCGAAATTAATTTGAAAATACTATTCCCCGCCGCTGGCCATTGTTTACAAAAACACGTAGGGTTACATAAATCTGTCAAGTTGTAAAACATAGACTGGTAAAACAGAGGTTTTATAGGCTGTGATTTTTCATATTTTATAGACTGTGATTACAATTGACCAATCAGATGCGTCCTTTCTATTTTCGGTGCATTAGAATTGAACATTATTATATGCCAACCACCTAAAAAGAAATTGTCAGATTATTATTTTATTTGCATTTATCGCATGAAAACCTTGTTATGACGTGTTGTAACCCATTTCATAATTGTGATATGACCCTCTGTAATAACACCTGTAGTTAATTTGATTGGCTGGCCACATCACCCTAATTATATATTCGTATTATGCGTTAACGTTATGGGAAACAAATAAAAGGAAGACGTTCCAAATGACGTCACTAATGGCGCGACAAAGCAATTTTGTTTTGACGTTGACGTCATCCTATTTTAGATGTCATTAGAAGCGTCGGTGTAAATGCTCATCAAAATGTAAGAAAGGTCTTTCTTGTTTTAAAGCAAACACAAGAGGAAGATCCAGATGAGATGCCAAAGGATTTGGTTGAATGGACGCTCAAGAAAATGGTTTGTGTTTCGACCCATTACAATTGACTCTAAACTACCCGTATATGACCTGGCTGTTGAATAGACAAATTATTTAAACCCCAATTAGTAAATCATAGGCCATGTGGATTTGTGCTGGTGTAATATACTGTTTTAGACATGTAGAGATCATTTGTGATCATTGTTTAGTCACTTTTGGGCTAAACAAAAAAGTCTTGTGTTGCGGGCAACCTGACACTACCGCCGACCCTAGTCATGCAGTTTCATTTGCAGAGACAGCGCACAGAGTAAACACAGGGTAGATGCTCAGAACATTTTGTAAGCATGGACTCTGCTTTTCATGCACACTGAAAATCACGTACAGTCGAGCACCAGTATCTCGAATATCAGTATCTCGATGATATCCCCTATCCCGAATTATATCCTTATTTGTTTAATATAAATTTCCTCGGCTATCTCGACCATGCCTTATCTCATATATGTTCTCTATCTCGACTGTTCATTATGTTCCCTCCGTATAAAAATATGTTAAACATCTGTTCGCTATCTCGATCACATAAACGCTTGGATAAATCGCCTAAGCGGTTGGTTGCCAAGATCGATTTGGTTGACACTAGTTTTCAAAACATATCGAACAAAACAAAATAAATTCACACCTACCTCTGGTTGTTTGCTTAATTGGTCCACCTGGATATATTTTAGTGTCTCGACACTATTCATTAAGCATATCACGCTGGTCATTTAAGCAATTCACGGAGATTCTAGACGCCACCTAAGTACTACCTTGGGTCATTAGTTAATTGGTAATTAGTTTACTCGTGGTGTAATGCTTAACATGATTTCATATTTTTCGTGAAAATATTTGACTATGTCCCTTCATCGCCATCTCAAACCTAGTTCCATCTCGACTATCTGGACGATCTCCCTTCGACTTCGAGATACTGGTGCTCGACTGTAGTTTGATTGGCCAAGACTAGACAGTCTCGACCAATCAAACTTGCAGATTACAAGCATAAGAACAGAATATGTGCACGGAAAATTTGACTACTTTTGTTACAGGATATCGATCATGATGGGAGACTTTCGCAAGAAGATTACATCAATGCCGTCAAGCACGAGGATCTTCTGATAGAAGCCCTCGGCCCGTGTTTGCCCAGCACAAAGGTAGGTGTACACAATATTTCAGAACAAATTTGCTCCAGACCCCGCTCTGATATGTGGCTGTGACTGGAAAAATGGGGCTTATGGGTTTTGCGACCAGTGTAGATCCAGATCAGCCTGTGCATCCGCACAGTCTGATCAGGATCTGCACTGTTCGCCATTCCATCAATGAAACAGCCGTCATGCTTCTAACCAGCAATGTAGTTCATTATCAGGCTACAGGAGTTTTTATTCGACCCCGGGGTCATGGATTATCTCCCACTTTTCGACTTAGAATTTGGTAATTTTGCCTTGTAACTCGTAAAACATTTAAACCGTACTAGCTACAGATCTGAAACTTGGTATGTATCTTCCTTATGTTGAGTAGATGCACAAAGTGTATTTCGAATTTTGATTCGACCCCCCCCCCCCGAATCATGGATTGTCTCCCCTTTTGGATTTTTTTTTTATTCGACCCCCCCCCCCCCCCCCCCACCACCCCCCCCCCCCCCCCCCCCCCCCCCCCCCCCCCCCGCCCCCCCCCCCCCCCCCGAATCATGGATTATCTCCCCTTTTGGACTTTGAATTTTGCCTCTTTTATTGTCTCGTCCGCGAAAACGGAAAGCGAGACATAAGTTTTGCTTTTCCGGAGTCGGCGGCGGCGGCGGCGGCATCATCATTCAATGTTAAGTTTTCGTGTTACGGTCATTACTTCCAACACCTTATCAGCTACAGTCATCAAATTTTAGACATACATTTACTATGATATGTAGATGAATATAGGAATATTCTCGGGGCCCCAGGGTCAAGGTCAAGGCGGAACAAGGCGAGACATTTGATTCCGAGGAATTCTTGTTATTATCAAAGCGATACCGGTATGTGGGGTATATCATTTTCTAGTTTCACCACAATATTAAGGTTTACCATTAAACCTTATGCCACCCGTTACTATTTGTGTTTCTAATATGGTGTTGCATATCTACACCAGGATAGTGGTTAGTGTTGCCACTGATCGTGTTAACCACATTATTAACATTTACCATTTAAGCCTATGCAGCCAGATAAAAGCAACATGAATATTTGTGTTTCTAGTGTCAGTTTAGCTAAACCAAGATATTGGTTATTGTTGCGATTGATTATTTTATTCACAACATTGAAGTGTGCAAGTTAACCGTATGCAATCCGTTACTAGAAACACAAATATTTGGCACAAATATTTGTGTTTCCTGTGTGGGGTTGCATAGGCAAACACAGATGTTGGTTGGTGTTGCCACTGTCCGATTATTTTAGCCATAATATTAACCCTTACTACGCTGAATTAAATGTTGCCGTCTGCTGGAAATGTTTTATTTTCAATATTTCTCGACAAAAACCTGGTTTTGACAGCACATGAGAATCGTCTCCAGTGGAGACGATTCTCATGTGCTGTCAAAACCAGTTTTTTGTTAAGAATTAAAGCAAAAATTCAAAACAGAAGACGGCAATTTCCGTCAACAGCGTAGGAAGGGTTAAAGTTTGCCAGTTACCCTATATGCAGCAGTGTTTGAATTTATAATAAACTTTGGATGTTTATTGACCTTATTGTACATCACTCACACTGTCATAAATGAGAATGAACATTTTACATATGTCTTTTACAGACCAGAAACATTTTCCTGGAAATCATAGCGGACGAGTATCATCACACTGCATATTGATTGACGTTGCCACGACGTCAGAAACCCGACCAAGTTTAGCAACTGTGATATGGTTTACAACCACCTACTGTCTGTTTCACTAAATCCGCCCAAATTTTACGGATATATAAACAATGCAAAAACAGTATATTTGTTTTCGATAATATTATATTAAGGCAATATTTAAGAATGAGCCTTCTTTTTATTTCGTGAAATTTAGTCAAATATTGCTTTTATTACGAAAAACTGATTTGTCTATGGGAATTTAACATGTGGGAAAAGGAGGTGGAGAATCTGTGGGAGGAGTCAGAAAACAAAAGAAATTGGAAATTGACTCTGAAACCTGGCAAGATAGCTTGGAAATGATCTAACATGGGAATTGTTTTTTTTTGCAATAAAATCAATATTTTGAATTGTTTGTATAGCTGTACAATTTGGGCAGCTTTCATGAAACAGACAGTAGTGACACCATGTTTCTATCTATGCCAGCGTGTTTTTACTAGAATGTTATTTATTGCAAAAAAGGAGCTACCATTTTCGCCCATTTCATGCAGAGGATACTATTTGTGGATTGAGAAATAATATTTGCTTACTTCTGTGTGACTGGGTTGCATTAGAAACACAAGTTGTGAATTAAGTGGTCATTTGGTAGAATTATAGTTTGTGACTGGGCCAGGTGATAGACTGGCCACAAATGCCATAAGCCCTGTTTAGCCAGTGGTATTCACAGATTAGGTGCTATTTTGGCCTCAAGTGCCATAGTAATCGTTTCGCCCGTCATAAAATATGTTTCTGCCAACCTACCAGTTAAGTTACAACTTATTTCATTAATGTGGTCAAGTTGAACCGTCCACAATTGCAATGAGTGGTCACGACATAATATATTATATAGTTCCTCACAGAAAAAAGCAAAAAGAAACTGATTTTTCTTAATTCTGCACGAACATATATGTTTTTACCATCATTTGAACTGCCACCTCGTCAAGATGGTTCAAATAAGTTGTCCCAACATATACATCCATGCAGAACTAAGAAAAAAGAAAAAGAAAAGCTGTATGAAATTGTGATCTCGGAATCTGTATCTTGCATGAAATGGGTTTATAGTTATATATATCTGTGATAACAACTGCTTCAAATACTAATTTTAAACATCACAAGTGCAACAATGACAACAATCACGTGGGATAGTTGTCTAATATGGCTTTTAACTCTTTGCATGCTAGCGGTGAAATAACATCCAGCAAATTATGAGTGTGTTTCTTATTTCTCTCTGTAAATATGTCTTGAAATTTCATAATAATTGCGTCCTGTGGACTCGATGCTAGTGGTGAAAATAACATCCAGCAAATTATGAGTGTGTTTCTTATTTCTCTCTGTAAATATGTCTTGGAATTTCATTAGAATTGCGTCCTGCGGACTTGATTCTAATGATAGCGGTGAAAATAACATGCATCCAGCAAATTATGAGTGTGTTTCTTATTTCTCCCGTAAATATGTCTTGGAATTTCATTAGAATTGCGTCCTGCGGACTCAATTCTAATGAAATTCCAAGACATATGTGCCGCGCTCTGTGAAAACCGTCTTAATGACAACATTTTCGATTTGCACTTTTTTACAGTTTTTGGATGCGGACACCTTTCACAAACAATATGCTGAAAAGAAAATGCAAATATGTTTCATAGTTTTTGTTTTATCTCACTTTTTGTAGCACCATGTCAATCACGCCAGGAAAAAAAAGTAATGTCATCGTTTTATGTTTTATCTCACTTTTTGTAGCACCATGTCAATCACGCCAGGAAAAAAAAGTAACGTCATCGAGAAAATGACGTTATTGAAACGCTGACGTTTGTACAATGCGTGTTCATAGACTCATTGACTGTGCTTGCTGTAAACTGTATTTGCTGATAAGTTGCACTAAATGTATCTACAAGTGTTAGTATGAATACTATCAAACATTGAACAGAATACAACTATGATAAGTACATGTAGTGAACAAACCAAACGGACCACTATCAATGTTAAATCTATAATTAGCCGACATGTGACCTCGTAATTTGCTACTATCGCCAACTATCACATATTATGCATATACATGTAACGTCAGAAAGATACATTGTAATTATTTGAGAATTTAGTTCAGAATCTAATTGACGTTATTTACGTAACAGTTAATTGTGACGTCATTTATTGATGTAGACATTACGTCACTCACCAAGGACCAAATACAAACAACTAAACGACGTTCCTGGTGTTTGAAATTGAAACAATCTGTGATTGAAACAAATGCACTGTTTTCTGTAGAAATGAATGGCCTGAATTTGGTTACAATTTGGATAGGCCTATGGCTGCACATATCAATGAGTTCAGCGCCCGATGGTGTATAGAGGGTAGTCGGATACCCCCGGTGAGTTTTAAATAAATTAAAAAATCGACTGTCCATACCCGATTCTCGGAATTAAATTTACATCTCCGAAAGCGGGAGGAACGTTTTCCTGTGTAGCCAATATGACTGAAGGACGGTCTTGTGTACATGTACCTCGTACTAGCAGGTCTATAGGGAAATCCTGCACTGACCCCCACTCCCTCGGCTGCCCACCGCCGCGCCACTGCCCCGACACCGAGAGGGCAGATATTTTTAGGTGCCGGTGTCCGCTTAAACAAGTTATTGTGTGGGCTACCCGTCTCGATCCTGTCTATGAATTTACTGCCGGTACTGATTTTTTATATAAGTTTCTTCACATTTTATAAATGTACGCATTTATCAACCGTACTTTGTAGATTCCTTCATATGTTTTTATTTGCGTGACTGATGCCCGCGCGACAGCATGCGTATTTATTTAGTAAGTGGAATGTATAGTTGTTAAAATCAAAAGTGGCCAACAGAACATTCAGTGCAAAATTATCCATTACTGTGTATTTTTAAATGTGTGTCGGTTTGAATTTTTGATAATGTGTTTCCATTTGAAAACAAATATATATACAACTACATAAACCTGTCAATGTCCGGAAAATGTGTCGATATGACATACATGATTGTATAATTTGAATTTAGACGCGTTGAATATGCAAATATAGAAGTTGTGTATTCCAGGGCGGATTCACGTAGGGGAAAACCCGGCGCGCGCCCCCCTAACATTTTGCGAGTAAAGATATGTTTGCTCTAAAATGCGTTATAACGCAGCAAAATCGGGTATAGATATCAACAATATTCAGGAGGGCATACCGCCGGACCCACCTAGCAGCAGTCTCCCGAGCTCCGCTTGGTCGACGAACAAACGGTGCTAGTTCGAAAATATAGTAAACTGTTTCAATTAAGAAGTCCTGCCCCGCCCCCCTAACCTGCAATCCTGGATCCGCTCATGGTATTTGCTTTATATTATTTACACGCCTCCGACTAGAACGTCCCTTTGATAACAAAACAATAAAGCACGCAGACATCCAGTGTTTAGTAGTAAGTAAATTAACAACGATCTAAAGTAGGACTTCTTAAATTTGTAAATGTTGGAGACCTGTGCATCTGCGCAGCCTGATCAGGGTCTGCACTGATTGCAAAAATACTAGTAAAATATATGCCATACATTCATATAACCATATTTACAAGTGGTCAATTAAAATAATATTTAACAGTCATCAAACGGCAATCGTACGGCTGATGTAATGTGATATTTTTGAAAGTCGCTAAAAATTACGTGACATTAGAAGGTACATGCAAGTGGTTGCAGATACAGATACAAATCAGTAGGCTACGTCCCTGGGGCCCGTTTCACTAAACTTCGCAAGACTAAAATGTTCGTAAGTACAAACTTAAGGTAGTCTTTAAATTCCACATTAACAACATTTTCCTGTAAACAATTATTGGATTTACATTTATTGAGCAGCCTATGCTCAATAAATGTAATGAGCAGCCTATGCTCAATAAATGTAAATCAATCAATTGAAATTTCTAGATGATCCTAGATTTGCACTTACGAACATTTTAGTCGTACGAAGTTTAGTGAAACGGGCCCCCGGTGGCTACAATTATGTTCGCACTAAATATGCCTGTGACACAATACCAACACACTAAATACTAAATAATAAAACATGTTTGGCCCAGTGTCGACATGATGCATGCGATATGCGAGCAGCCGCGTAATTAGAACTACCATATTAAATCGTTTTCCATAGAACGACATCTGTAAACCAAGACCTTTTCATAAATATGATCATGCAATATGAAGATCTACTAGACACATCAAGTCATGAATACATGAATGCAGATTTACCCGAGGTTGTCTACATATTTCGAAACTTGATCGGTTGTCACGTTCAAATGAAGGTTAGAGTTACTCATCAAAATGCGTAATGCAGTGTAATCTATAAATAAATCCCAAAATCGGAACTGGGTACGGTGTACCCGTGTACCGTGTACGGTTCCGTCTTAGACGGCCGAAAATACCCGAGCCCGCTCTAATCTGAACGGGACCGTATAGCATAATTAGTAAAGAGCGCACACATGCGCCCCGGGGTCGATCTTAAAGTTGTAAGTACATGTATAGCTGATGGTATTCACCAGACAGGATAAGTTTTTTTTCTGTGAGTATTCAGGTTTTCACCACAAATTAGGAAACATGCAGACGCCTCCATCTACGCCGACTACAATTGTTCTCGCGTTTGTAATTGTTATATAAATATATAAATAAAGTTTAACAAAAATATTAGCATTATGATTGCATAATACTGATATTGTTATGTGTTATCTAAAAATACCGGTCGTATGGTTATTTAGTTTCAAATGTCATTTCACAAGTCGTCCAAATAGTATATTATAAAAATCATAAATGCAATATGCCCATTTGTAAAAAAATAATCGACAAAATTAATACGTATTTCCTTGAAGGAAATTGAAGAAAAAAAAGACAACTATCTGAACCACTATGAAAACAACTGTACAATTCTGCCACGCATATCCAACATTAAAATATTTGTGAGCCGTAAAGCGTACGGCTATAAATAGGACAACTTATTGCAATGACGCAACAATACCAAGTGTCAAAATCCGAAGTGACGTTGGTAAATTTATGCGTAACTTTGCGACGTCATTTTCAGCCTTTCATGACGTTGTCATTAAGGCTGGTTTTCACAGAGCGCGGCCCATATTTATGGTATTTATAGGGAGAAATAAAAGGAAATATAATGATTTGTTGTCTGCTATTTTTGAACTATTTATATCCCATAATTTTCCCAGCATGCAAAGAGTTCATCATTTACCATGCCGGTGTGTGTAGTAGAATAACAATCCAAAATGTTTATTTATGGCATGAACAATTACTATATTGTCTCACCCACCACAAATTTTGTTGCATCCATATCTCCTGATATGTTAACCCTTAGACCGCTACTCACAACAATTGTCGTCTGCTGCTGCTTTTATATCTTGCCTTATTTCTCAATAAAAACATGGTTTGACAGCACTTTAGAATCATTTCCAAAATGATTCTGAAGTGCTGTCAAAGCATGTTTTTGATGATAAATTAAAATTTTAAATAAAAAATAAACAGCAGACGACAAAAAAATAAGATAGCGGTCTAAGGGTTAAGCCAGTTTTTTACCAAACTTGTGGAATTCGGGATTCAACCCCATTAATTTAATTGTTGAAACGCTGTTAAACACCATTAAATAATTCTATGCGGAAGGCCTTGGGTTCGAATCCCGGACCAGGTTGCACATCTTCCAGTCCACCGGCTTAGAAAAGATACCTTAAAACCTGTATAACCAGCGTGGCCCCAGATCAGCCTGCACATTTGCGTGGTCTGATCAGGGCCTACATTGATCGTTTTTCATTCAATTGAACATTGTGTGTGCACCTGGGGCCCGTTTCACTAAACTTCTTACAACTAAAATGTTCGTAAGTGCAAAATTATGATAGTCTGTAAATTTCACATGAACAATGTTTTCTTGTAAACAATTATTGAATTTACATTTATTGAGCATAGGCTGCATATGCAGCCTATGCTCAATAAATGTAAATCCATCCATTGAAATTTACAGACGATCCTAAGTTTGCACTTACGAACATTTTAGTCGTACGAAGTTTAGTGAAACGGGCCCCAGAATTACAGTTTTGATCAGGGCCTACACTGGTCATAAATGTCCTAAGATATATTTTCTCACTTTGTAACATACAGTATACACACGTTACATCAAACTCTCTTAATTAAGTTAAACTACTGATAAGTCAAAGTCTTGGTCCCAAGTACATTTTTTGCTACATAATACCAAAGGTTGAAGTCACTTTCAGGTATGTTTAATGCACAGGTGGAAGACTCGGACCTAGGACCCAATAAATGGCTCATTTGAAAAACGTTACCCCACCCACCCATTTCCTTACACTATACAGTATAGCATTTACCAGAGACATAAGTCAACAGAAAAATCGAAATGTGTGGTGTTTGAGCGAGTCCGAAACTACGACATTTTCCCAAGCTCTTTCCTACCTTGAAAACGCTATAGTGTCTATTGTAAGGAAATTGGTGGATGGGGTAACGGTTTTCAAATAACCATCGTTATCAGGTCCTAGGTCCGTGTCTTCCACCTTTACTTCAACCTGTGCATAATAACTCTTGTTTGTTAACTCATATTTTCGTTAACTAAAAGTATTTTCCTCTGGACTTTGTGTAAATGAGTGATAAGCCATATCATCCAAATACATTCAAACAATTTCCAGCAATTCTTTTATTATATTAATCATTCACTACAAATTAGCATTACATTATAGCAATTGTTTAAATTGCTTTTTTTATTGTATATACTTGTGTGCCTTCAATCTAGCTTTATATAAATTTGTATACCTTTTCTACAGATAATGTCGTATGGATTCAGGTACATGTTCGTGTAGAGTGCTTCTTACGTGACAGTGGCTTATGGCATTTGAGGCGCCAAGTCTGCTGTCTGTTTCACAAAACCTGTCCAAATTTTTCGGCCATATAAACAATGCAAAAACAATATTTTTTTCAATAATATTATTTTTATTTCATGAAATTTGGTCGTGAAACAGACAGTAGTTTACACAATACTGTCACAATTATAGGATGTTGGACTGTTGCAAGCATGTCATGTCGTTTACTGACTCAATTACAGACTGATTAGGCTACACGGGTATGCAGGTTGATCTGGGTATACAAATGCCATAAGCCCCATTTCTTGATTAATTTTGAAATGTGCATCTGTTTGTTTAGATGTATGTCACTGTGCGTTTGTTGAGTGTTTCCATAATCTACCCAAAGTGAAAATCATGATAGACAATTTGACATATATATATGGCTGTGACTGGAGAAATGGGACTCTATGGGTTAGATCCAGTAGCCGATTTCATCAAAATTGTAAAGCATACTTACCTAGCAAAGTATAATTTGAGGGAGTAATCATTTAATTTTCCCCGAAATGCATTATTTCATATAGAACTACCGACTGCATATATTTGATGATTAAAAGTATGCAGAATTATTATACTGAATGTATTACATTATCACAGCCAAAATGGCTGTGATAATGTAATAAATTCAGTATAATAAATATTAATAAATTTATCCTTACATTGAAAATGTCTCCCTCAAAGTATACTTTGCTAGATAAGTATACTTTGCAATGTTGTTGAAATAGGCTACAGATCAGCCTGTGCTTCCTGATAATGGTCTGTACAGGGATTCCGCTGGCGATCGCCACTTTCGTAATTGGCATTAAAAATAAACAATTGGCGATAAAAAATTACAATTTTCGAAAAAAAATCAAAAACAAATTATTATTATTTTTTTTTTCTCGAAAATTGTAATTTTTTATCGCCAATTGTTTTATTTTTTTTTGAAGTGGCGATTTTTTTATTTTCCCCAACGGAACCCCTGTATGTAGTCCGAGTTAGACACATGATGGGTGATACATTGATGAAATGGTGAACTGTGCAGATCCTGATGCACAGGCTGATCTGGATCTACACTGGTCGCAAAACTCATCAGCCCCATTTCTCTAGTCACAGCCACAATTATGACAACACATGCAATGTGTAAACAGAATCTCATGCTGTACATTAAAAAGGTGTATGATCACGTGGTTACAACAACAACAACAACAACAACAAGTACTGAAACTTCTAGAAGTCCTCCGATTCAAAGTACGTATTCTTTTATTTTGTCATTATTATGTAACGGATTTGGATGAAACATGGCGCATCAAACGCGCCTTGTTAAGCTGCATTTGGTGGTCTCGGTACTTTGGCCCAAACTTCTGGTCGTTTTTGCGAAGAATCGATTTCAGTGTCTATTGACACGGAAATCAATTCTTCGCAAAAACAACATAATTATGTGCCAAACTCCTGGGACCACCAAATGCAGCTCATGAAGATGCGTTTGCTGCGCTATATTTCATCAAAATATGTTGCCTATTAAGAAAATAGCAAATAATACTTACTTTGGAGTGTGCGCGCTTTCAACACGTTGAGCCATTGTTGTTGTTGTTGTAACCACAAGATCATGTACCTTGACTAAGGCCTTATTTGTTGTAACATACCACATACATGACCAACTAATGCTTCTTATGTTATTTTTGCACATCCTTATATTCTGCACTTGATGATATTCCATTGTTATGAGGTGATATTGTTTGCCATATTGTATAATTATCTATTGAACAATTTCATTTGATATATACGTTGAGATGGAAAATTCCAAATTTAAGTTTTGATACATGCACTTTTTAACAAAAATGGTTGAAAATGGCACCTAAAATAACTGGCTTAATGCTTGGCCCAGTCTCGAAATCATTTATGACATATGCCATGGCTGTGACTGGTTTGCGACCAGTTTAACTCGTGACCAAATAACACACTTGTGTAGCCTGATAATGATCTATACTGCTTGTTAGAAGCACAACGGGTGTTTCACTGATGGAATCGCGAGCAGTGCAGATCCTGATCAGACTGTGCGGATGCACAGGCTGATCTGGATCCACACTGGTCGCAAAACCCGTAAGTCCAAGCCACATATAAGATGGAATATTCAGTTTCAATTCTGCAGAACTTACATTTTTCTTGATTGTGATGGTAGCTTTAATACTTTACCGCTTATAGCATTATAAAGGTGATCTGCCTTAGCAAAAGGGGGCTTATTGAGTTTGCAAGCATTATTACATTCGTTTAAGATTCATGGATTGGTTAAGGTCTAGGGGTAATGCATCGGACTTCAATACCGGAGGATGTGTGTTCGATGCCCAAACTAGGCATGACAAGATACTTTCATCATATTTTCATCCCGCTGGTCTTTAGAATGTGAGCGACTTTAGACCTTCGCTTATGCTGGTTATGGCATTTGCACTGGTCACTGGTCATTTTTTCTTGTGTCCGGTCACAACAGACATGTATTGTTGATCTATTTACATGTTTCCATGGCCATTGATCATTAACCCTCGCTACGCGGGAGACGAAAATTGTCGTCTGCTGTTTTTAATTTTTGCCTTAATTCTTAACGAAAAACCTGTTTTGGCAGCACATGAGAATCGTCTCCAGTGGAGACGATTCTCATGCGCTGTCAAAACAGGTTTTAATAAAAAAATATTGAAAATAAAACTTTTCCAGCAGACGACAAAATTTAATTCAGCGTAGTAAGGGTTAAACTGTCTGAGATTGTACTCCACACCTCCTTTTCTGAAAGTGAAAACAGCTACTTGACCATCAGCTGTTTGAGTTTAACCCTTAGATTGCTGGGTACAAAATCGTCGTCTGGTCTTGTTTTATAGATGACCTTTTTTCTCAATAAAAACATGGTTTGACAGCACTTCAGGATCATTTTCATTGGAAATGATTCTAAAGTGCTGCCAAAGCATGATTTTGATGAGAACAATGGACAATAGAACATAAACAGCAGACAACAAAATTTAATTCAGCAGGTTAAGTGCATATTCCAAAAAAATTATATATCATAGTATACACAGGCCATGCTTTAATTGGCAGCTAATGTCAAATGTTTGTAAAATATGTTTTGTTGAGACACTTAGTTAGAACATTAGATCGCTCTTTTTTTCTGTATTTCTTTTTATTAATGATGCATTTCATGTCAGACTACAAAATATGTTGAACGCAGTGGTATTACATGTAGTTTCTTCATGTCTATGTCATTGACATTTTGTACATGTATTAACTTTGTAGCGTATATTAATTATATGATGGCAGATCTATTAATACATTTCTTTCAATTATTCGTTTTTGATTATTTATTGAAGAATATGTGATAGTGGGCGGTGGGATTGGGGGACATGTGTATCTGGGGCCCCGTTTCACTAAACTTCACTAAACTTCTTACAACTAAAATGTTTGTAAGTGCAAATTTAAGATCGTCTGTAAATTTCAATTTATGGATTTACATTTATTGAGCATAGGCTGCATATGCAGCCTATGCTCAATAAATGTAAATCCAATAATTATTTACAATGTGAAATTTACAGACACATAATTTTGTACTTACAAACATTTTAGTCGTACAAAGTTTAGTGAAACGGCCCCTGTACTGTAGCGTCTAAGTTTTTGATCCACGGCTCATGGCGTTTTGGTTTTGCTCAAATTTGCCAGAAAACCAGTTTTTGGAAGGTTTCTGTGCATATCCCTGTTTTCTGTTGATGCTCAGTGATACAAAAATGGTGAAAACGTTTCCAGTGATTCATGTTTACGTTTGGCATGTGCAAAGTTTCATGAAAATATGTTTTGTATTTTTGATGCATGCACATGTGTATTTAGGATGTCATGGAAACACAGAAGTTTCATTGGATACGAAGGCAAGAAAACGGTTGGAACTCTGTAAACACGTTTTCAGTAGCCGATTTCATCAAAATTTGAGGGAGTAATCATTTATTTACCCCGAAATGCATTATTTCATATAGAACTAACGACTGCATATATTTGATGATTAAAACTATGCAGAATTATTATACTGAATGTATTACATTATCACAGCCAACATGGCTGTGATAATGTAATAAATTCAGTATAATAAAAAATAATAAATTTATCCTTAAATTGAAAATTTCGCCCTCAAAGTATACTTTGCTAGATAAGTATACATGTACTTTGCAATGTTGGTGCAATAGGCTACAGACGTTTGTAAACAGGAATACAATGACCACGCTCACAAGTTTCCAATGGAAACCCCAGTACATTAAACCCATCCTTTAATACTGACATTCACGTTTCAGACAGTTAACTGGCGGCAGATTGTGAGCATAGGAACGATAATTTAATGACAGGGTTGCTCCTTACCTGAATCCCAATATCCCTTTGTTGGCCCTAAGACAAGTTTTTAGCTCGCCTGCACGAAGTGCAGAAGAGCATATGGCATACCCCCGGCGTCGTCGGCGTCTCGTCGGCGTCGGCGTCGGCGTCGGCGTCGTCCACAAACTTAACGTTGGGTAAATGTCTTATAACTTCTGTTTCCTTTCATGGAACACCTTGTTATTTCATACATGCATTCCTCAGATGACCATCTATCATGCTGTAGCAAATACATGACCCACCACCAAGCCCTTACCCCAAGGTCAAGGTCACAACTTTGCACATTCATAAACTTAACGTTGGGTAAATGTTTTATAACTTCTGTTTCCTTTCATGGAACACCTTGTTATTTCATACATACATTCCTCAGATGACCCTCTATCATTCTGTAGCAAATGCATGACCCACCACCCAGCCCTTACCCCAAGGTCAAGGTCACAAACTTCACACACACAGTGCTCCAATGGTCCTCTACCACCCTGTGACAAATCCCGCTAAGCCCAGGGTCAAGGTCACATACTTAGTGCGTTTCAAACCTTAACGCTCGGGTAAATGGCTTATTATGCCCCCGCCACCGAATGGTGAGGGGGGCATATAGTATTACCAGCGTCCGTACGTACGTAACGTACGTACGTCCCGAAACCTTAACGCTCGGGTAAATGGCTTATAAGTTATGTTTCCTTGCTCGGATCTGCTTCACATTTCACACACGCATTGCTCCAATGGTCCTCTGCCACCCTGTGACAAAGCCACATTCGTGCCGCCCCAGCTAAGACCAGGGTCAAGGTCACAGACTTGGTGCGTTCGAAACCTTAACGCTGGGTAAATGCCTTATAATTTCTGTTTTCTTGCTCGGATCTGCTTCACATTTCACACACGCATTGCTCCAATGGTCCTCTGCCACCCTGTGACAAGTCCACATTCGTGCCTCCCCCGCTAAGTCCAGGGTCAAGGTCACAGACTTGGTGCGTTCGAAACATTAACGCTGGGTAAATGCCTTATAATTATTTCTGTTTCCTTGCTCGGATCGCTTCTTCATTTCACACACGCATTGCTCCAATGGTCCTCTGCCACCCTGCTGACAAATCACTTCGTCCCGCCCCCGCTAAGTCCATGGTCAAGGTCACAGACTTGGTGCGTTCGAAACCTTAACGCTGGGTAAATGCCTTATAATTATTTCTGTTTCCTTGCTCGGATCTGCTTCACATTTCACACACGCATTGCTCCAATGGTCCTCTGCCACCCTGTGACAAATCCACATTCGTCCCGCCCCCGCTAAGTCCATGGTCAAGGTCACAGACTTGGTGCGTTCGAAACCTTAACGCTGGGTAAATGCCTTATAATTTCTGTTTCCTTGCTCTGATCTGCTTCACATTTCACACACGCATTGCTCTAATGGTCCTCTGCCAACCTGTGACAAATCCACATTCGTCCCGCCCCCGCTAAGCCCATGGTCAAGGTCACAGACTTGGTGCGTTCGAAACCTTAACGCTGGGTAAATGCCTTATAATTTCTGTTTCCTTGCTCGGATCTGCTTCACATTTCACACACGCATTGCTCCAATGGTCCTCTGCCACCGTGTGACAATTCCACATTCGTTCTACCCCCGCTAAGCCCATGGTCAATGTCACAGACTTGGTGCGTTCGAAACATTAACGCTGGGTAAATGCCGTATACTTTCTGTTTCCTTGCTCTGATCTGCTTCACATTTCACACACGCATTGCTCTAATGGTCCTTTGCCAACCTGTGACAAATCCACATTCGTCACGCCCCCGCTAAGCCCATGGTCAAGGTCACAGACTTGGTGCGTTCGAAACCTTAACGCTGGGTAAATGCCTTATAATTTCTGTTTCCTTGCTCGGATCTGCTTCACATTTCACACACGCATTGCTCCAATGGTCCTCTGCCACCCTGTGACAAATCCACATTCGTCCCGCCCCCGCTAAGCCCATGGTCAAGGTCACATACTTGGTGCGTTCGAAACCTTAACGCTGGGTAAATGCCTTATAATTTCTGTTTCCTTGCTCGGATCTGCTTCACATTTCACACGCATTGCTCCAATGGTCCTCTGCCACCGTGTGACAAATCCACATTCGTTCCACCCACGCTAAGCCCAGGGTCAAGGTCACAGTCTTGGTGCGTTCGAAACCTTAACGCTGGGTAAATGCTTTATAATTTCTGTTTCCTTCCTCGGATCTGCTTCACATTTCACACACGCATTGCTCCAATGTTCCTCTGCCACCCTGTGACAAATCCACATTCGTGCCGACCCCGCTAAGCCCATGGTCAATGTCACAGACTTGGTGCGTTCGAAACCTTAACGCTGGGTAAATGCCTTATAATTTCTGTTTCCTTGCTCGGATCTGCTTCACATTTCACACACGCATTGTTCCAATGGTCCTCTGCCACCCTGTGACAAATCCACATTCGTCCCGCTCCCGCTAAGCCCAGGGTCAAGGTCACAAACACTCGGGTAAATGGCTTATTATGCCCCCGCAACCGAATGGTGAGTGGGGCATATAGTTTTACCGGTGTCCGTCCGTACTCGGGTAAATGGCTTGTAATCAAATATGCCTCGTTTTCTTTGGCTGCCAGCGGGGGCATTCGTGTGCCGACAGGCCACATTTCTAGTAATTTCTGTTTCCCTGCTCGGATCTGCTTCACATTTCACACACGCATTGCTCCAATGGTCCTCTACCACCCTGTGACAAATCCACATTCGTCCCACCCACGCTAAGCCCAGGGTCAAGGTCACGTACTTGGTGCGTTCGAAACCTTAACGCTCGGGTAAATGGCTTATAACTTCTGTTTCTTTGCTCGGATCTGCTTCACATTTCACACACACAGTGCTCCAATGGTCCTCTACCATCCTGTGACAAATTAACATTCGTCCCGCCCCTGCTAAACCCGGGATCAAGGTCACAGACTTGGTGCATTTGAAACCGTAACACTCGGGTAAATGGCTTGTAATTTCTGTTTCATTGCTCGGATCTGCTTCACATTTCACACATGCATTGCTCCAATGCTCCTCTACTGCCCTGTGACAAATCCACATTCGTCCCGCCCCCGCTAAGCTCAGGGTCAAGCTCACAGACTTGGTGCGTTTGAAACCTTAACGCTCGGGTAAATGGCTTGTAATTTCTGTTTCCTTGCTCGGATCTGCTTCACATTTCACACATGCATTGCTCCAATGCTCCTCTACCGCCCTGTGACAAATTCACATTCGTCCCGCCCCCACTAAGCCCAGGGTCAAGCTCACAGACTTGGTGCGTTCGAAACCTTAACGCTCGGGTAAATGGCTTATAATCAAATATGCCTCGTTTTCTTTGGCTGCCAGCGGGGGCATTCGTGTGCCGACAGGCCACATTTCTAGTTTCATACATGTATTCCTCAGATGACCATGTATCATGCTGTAGCAAATCCATGACACACCACCCAGCCCTTACCCCAAGGTCAATGTCACAAACTTAGCACATGCATAAAATTAACGTTGGGGTAAATGTTTTATAACATCTGTTTCCTTTCATGGAACGCCTTGATATTTCATACATGCATTCATCTGATGATACTCTATCGTGCTATAGCAAATTCATGACCGAGCGGCCATCCCTTACCTCAAGGTCAAGGTCACAAACTTAGCACATTCATACACTTAACGTTGGGGTAAATGTCTTATAACTTCTGTTTCCTTTCATGGAACGCCTTGTTATTTCATACATACATTCCTCAGATGACCCTCTATCATGCTGTAGCAAATCCATGACCCACCACCAAGCCCTTATCCCAAGGTGAAGGTCACAAACTTGGCACATTCATAAACTTAACGTTGGGTAAATGTCTTATAACTTCTGTTTCCTTTCACGGAACACCTTGTTATTTCATACATGCATTCCTCAGATGACCCTGTATCATGCTGTAGCAAATCCATGACCCACCACCTAGCCCTTACCCTAAGGTCAAGGTCACAAATTTAGCACATTCATAAACTTAACGTTGGGGTAAATGTCTTATAACATCTGTTTCCTATCATGGAACGTCTTGATATTTCATACATGCATTCATCTGATGATACTCTATCGTGCTATAGCAAATCCATGGCCCAGCAGCCATCCATTACCCCAAGGTCAAGGTCACAAACTTAGCACATTCATAAACTTAACGTTGGGGTAAATGTCTTATAACTTCTGTTTCCTTTCATGGAACGCCTTGTTATTTCATACATGCATTCCTCAGAGATGACCCTCTGTCATGCTGTAGCAAATCCATGACCCACCACACAGGCTTACTCCGAGGTCAATGTCACAAACTTAGCACATTCATAAACTTAACGTTGGGGTAAATGTCTTATAACATCTGTTTTCTTTCATGGAACGCCTTCATATTTCATACATGCATTCATCTGATGATACTCTATCGTGCCATAGCAAATCCATGACCCACCGCCTACCCAATCGTTACCCCAAGGTCAAGGTCACAAACATAGCATGTTCATAAACTTTACAGGGAACGCCTTCATATTTCATACATGCATTCATCTGATGATACTCTATCGTGCTATAGCAAATCCATAGCCAACCTCCACCCCTTTCCCCAAGGTCACGGTCACAAACTTAGCACATTCATAAACATAACGTTGGGGTAAATGTCTTATAACATCTGTTTCCTTTCATGGAACGCCTTGATATTTCATACACGCATTCATCTGATGATACTCTATCGTGATATAGAAAATCCACCCCTTACCCCAAGATCACAAACATGACACATTCATAAACTTAACGTTGGGGGTAAATGTCTGATAACAACTGTTTCCTTTGATGGAACGCCTTGATATTTCATACATACATTCGTCAGATGACCCTGTATCATGATGTAGCAAATCCACAACCCACCACTCAACCCTTACCCCAAGGTCAAGGTCACAAACTTAGCATGTTCATAAACTTTACATTGGGGTAAATGTTGTGTAACGTCTCTTTCTTTACACTTTGAACGCTTTGATATTTCATACATGCATTCATCTGATGATCCTCTATTGTGCTACAGCAAATCCATGACCCACCCCACCCATTTCCCCAAGATCAACATCATAAACTTAACGTTGGAGTAAATGTCTTTTTATAACTTCTGTTTCTTTACAGGGAACATCTTCATATTTCATACATGCATTCATCTGATGATACTCTATTGTGCTACAGCAAATCCATGACCCACCCCACCCCTTTCGCCAAGGCCAAGGTCACAAACTTAGCATATTTATACATGCATTCCTCATGTGAATAGCTATCATGCTGTAGAAAATTACCAACTTAGTGTGTTCATAAACTTAACGCTGGGTTAAATTTTGTTTTCCTTCTCTTTTCAGGGAGCGCATTGATATTTCATACATGCATTCATCTTAATATGCTATATCATGCTATATCAAGTCCACGACCCACCTTCCACCACTGACCTCAATGTCAAGGTCCACCGCACACCCCTTATCCCAAGGTCAAGTTATATAATATTCATGTTTTTTTTATACAACTGTGACAAGTTTGAATGAAGGCTGCCAACAGGCGAGATTCGTTGTCTTTTTGCCTTTCTTGTAGGTGATAGTTGAATCCGTTTATACCCATTATAACAGTAGTACTTTTAGGGGATGGAAGTAAGTGATTATGCTGTGGTGAGGACCTGGCACCAGATCAGGCTATTCTAATTTCAGAGCTGTACATATATTGTTTATGTAAGTATTCAGTGGGTGGTTGGTCGAGCGAATGAGACGGCGTAAATTAACGGTATGAGTTCCTCCTTATAGGAATCACGATTTGCCTGGTTTGACCCTCAGGTACGTTTTTAGCTCGACTATTCGAAGAATAGTTAGAGCTTATTTTGTCAGCCGGGCGTCGGCGTCGGCGTCACCGTCACGCCTTGGTTAAGGTTTTTAGTCAAGCTTGTATATGGAATACTACTGGCCCTACGCCCACCATACTTGGACAACTTCATCTCCTAGTGATGTACATCAATAACCCCTGATCTATATTTGACCTTGACCTACTTTACCTCTTGAATTACTTAGTTAATTCCCCTTGGTTAAGGTTTTTAGTCAACCTTGGTGAAGATTTTTAGTCAAGCTTGTACATGGTATACTATTGTGCATACAGACACCATACTTTAACAACCTTTTCTCATAGGGATGTACATCAATAACCCCTGATGTATATTTGACCTTCACCTACATTTCCTCTTGAATTACTTAGTTAATTCCCCTTTTTAAGGTTTTTAGTCAAGCTTGTATATGGAATACTACTTGCCCTACACCCACCATACTTGGACAACTTAATCTCCAAGTGATGTACATCAACAACCCCTGATCTATGTTTGACCTTGACCTACATTTCCTCTTGAATTACTTAGTTAATTCCCCTTGGTTAAGGTTTTTAGTCAACCTTGGTTAAGGTTTTTAGTCAAGCTTGTACATGGAATACTATTGTGCATACAGACACCATACTTGGACAACCTTTTCTCATATCGATGTACGTCATTAACCCCTGATCTATATTTGACCTTGACCTACATTTCCTCTTGAATTACTTAGTTAATTTCCCTTGGTTAAGGTTTTCAGTCAAGCTTGTATATGGAATACTACTGGCCCTACACCCACCATACTTGGACAACTTAATCTCCTAGTGATGTACATCAACAACCCCTGACCTATATTCGACCTTGACCTACATTTAACATTGAATTTCTTAGTTAATTCCCCTTGGTTACGGTTTTTAGTCAACCTTGGTTAAGGTTTTTACTCAAGCGTGTGCATGGAATACTATTGTGCATACAGACACCATACTTGGACAACCTTTTCTCATAGTGATGTACATCAATAACCCCTCATCTATATTTGATCTTGACCTACATTTCCTCTTGAATTACTTACTTAATTATTTTTAGTTAAGGTTTTTAGTCAAGCTTGTAGATGGAATACTCCTGGCTCTACACCAACCATACTTGGACAACTTTATCTCCTAGTGATGTACATCAACAACCAGTGGGTGGCAGGTGGGATCATGCGATGGGTAATTTAACGATCGGGGTTTATCCTTACCGGAATCCCGATTGGAGACCTGGTTTGGCCCTCACATACGTCTTTGGCATTTTGTATGTGACAGTTGAATCTGGTTATACCCCTTATAAGAGTAATCCTACCGGTATTATTTTTAAATAGGGGAAGGGGCCAAGTGACTTTGGTGCAGTATGGACCTGACACCAGGTCAGGTTATTCTAATTTCAGGGCTGAATATGTTGTATCTCGGTGTAAATATTCCGTTCTGATTTTGGGATTTTCCCCCCAATGCAGCAGGTTAAAAACGGGATCGAACCTGTTTAACCGGCCTTACATGACCTTAGCTGTTGATAGGCCGTAAAACACCAATAAACAAACAAACAAACAAACAAACAAACATCAACAACCCCTGACCTATATTTGACCTTGACCTACATTTAACCTTGAAATACTTAGTTAATTCCCCTTGGTTAAGGTTTTTAGCAACCTTGGTTAAGGTTTTTACTCAAGCTTGTAGATGGAATACTATTGTGCATACATACACCATACTTGGATAATTTTTAGCCAGGTTTTTTGAGAAAAACAACCAGGCTATTGGATTGGCGGGCGGCGGGCGGCGGGCGGCGGGCTGCGTCCACAATGTTAAGTTTTCGTGTTTGAGTCCATTTCTTTGTTACTGTACCACCTAGGACCACCAAACTTTCACAGCTTCATAATCAAGGGGTGCCCACCACATATCACTATCCAACATGTTACCTTTTTTTGAACTTGATCCATTTTTTCCGCGCAGTCGACTTAGCCATTTTCAATGTTAAGTTTTCGCGTTTACAATGTTAAGTTTTCGTGTTTAAGTCCATTTATTTGGTACTGTACCACCTAGGACCACCAAACTTTCACAGCTTCATAACCAAGGGGTGCCTACCACATACAACTATCCAACTTGTGACCATTTTTTTTACCTTCACCTATTATTTCTACGTAATTGACTTAGCCATTTTCAACGTTAAGTTTTTAACTTACGTCTGGTTAAAGTTTTTTGGTTAAAAGTTTTTCGTTATACTATATCTCTGCAACTGCTTCGCCCATTACCTTGAAACTTCACATGGGTGTTTATCATCATCCATATTTTCATTCTAACCCCTGTGCCCAATGTCAAGGTCAAATTACTTTGATTTTTTTTGTTAAAGTTTTTACGTGTACTATATCTCTGCAACTGCTTCACCCATTACCTTGATACTTCACATGGGTGTTTATCATCATTGTCGCGGCCGCTTGCAGAAAGCGTGATATCGTCGGAATTTTGGCATACGTCCGTCCGTCCGTCCGTCCGTCTGTACGTGCGTGTGTCCGGTTAAAGTATTTTGGTTAAAGTTTTTCCATCTACTATATCTATTTTTTTAGTGTCCATGCCTCGCCCCAAGGCGCGACATGCAGGCCACGGCCATCTAGTCTACAAAAAGTGGGTATAATTATGTTATCCAAGTGTCTATGCTTGGAAAAAACCTGGCCTTCGTGACTTTGCCTCGTTTCTTGTTTGTACATTTACCCCAATAACCCCTGACCTATATTTTACCTTCACCTACATTTAAACTTGAATTACTTAGTTAATGTTTATAGTCAAGCTTGTATATGGAATACTCCTGGGCCTACATCAACCATACTTGGACAACTTCATCTCCTAGTGATGTACATCAATAATCCCTGACCTATATTTGACCTTGACCTACTTTTATCATTGTATTACTTAGTTATTTCCCCTTGGTTACGGTTGTTAGTCAAGCTTGTATATGGAATACTCCTGGGCCTACAGCAACCATACTTGGAAAACTTCATCTCCTAGTGATGTACATCAATAACCCCTGACCTATATCTGACACTGACCTACATTTAACCTTGAATTACTTACTTAATTTCCCTTGGTTAATGTTTTTAGTCAACCTTGGTTAAGGTTTTTATGCAAGCCGTAGCCACCTTGTTTGTCAAGCTATGTGTACATCGACAACCCTCGTAGTCGAGCTTACAGCTCTTGTTATCTTTGGCTCTTTAGTTACCTGGGAGTTGAATTGGGTTATTGCCCATTATAAAAGTAGTAAGATTATTACTGATCATACTGCTTTTGGGAGGGGGCCAAGTGATTCTGGTGTGGCGAGGACCTGTCATCCGATCAGGATTATTCAGATTTTGGGATGTTCCCCCCATTTGTACATGTACTTGAACATGTACATGTACTTGTACATGCAATATATGAGATTTAGTACTAAACAATTGACCCGCCCTTAAATGATCTTAAATGACCTTTGCTGTTGATAGGCCATTAAACCCCAATAAACAAACAAACAAACTGTAAGTATTCAGTTCCATTTATGGGATGTTCATCAAATCGGATAGACATGTGAAATATGCCTCCCCCATCCCCGTTAACCCGGCCTAATATTACCTTAGCTGATGATAGGCGGTTACATACCATTAATTAAATAATCAATAATGGCAAGGCTGAATATATATTTTTATAATAAAATGAACGAAACATGTCCGACACAGAAATCACAACAGAAATCACAAGTGAGTGGCAGGTGCATGTGATGGGTAATTAATTTAACGATCGGGGTTCATCCTTACCGGAATTCCGACTAGATACCTGATTTGGCCCTCACATACGCCTTTGGCATTTTGTGTGTGACAGTTGAATCTGGTTATATCTCTTATGTGAGTAGTAGGAATTTTCGTAATGTTATTACTTTTAGGGGTAGGGGCCATTAGTGGCTTTGGTGTGGTATGGACCTGGCACCAGGTCAGGTTATTCTGATTTCAGGGCTGAATATATTTTTATCGATGTAAATATTCCGTTCTGGTTTTGGGACCCCCCCCCCTCCCCCCGCCACCAATGCAGCAGGTTGAATACGGGATCGAACCCGTTGGCCCGGCCTTAAATGACATTAGCTGTTCATAGACCGTTACACACCAACCAACAAACAAACAGAAATCACAACGTTTATGCTGGGTCCATTCTCAGATTATTGGGACCCAGCTTTATCCTAAGGTACACAAGTGACTTCGATGTTCTGTCTGAAACGCAGAGCAACTTTGTTGCAAGTCGTCCTGCGTTACAGACAGACCATTCAGGTTAGTACACAAGTAACGGCATTTATCCCGTCAACACAGTGCGTATGTGCCGTGAAACACGGTGCCGTGAAACATTTTTGGTATCCAGTCAATACTATTTTTGCATTTTACAGCCATTTATAGGTGTTGACGGGATAGAATAGTAGGTTAGTGCCGTGAATGGGAAAAAATATCTGGCGCGGCACGGAAACGGGATGGGCTAGGCTCCCGTTTCCTGAGCCTTGCCAGATATTTTATCAACCAAAGTATATGTCACAACATATACTTCTGATGAGAAATAAAGAAATTATTGAGCCTTGCCGGATATTTTTTCCCATTCACGGCACTAACCTACTATTCTCTATAACTATCATGACTATTCAGTTCTGAGTTTGGGATTTCCCCCATCCGTATAAGTGAAATACGGGATTGAACTCACTGGGCCTAAAATGTTAAAATGACCTTAGATGTCGACAGGCCGTTAAACACCATTGAGTACATACATTATCAGCACATGGAAGATGATTATTATGTGCATGGCGAAGCAGATCATTGTTGGGGAATAAGACACTTTAAGGTTGTACAGATGCAGACCAAAAACAGGCAATTAATGGACCAAACACCGTCGCTAAAGGCGTATTAGAGACATTTTGTTGACCACACACCTTATTTGAGGCATTTAGTGGCGTTCTTTTTTGGATTTCATGTATATTTTTATTTCTCTGATTTTCTGTTGGTTGATAAACGTCATTTGGAGAATTGTTGCTATATTATAATTCATGCTACGCGCCATTCACCTGCGTTACGCACAGTGGAACCTCTCTAAAACGGACACCTTGTGAGGTCCACAGGGTGTCTGGTTTAGAGAGGTTCCACTGTAAAACAGTCCGATTACTACATGTACTTGAAGACATGCGTGGGTGCTTTGCGATCATGAACACACATTATCAACGGAAATAAATGGCAAGTAACCCAATGAAAATTAAGTAGAACTAAGTGTGCCCGGTTTAGAGATGTTCTAATGTACTAGTATCGATAAGGTGGATGCTGTCTATACGGATGCTGCCTCCAAAAAAGACATAATTACACAGAATATTGAAAATATAGCAGGCACGACTGTCATCTCCATAGCAACGGTTGTAGCTCCGTTTCCATGGTAATCAGTGATATCCGGGCCACACGTAGACATGTCGAAGAGGAATCCAAGTATAAACAGGCCGTCCTTGGCAACCGTTACTGATTGCTCGTTACATACTCCACCCACGTGTGTCTCTATGCATTCGTGCAGATCATCCCGCGCTCTGGAAACAAGCAACACTTAGTTTAAAGGTACATGCCCACTCATTAGGCACAAACTGTTCTTTATAGGAATAGAATAAGTGTATAATTGTGTCATTATTCAACAAGTTAGAAAAATTACAAGTGCCTGCTATACAGATATAATCAGCTAGTAATATTTATTTTACTGATAGTGACGCGCGGTGATATCAGGCTATTTTAATATGCAAATGAGGCATGCTATCTTTTAATTATTTATACTAATTAAATGTGTCACCCACACAAATTATGAAGTATGATCATTGCACACCCAAAAATAAATGCAGCGAATAAATAGTAATGTCCTATTAAAAATTTAAGGAAACACGGTTATCGCTCCTGATAGTGTAGAAATTTACGTCTGATAAAAAATGTATAATAATGTCAATTAGTACGTGGGGTAATGGTCAATGAATGTTTATTTTGCCAGAAAGTGTCTCGGAAGATGTCGCTGATATAAATAACAGTTTGTGCATACTGAGTTGGCATGTACCTTTAACCCTTAGAATGCGGGAACTGAACATTATCGTCTGCTGTTGTTTCTTATGTTGTATTTTCTCTCAATAGGACATGATTTGACAACACTTTAGAATCATTTCCATTGGAAATGATTCTAAAGTGCTGTCAAACTAGTTTGTATATGAGAAAATATTAAAATAAAACAACAGGCGACAAAATTTAATTTAGCCAGCATTGTATGGGTTAAACTTTATTCTTTTACAACGACTACAAACAAGCGTGAGAACACTTATACAAATGTTTGCTTTGACACAGATGAAGGCGTAATGGCGTTCATTAATGTGGGAGGAAACCGGAGTACCCGGAGGAAACCCAATTGTCCGATCTAGCGACCTCCATACCATATTACATCCTGCCCTGGTTGAGGCTCGAGCTCGTTACCGATTGCGCTAACCGGACAACCTTTGAAACAAGATTTTGGAGCTAAATCTCGCGAATTATTTCCTCGTACAGGCGGACGACCCATTCTTTAATGAGACCAGGCATGTCATTTTGTACCTTAGACGATATGCGATTATTCATGAAAAATATTACAGAAACTGTGATATTTTCCTTACATAACGTCGAAAGTTGACGATGTTTTCATAGAAAATGCGGTGTTCTATTCCGCTTTTTCCATGACAATTTCGTTAACTTACGACGCCATTTACTGAAAATATCGTAAATTGTGTAAATATGTTACATGAAAAATAGCAAATCTTCTAACTACAAAATCACATGGCTTTTCTCATTTATGTGGGTGGCAGGTGGGAGCATGCGACGGGTAGTTTACCGATTGGGATTCATGCTTACCTGAATCCCGAACGGAGACCTGTAGCAGATATCACCAACATTGCAAAGGATACTTACATGTATCTAGCAAACCATACTTTGAGGGAGACATTTTCAATTTAAGAATACATTTATTAATTTTTAGCCAGGTTTTTTGAAGAAAAAAATCCAGGCTATTGGATTGGCGAAAGCCGGGCGGGCGGGCGGACGTCGGGCGGCGGGCGGTGGGCGGGCGGCGGGCGGCGGGCGGCGGGCGGCGTCCACAATCAATGTTAAGTTTTCGTGTTTGAGTCCATTTCTTTGTTACTGTACCACCTAGGACCACCAAACTTTCACAGCTTCATAATCAAGGGGTGCCCACCACATATCACTATCCAACATGTTACCTTTATTTTTAACTTGACCCATTTTTTCCGCGCAGTCGACTTAACAATTTTCAATGTTAAGTTTTCGCGTTTATAATGTTAAGTTTTCGTGTTTAAGTCCATTTCTTTGGTACTGTACCACCTAGGACCACCAAACTTTCACAGCTTCATAACCAAGGGGTGCCTACCACATACAACTATCCAACACGTGAGCATTTGTTTTACGTTCACCTATTATTTCTACGTAATTGACTTAGCCATTTTCAACGTTAACTTTTTAACGTAGGTCTGGTTAAAGTTTTTTGGTTAAAAGTTTTTTGTGATACTATATCTCTGCAACTGCTTCGCCCATTACCTTTAAACTTCACATGTGTGTTTATCATCATCCATATTTTCATTCTACCCCCCAACCGTGCGGCCCCTGTGCCCAATTTCAAGGTCAAATTACTTTGATTTTTTTTGTTAAAGTTTTTTCGTGTACTATATCTCTGCAACTGCTTCACCCATTACCTTGATACTTCACATGGGTGTTTATCATCATTGTCGCGCCCGTTTGCGGAAAGCGTGACATCGTCGGCATTTTGGTATACGTCCGTCCGTCCGTACGTCCGTGTGTCCGGTTAAAGTTTTTTGGTTAAAGTTTTTCCATCTACTATATCTATTTTGTTAGTGTCCATGCCTCGCCCCAAGGCGCGACATGCAGGCCACGGCCATCGAGTCTACAACACGTGGGTATAATTATGTTATCCAGTGTCTATGCTTGGAAAAAACTTGGCCTTCGTGGATTTGCCTCGTTTCTTGTTATTATACTGAATTTATTACATTATCACAGCCATTTTGGCTGTGATAATGTAATACATTCAGTATAATAATTCTGCATACTTTTAATCATCAAATAGATGCAGCCGTTATTTCTATATGACATAATGCATTTCGGCAAACATAAATGATTACTCCCTCAAAGTATACTTTGCTAGAAAAGTCTACTTTGCAGTGTTGGTGAAATAGGCTACTGGTTTGGCCTTCAAAATCAAATCATTTGCCTCATTTAGAGTACTGTTCGTCCGAGTACAAGGAGATAATCCACAAGATTTATCGAGTTGATTATCGACCGTACAGGCGGACAACCGTGATGTAAACGCATTTTCTACATAAACTCAAATAATTAATTAGTTTATGTAGATGGGCCTGTATCGCTCACATAAAAGCCTCCATAGTGGTCATCTTGATTTCACAAAGACTCTTCACTTACAACTTCAAATGTTCCACAGAATTTGTTGGTACCTTCTGATCTAACATATATTGCGAATGTGCATGTGATTTACTGCTATACCTTCGATTTGATATATAAAATGACCATATTCGGTCAAAAATAAAATTTGACCCCTATTTGACCCCTCGGGCCATGACCATTTTTGACCCAGAGGCCACCATATGAACAAATCTGAATCAGCGTTAACTATCGATCATTCATACAATGTTTCGTCGAAATCGGCCTGGCGGTTTGTGAGAAGAAGATTTTTTGACAATTTGATCTACTTTTCAACGGCGGACATCTTGGATTTGGTGATGACCTCCATTTTGACAAAAATGAACAGGCTTCACCAACAAACCATTTCAGTTAAGTTTGGTCAATATCGGCCAGGCAGTTCACAAGAAGAAGTCCTTTGAAATCTTTAGTAAAAGGACAACCTTTTGACCTGTCGGTGGCCATCTTGGATGACGTAATCATCTGATTTTGGCAAAACATGCTCCAGAGTGATCGTCTCGACGATACCTTGGATTTAATATATTATATGACCATATTCGGTCAAAAATATAATTTGACCCCTAGTTGACCCCTCGGGCCACGCCCATTTTTGACCCAGGTGCCACCATATGAACAAATCTGAAACAGCGTTAAATATCAATCATTCACACCAAGTTTCGTCGACGAAATCAGCCTGGAGGTTTGTGAGAAGAAGATTTTTTGACAATTTGACCTACTTTTCAACGGCGGACATCTTGAATTTGGTGATGACCTCCATTTTAACAAAAATGGACAGGCTTCACCCACAGACCATTACAGTTAAGTTTGGCCAATATCGGCCAAGCAGTTCACAAGAAGAATACGTTTGAAATCTTTAGTAAAATAACCTTTTTTACCTTTCGGTGGCCATCTTGGATGACAAAATCATCTGATTTAGACAAAAAATGCTCCAGAGTGATCGACTAGTCGATACCTTCGATTTGATATATTATATGACCATATACGGTCAAAAATAAAATTTGACCCATATTTGATTTAGACAAAAATGCTCCAGCGTGTTCGACTAGTCGCTACCTTCGTTTTGATCTATTATATGACCATATACTTATTTTAAAAAAAATTTTTAACTATTAAAGAAAAAAAAGGTCAAAATAAAATTTTACCCATATTTGACCCCTCGGTCCACGCCCATTTTTGACCCAGGGGCCACCATATGAACAAATCTGAATCAGCATTAACTATCGATCATTCATACAAAGTTTCGTCAAAATCGGCAGGGCGGTTCGTGAGAAGAAGATTGTTTAAGAATTTGACCTACTTTTCCACGGCAGCCATTTTGGATTGTCGATGACCTTCATTTTAACAAATCTGAAATGGCATCACCCATATATCATCCCTGTAAAGTTTGACCAAAATCGGCTCAGCAGTTCGGGAGAAGAAGATGATTGAAAATGTTCACGGACGACGGACGACGGACGACGGACGACGAACACTTTGCCATAAGAATAGCTCACATGAGCTTTGCTCAGGTGAGCTAAAAATGCACCAAAGACGATGACTTGTGTATTTTATGGCCGCTCTAAAGGTTTTTTTACAATACAGAACTTTCACGTATAATTGAGTACTGTTTGTTTCTTACACTCACGTGCTCTAGATTTTTATTTACATTGGCGGTAATTGTTAAAGGTACATGCCCACTCTGTAGGCACAACATGAATTTAATAAGTGTATAAGTGTGTCACTATTCTATCAGTTCTAACATTTATGAGTGGCCGCTATACAGGTATAATCATTTAGTAATATTTGTTTTACTGATAGTGACGCGCGTTGGTACCAGGCTATTTTCATGGTATTTTTTTATTATTTATACTAATTAAATGCGTCAATAAATTATGATAATTGCACATCAAAAATAAATACAGAGTATAAATAGTAATGTCCGTTAACATTTTAAGGAAACACGGTTATCGCCCCAGATATCAGTGTGGAAAGTTACGTCTGATATAAAATGTATAATAATGTCAATCAATACGTGGGGTAATGGTGAATGAATGTTTGTTTTTCCAGAAAATTTCTCAGATGATGTCTCTGATATAAAGAACATGTTGTGCCTACCGAGTGGGCATGTACCTTTATATCAGACATATGCAGCCTATGCTCAATAAATGTAAATCCAATAATTGCCGGTTTACAAGAAAACAGTGTTAATGCGAAATTTACAGACTATCATAGTTTTACACTTACGAACATTTTAGTCGTACGAAGTTTAGTGAAACGGCCCCCTGTATTTGTAAGTTAAATCGATAGTGTCGGTGTCAGTCGATAGTGTACGGAAGCTCATTAGGCCACTTCAGGTTTTTTAATTTCCATTTATTCAAGATGTTTTCTTGAATTTTCAAGTTATTTTCTTGAATTTTCAAGATCTTTTTCTTGAATTTTCAAGATATTTTCTTGAATTTTCAAGAAAAGATCTTGAACATTCAAGAAAAAACTTGAAAATTCAAGAAAACATCTTGAAAATTCAAGAAAAGATCTCGAAAATTCAAGAAAGTATCTTGAAAATTCGAGAAAAGATCCCCAGTCGAAAATTCAAGAAAAGAACTTGAAAATTCAAGAAAATATCTTGAAACATCCTTTATTAGAAACGATCATGAAAATTCAAGAAAATATCTTGAAAATTCGAGAAAAGAACTTGAAAATTCAAGAAAAGATATCGAAAATTCAAGAAAAGATCTTGAATAAATGGAAATTAAAAAAAGTGAAATGGCCCTAATCATGCTAATGGACTTCCGTAATAGTGTCATCATAGCTATATTTGAAAGAAATTTGATTCTCAGTAGTTGTTTTTAAACTTTAGCAATTTATGCTTTACCCAGTTGACCTTATTACCATCTATGTCTACTTTAACATTTTCCACAACATTCGTGCAGCTTCAAGCAGCTAAGCTATAAACGGTTGAACCACATTAGACTCACTATTTATCCCGTCAACACAGTGTGTATGTGCCGTGAAACACGGTGCCGTGAACCATTTTTGATATCCTGTCAATACGACATAATCACTGCGTATGAATATCTGCGGTTGTCATACATGTACTAGTCGATTCTACGATTTTGAGGATGCGGCTGGGGTTATTTTTTTGCATTTTAAAGCTATTTGTAGGTGTTGACTGGATAAATAGAATAGTAGGTAAGTGCCGTGAAGAGCCTCGCCCATCCCGTTTCCTAAGCCTTGCCAGATATTTTTCCCTTTCCTGGCACTAATTACCTGCTATTCTCTATGTACGTGTTAATTCCTTCTTGCCACGTCAATACACTACAGTATCTCAGTTACTTGGAATAAAAATTGAAGTGCTTCGTTTCATATGTTCTATATGCATAATGCATTGAATTACACTCCATGTGTGTGACTTGTTATATCGTATCGCTGTGAGTTAAAGTCATCACGGCATGTAGCCAACCAGATACGACATACTGCTTCCTGTTTCTGTCATGCGCAGAATCAGAGCATAGCGCATGTGTTACGGCTGGTCGCAATGCGCAATCCATTTTCTGATGAACTTATGACTCCTTGGGTTTCATCCCAAATATAACAATTGCTATCATTTATTTCTAAATTATATACTGATGAATCACTAACGTGATAAACTACATTTATCCCGTCAACACAGTACGTATGTGTCGTGAAACACGGTGCATTGAAACATTTTTGATATCCTGTCAATGCGACCTAATCACTGCGTATGAATGTGTGCGTTTATCATACTAGTAGATTCTCCGATTTTGAGGATGCGGCTGGGGTTATTTATTTGCATTTTAAAGCTATTTGTAATGTTGACGGGATAAATAGAATAGTAGGTTAGTGCCGTGAATGGGGAAATATCTGGCGCGGCACGGAAACGGGATGGGCGAGGCTCTCACCTGAAATGACTTTCCCCATGAAAAATTAATAAAAAACAGCACTGACTGTCGATTGTATATACCACGTTCGTTCAGTGGTTGGCAGGTGGGAGCATGCGATGGGTATTTTAACGATCGGGATTCATCCTTACCGGAATATGGACCGGATACCTGGTTTGGCCCTCATATACATCTTTGGTTTTCTTGTATGCTAGAGTTGAATCTGATTATACTCCTTCTATGTTATATGAGTACTATGATTAATCATAATCCTACTACTTTTATGGGAATGGGCCAAGTGGCTTTGGTGTGGTATGGACCTGTAGCCGATTTCACCAACATTGCAAAGTATACTTTACTAGCAAAGTATACTTTGAGGGAGAAATTTTCAATTTTTTTAAAAATTTATTAATTTTTATTATACTGAATTTATTACATTATCACAGCCATTTAATGGCTGTGATAATGTAATAAATTCAGTATAATAATTCTGCATATTTTTAATCATGAACTATATGCATTTGTTAGTTCTATATGAAATAATGCATTTCAGGAAAAATAAATGATTACTCCCTCAAAGTATACTTTGCTAGTAAAGTATACTTTGCAATGTTGATGAAATGGGCTACAGGTACCAGGTCAGGTTATTCTGATTTCAGGGCTAAATAATTTTTTTTTCGATGTACATGAAACTATTCCGTTCTGATTTTGGGATTTCCCCCAATGCAGCACGTTGCATACGGGATCGAACCAGTTGGCCTGTTTTAAATGACATTAGTCCATTAAACACCAGCAAACAAACAATATACCACGTTCCATCAAAATTCATCTGCAAGTTCATAAAAAGTAATTTGAATAATGGTTCAGATTGTCTCAAAATATGTAGTCCATGGGGCTAACGGATCACAGGGAAACGGGTCAGTTTTGCATTTCAACCCCCGAAAAGGAAAACATAAGCAATTTATAACAGATATAATAACATAAATCATAAGATCTACCACCTCTGATGGCGACTAAACCAATAGTTTGAAATTAAGCGTCTTACTAAAGTGATTTTCTATGGACCTTTCAACCTTTTGGCGGCCATCTTGGATGACATAATCATTCAAATTTGACAAAAGAATGCTCTAGAGTCTTCGTCTACTCGATTCCTTCGATTTGATATATGACATGACCATATTCGGTCAAATGTGAAATTGCACCCCAATTGACTAACCTGGACCCGCCCATTTTTGATCCCGGAGTCATTATTTTAAAAACAAATGAAAGAGCATTGGCTATATATCGTTCTTGCCAAGTTTCGTCTTCGTCAGAATTTTTAAAAACCTAAATATTCTATGGAGGCCATTTACCAAATATGAAAATGATATACCCACGGCTCATAACTCTGAAGTTTGACTAGCATTGACCAAGCGGTTCACGAGAAGACGTTTGAAATCTATAATAAAAGGATGACCTTTGGCGGCCATCTTGGATGACGTAATCATCCGATTTCGAAAAGAAATGCTCCAGAGCGATCGTCTTTTCGATACCGCCGATATTATATAAAACATGACCATGTCAGACCGCCCATTTTTCATCCCGGGATCATCATTTTAACAAGCATTGACTATCGATCATTCCTGCCAAGTTTCGTCGAATCGATCTGGCGGTTTGTGAGAAGAAGATTTTTTAAGAATTTGAATTAATTTTCTACGGCCGCCATCTTGGATATGCGACAACGTCCATTTTAACAAATATGAAAAGGTGTAACGATATACCATCCCCGTAAAGTTTGGTAAACATCGGCCAAGCGGTTAGGAAGAAGAAGGGGTAGTTTAAGTTTTGAGGGACGGACGGACGGATGAAACGCAGTAACAATAGCTCGCGAGGTCAGCTAATAACGGAACGCGTTAGAATTCCAATCTGCCGTATGCGACACCTGGTTTCGGAAACCACGTGTCACATACGGCAGATTGGAATTCTAACGCGGTAGAAACGTCGCTCAGGTGAGCTAACAACATAATGTAACATAACGCCGTTCGGAAACCACGTGTATGAGGGAAGATTGGAATTCTAACGCGATAGAAACGTCACTTATGCCATGAATCGCCACTCATACACGTGATCCCATCCCTTGAAATTGACTGTTTTAGCATGACGTCACTGTTTCACTAACCAATCAACTTACTTGCAATTGAGAACCATCTCTTCTGGTGTCGTCAAATAGACCATATTGAGATACATCACCACTTTGGGGTAGTCTTGTAACGCCAAGTCGAGACATTCTGTAAACCCGGCCGATGCCATCTGGTCAATGGTACACTGCGGCTGGCTTTCTATAGATATAGACACAGGTGGAAAAGGCGTATCATGGATGGTAAAATGATTAAACATTTCATAATTATGTTTAGAAACCATCAGAAAGTCAGAGAAATAAAAATTGCCACGAAAAAAATATCTCCTCTAAAATGAATGTGGCAGTCGTATTGTTTGACTATCCATAATATCCATAACAAGTATGTTAAAACCTATCCATAATATCACCAAAAACATTGCTTAAGCATTTAACAATCAGTGTCACGGTTTATCCATCTGTGGATATAGAGAATAGTAGGTTAGTGCTGTGAATGGGTAAACATATCTGGCAAGGCTCGGGAAACGGGATGGGCGAGGCTCTGCCGAGTACATCCCGTTTCCGTGCCGCGCCAGATATTTTTTCCCATTCCGTGCCGCGCCAGATATTTTTTCCCATTCACGGCACTAACCTACTATTCTATTTATCCCGTCAACACCTACAAATGGCTGTAAATGCAAAAATATAACCCCAGCCACCGCACATATTCATACGCAGTGATTAGGTCGTATTGACAGGGTATCAACAATGTTTCACGACACCGTATTTCACGGCACATACGCACTGTATTTACGGGATAAATAGACGACCTTACATGGCTGACCCTTTAAAGGTACTTGCCCACTCAGTAGGCACAAACTGTTCTGTATAGGAATTAAATAAGTGTATACTTGTGTCACTATTCCACCAGTTCTCAAAAATTACATTTTAAGGAACACGGTTATCGTCCCTGATATCAGTGTGGAAATTTACGTCGGATATAAAATGCATACCAATGCCAATCAATACGTAGGGTAATAGCGAATGAATGTTTATTTTGCCAGAAAAGGTCATATCTACAGAATATACAGCTTAGGTCGTATTGACAGGATATCAAAAATGTTTCACGGCACCGTGTTTCACGGCACATACGCACTGTGTTGACAGGATAAATAGCATTAATCCATATAAAACATGGTTTGACAGCACTTTAGAATCATTTCCATTGGAAATGATTCTAAAGTGCTGTCAAAACATGTTTTTTAGTACCTGCGTGCGTACATTAGTAACATCTTTCCTTTTTCAATCACTTACAAAACGCTTAATCGATTTTGCTAATATTTGACCAACATGTGTGTGTAGTGATGTTGCTTCGTTTTGCATACGACCCATGTCCGACCGCCCGAGGTCAAGGTCACTGAGGACTTGCGTTCACCCTGTTTGTAAGGCGAATGCGTTAACGTTTTTCTTCTTTATTCAATAACGTATGAACCGCTTCGCCGACTTTGATAATATTTGACCACACTGTGTGTCTAGAGATGGTGCTTTGTTATGCATACAACCCACGTCCGAGCGCCCAAGATCAATGCCACTGAGAACTTGTGTTCACCTTGTTTGTAAGGCAAATGCGTTCAAGTTTGTTTCGTTTATTCAATGACTTGTTCTATTATCAAAGGCTACTAGCGAGTGAGGGGATTATCTTAGTGATACCAGTGCCCTTGTTTTATTTCGTATTCCTACTCGATGAAAACATGAAGTGATGGCACTTTAGAATAATATTTTTCCATAGGAAATGTGGAATGTTTTATTTAGCAATAGGCTAATTATTTTAAAGTGTATACAAGGTAAAGCATGTTTTGATTAGAAAAATGGAAAACAATATAAACAGCATACGACATAATTTAATTCCGTATTTAAAGGGTTAATATTATATTTATTATTATGTGTAATAACACAGTATATGAACAAAATCATATTAGAAATCTATAATAAAATACAAATTACTAGTAGGCTGATTTAGGAGGCACATTTACCCTTTCACCGAAATGGATTTTGATATGTTAATTTTGCAACCAATCTAACCGTCATAAAATGATTGTCATACTAGTCCATTTATGAAAAAGGGATGTTTTTGTTCTAAAAAATATGAAAATGGTTTGCAAAAAGTGCAGATCTTGATGGGACGGAAGGTCAAGAGCCGGATCATCTGGGTCTACACGTTTTGCCAATACCACTGTACAGGGGCCCGTTTCACTAAACTTTGTACGACAACAAATTTCAATTCACTTCACACATTTATTTAGTCAACTAATGCTACCGTTTCCCAGCTACATGGAGAAGTCATTAACTCTGAACAAATCCACTTAATTGTTCCCAGAATGCGAAATTTGCTGTACTTTGTTGTACATTTTAGTTTGCACATACGAACTTCTTAGTCGTACAAAGTTTAGTGAAACGGGCCCCAGTAGCCGATTTCATCAACATTGCAAAGTATACTTATCTAGCAAAGTATACTTTGAGGGAGTAATCATTTACTTTTCCTGAAATGAGTTATTTCATATAGAACTAACAACTGCATATATTTGATGATTAAAAGTATGCAGAATTATTATACTGAATGTATTACATTATCACAGCCAAAATGGTTGTGATAATGTAATAAATTCAGTATAATAAAAAATAATAAATTTATTCTTAAATTGAAAATTTCTCCCTCAAAGTATACTTTGCTAGATAAGTATACTTTGAAATTTTAGTGAAATAGGCTACAGGTCTGTTCGTTAGATGATCAGTACATACGTCTGGTGTACGAACGGGGTAAACGCTAAAATTACAGGTGCACCCAGCGCTCCAGATAAGCTGCGTATTTGCTTAAATACCCAATTAAAATTGTCAAAAATCCAATTGAGATCAGAGGTAGCGAGTATCAAAAAGCAATACAAAAATATGGTACATGCTGCAGAAAACAATAAACAGACCACAAATATATATTTTTCTTTTGTTCCATGAAAACATATATTGGTATTTCATTATAATTGTCTCCAAGATGCCAATATATGTTTTCATTCCGAAGCAAACTATTCAATAATTGCTGTCTGTGGATGTGTAAACAGTAGTGTAATTTCAGTTTACCCAATTAAAATTTTGTAATACCCAATTGCTTCAGAAATTATGGAGCGACAATACTCAATTACTAATTGTTTATCTGGAGCACTGGGTGCACATGTACAAGGTAGGTGCACCTTCATCTTGATACGTGAGTCGAAAGTCCACCTATACTTCTAGGTGCACCTGTAATTTGTTTTAGGAGTACCTGTAGTTTTAGTTTTGACACCGTTCGTACACCATACATACGAGTTTCAATGAACGATTGCACCGTTATGCTGTGCTTATGCAATAAATAGAATCTGTTTCACGAAACCTGCCCAAATTTTACGGCCATATAAACAATAATAAAACTTTTTGCATAATATTAAATTTTATCAAAATTTAAGAATGAGCCTTCTTTTTATTTCGTGAAATTTGGTCAAATATTATCACGGAAAATCGATTTGTCTATAGATGGGAAACTAACATGAGGAAAAAAGTGGTGTAGGATCTGTAGCCTATTTCACCAACATTGCAAAGTATACTTTTCTAGCAAAGTATACTTTGAGGGATAAATTTATATTTTGGGATAAATTTATTAATTTTTATTAAACTGAATTTATTAGATTCAGTATAATAATTCTGATACTTTTAATCATCAAATATATGCAGTTGTTAGTTCTATATGAAATAATGCATTTCAGGATAATTAATGATTACTCCCTCAAAGTATACTTTGCTAGAAAAGTATACTTTGCAATGTTGGTGAAATAGGCTACTGGGGGAGGCGTCAACAAACGGAAATTGACTGTACATAGATTGGAAATGATATAACTAAACAATTTCTTTTTTGCAATAAAATCGATATTGGACTAAATTTCATGAAATAAAAAGAAGGCTCATTCTTAAATGTTGCTATTATTTAATATTATTATATACGTACTTTCGTTTCCCATTGAAAGGCAATGCAACGCAAGACGTCAATATTTTTCCATATTGACGTCTCGTGAGTTGATATTGGTCAGTGTCGGAACTATGCTTCACCTCGCAAAATAGTTCCTTCTAAATCGCCACTAATTTGTTAATTTTATTTATAGTTTGTACATTGTTTGAAGCGCATATAATTTGCGAATGATGTACGTATATAATAAAAAAGGTTATTTGATTAATATGTGGATATATAGAGGATATTCCATCGTACATTTTGAATAGCGGGAAGAATTACACGAGTGTGCGTCGGCTTCCGCGTAAGCAACGAGTGAGTGTAGCGAACGAGTTGCTTGCATGGATGCCGACGGACACGAGTGTATTATTTCCGCTATTCAAACATGTACGATGGAATATCCTATTTATTACACTTCCACGGCGGATATATATGCACTTTTATTCTATTTTGGAGATTATAATCTATTAATTGTGATGTGCGCATGAATAGTTATACAATAACGCGTTTTCCCGTGTTTTGACGTTACGTTGTGTGACGTCAAATGTGACGTGATGCAAATATTTTAAATCCAAATTACGCAGCTGTTTCTATGAGCCAGATATATATGAGTACATGTTTGTAATGTGTTCAATCACATTAACATTCTAGATTTGTCGAGACCCTTTCCAAATTTTCAAACAACTTTTTTTTGACTGTAATACAAATTATCCATTTTGCATGGTAGCGGTGGTTTCCAAGAAAACAGGCGCGCAATGATGGGTGTTTTCTTGTTTAATTTTTATTACAGTCAAAATAAAATCATAGAGCGCCTCGACTAATCTACAATGCCGCCAAAGTGTAATAAATAGGATATTCCATCGTACATGTTTGAATAGCGGGAATAATACACTCGTGTCCGTCGGCGTCCGTGCAAGCAACTCGTTCGCTAAGCTCACTCGCTGCTTACGCGGAAGCCGACGCACACTCGTGTATTATTTTCCGCTATTCAACATGTACGATGGAATATCCTCTATATAACTGACTATCTGCTCAAACACCTGTGGTTTATATAGCCGTGACATCTGGGCAGGTTTCGTGAAACAGACAGTAGTACTTGTGATGATTTAATTGTATTTATGAAACTCGTAGACTGGTTGCATACGAAACTCGGCTATGAACAAAATCAGTCTACCAGTTTAATGAGGCATCGTAGCTAGTTATTTCCCTTTGCAAATCTATGTATAGACATCCGGTCATATGCTGTATTTCAACGTTTAGTTCTTACTGAATAGCACACACGTTGAGTTTTGCTAACAGAGTAAACCCAGGTCAGGCTGCACATGTCATATGATGCACACAGATGTGCAATCTAATCCGAGTCTATACTGATTGCAATCACATTAACTCTTTGCATGCTGGGAAACTTGTGGGCTATAAATAGTTCAAAACTAGCGGACAAAAAATCATATTTTCTTGTATTTCTCCCCGTAAATATCATGAATATGTCTTGGAATTTCATTAGAATTGAGTCCTGAGGACTCAATTATAATGAAATGTCAAGACATATTTACAGAGAGAAATAAAACATATGCTCCTACATATTCGTTTGGCGGATATTTTCGCCGCTAGCATGCAAAGGGTTAATAAGTGTGAACATATGAATCTGGCAAATAATGCAGTCCCTGATAAGATTGCGCAGCTATGCAGGATGATCTGGATCAACACTAATAATTATCACTATAATTTCTCCCTTTCATAACACTTCATGTTACATTCGCCCCTTTTTACAAGCAATAAAGCCCTAAACTACACAATTTGGACCGGATTTCTATAAATAAATTCAACGGGAGACAACTACCTACGATGCTTCATTGATAGAGGATCTTCTTATCAATATTCTTATATTTATTCAACAATTTACTGCTTATACGAGCATACGATGACGATAACACGATGACGTGTACTATCGTCCTCGTGGCTTCGTGTTATCGCCATCGTAGTATCATGATCTCGCGCTATGGTGCTAACGTACTATCGCATCCTGCTATCGCCATCGTAGTACCGTGACTTCGTGCTATCGGTATCGTGCTGTCATAATATCAACCAGATAGCGATATTACAATGACGTTAACAGAACACCATAGCCCTTACCTGGTAATAGCGGGCACGTCCGATTTACAAACTCGAGCATAGTCTTGTCCGAACCGTCATGCGATATTGGCATAATTTCGGTATGTGCTCTCGCGTAAATTATAGACATTATTGGGCAGTACATCATTATTTCGGCTAGGCACAATTCCCTGTGAACAAACATTAACCCTTACAACCCTAAATAACTGGAATGGACTGTGATATGTTAATTTTATTTCATCCCGTAACACTTACCTGAGAATATTCGTTAGGATATTATCCCGTACCAAAGTGTCTAACCCGTCGACATGATTACAAATGATCATGGAACTCGCTCTGATGACCCGGACCAATCAGGAAGTAACATTCAGTCTTAAATCTCGGCGAGAGTGTCAACACGTGTTTATAAGTTGTCTCAACCTTTATTTAACTTCGATGACTACAGCGTTTATCAACGACGCCCTGGAGCAGTGTCTAGCAGAGAGCTGCTCCCTGCCGTCTCGTTGTTCCGACGATTTCCGTGCCGGCGTGGTCGATACGCCGCCACTTTTTGACAATGTCCCGTCAAAAAATGGCGGCGCATCGACCACGCCGGCACGGAAATCGGCTAGAAAGTCATTGGCTACGAAGGATGAATTGACTTATATGAAACAATATGGGCAATTTGCAGCAGCAAATACCGTCTTTGGCTGATATGGTGAAACACTATTTCAGCCCTAAATACATTGACAACTGAGGGAAAATGTCCATTCGGAGGACCGTAAACCTCTTCTCTCATTGGAAAATTCTCTGGACAGAGATTACAACGTTGGTCATATGACCCGGACAAGTGACATTGACTCCATTTCCTTGGCTCCTGGCCAGATGGAACGGAAAGACTTGGGACTTCAATCCGAAAGTGATACTCGGTCAGTGATGTCCACTTGTTCTGAAATTTCTCAGAATGGTACACGGTTCAGCAAATATATGTCTGAAGACAGTACAGCTGAACAAAAAAACAGTGAATATTTTGCAAAATGGTGTGCGCACAGAGCAGATTGAAAGTAGTTTAGTACTAGATCAAAGCCATTGTGACATTGTAAACAGTTCATCGCATATTAATGATCCGAATGATTTGACAGCTTATCGCGAAGATTACAAATCTAATTGTCGCAATTCAAAACAGAAGTTGGAAGTTCCACAGTTTGATAATGTGGGCGAACATTTGTTGGTGAATCGTTATGGAAAGAAGGCTTTTGCACTGCTACGGGTAAACATCTGAAGATACATGGTCATAAAATGTTATAAAAGTTAGATTTCCAGGGTTAAAATGCAGCGCGTATGGGAATCATTACCACAATATACTTACTACAAGCGCTTGGTGGTTTGTTAAAAAAATGTGACACAAAAGGAGCCGAACATGGACTTGATTGTTCAGATAGTAAATCGATCGTTAGACCAGGCGTAACTGGTGACACTGGTATTCGGTCGTGCAATGGAACAGAGTCTGAAGACAGACAGGAGAAACACAACGAGTTACATGAGTTTCTCCCCAAGCTTCGTTCATCTACAGCTACAATTTCTTTCGCGGGAGACAAAAGAAAGGGCCAACCGTTAAATTACTACACAGATACATGGGGCCATAAGCGTTCAACTCGACCATCTCAGATACATGGGGCCATAAGCGTTCAACTCGACCATCTCAGATACATGGGGCCATAAGCGTTCAACTCGACCATCTGAGACCGGTTTCTCAAAACCAGAGGTGTGACGTCACTCGTTTCAAGCGATATCGCACAGGGGGTCGAGGAATCAGTATAGCTCCGGGCAAAACAGGGCTCTTTTCGTCACTCAAGGAAGTGACTGCCTGGTAAGAGAAACATGCATTTGCAAGTTTCCACAGATACTGGTAGGAGGTCGTTTGAGATTTTCAATCGGAAATTGGGAAACAATAACATCAGACCAGGGGTGCTGTCAGTAATTCGAGACGGCTACACACTGACATTTCTATCATTCCCGCCAAAAACAGGCATTCGTCACACAACAGTATCTTTAAAATATGCCAGAATTTTACATCTGGAGGTAGACGAATTATTGGAAAAAAATGCTGCAGAGTCGGTCCCGCCACAGTAAATTCACAACAGTTTCTACAGCAAGTTTTTTTCTGGTTCCCAAAAAGTATGGGGAAATGAATAAATCTCAAATCTTTAAACGGGTATCTGCGGAATAAATATTTCAAGATGGACACCATGTCAAATGTCTAGAACTTGGTAAAACACGGGGACTCGGCAATTTATCTGGCTCTGAAAGACGCACTTACCTATAGAAATTCACAAAACTCACTGAAAATTTCTACATTTTCACAATAAAATAGTCGGTAGTAGCATCCCACCTCAGTAGCCTATTTCATCAACATTGCAAAGTATACTTTAGTAGCAAAGTATACTTTGAGGGAGAAATTTTCAATTTTATGATAAATTTATTAATTTTTATTATACTGAATTTATTACATTATCACAGCCAATTTGGCTGTGATAATGTAATAAATTCAGTATAATAATTCTGCATACTTTTAATCATGAAATATAAGCATTTGTTAGTTCTGTATGAAATAATGCATTTCAGGAAAAATAAATGATTACTCCCTCAAAGTATACTTTGCTAGTAAAGTATACTTTGCATTGTTGATGAAATAGGCTACTGGTCACTAAATATACGTCTAGCAGTGTATCTCGACGACTGGTTCCTTGTAAATTAGCAACGCCTGGCGCTGGTACAGGATATACAAATTACATGTACACTGAAATTGCTGACACATTTGGGTTTTGTACTGAACAAGGAAAAATTCAATCTAGTTCCCAACCAGGTTGTCACATACATTGGTGGTCTGTTCCAGGTAGAGTCGGGAACTGTGTCTCCAACCCCAGACAGGCATATTTCACTAGTGAAGGCAGTGAACACAATCATGAGGCTACGTCATCATTCAACAGCCAGGGATTATTTGCATATATTGGGCATCATGGCGTCATGTGTAGAGCTGATAACACGTGCAAGACCAAGGATGAGACCCATACATCTCCATTTATTAATGCATCGGCGACCAGCGTCACAACTTTTGGAAGCAGCTTTCCATTTACTCATAATCTAAAATCTCATCTCAGTTTGTGGTTAGATCCAGTGAACATTCTCATCGGTCGGTCGTATCGGCAACCAGTTAGCTCAGTAACCATAACGACCGATGCGTCGACCTGAGAATTTAGAGGTCACATGAATGATCAAATAGTTCAAGGTCGTTGGTCTCAGAAACAAGCAAAATTACACATGAATTGTCTGGAGATGGAGGCAGTGCTCTTGACTTTGGAACACTTCCTCCCTCAGGTGAAATAGCAACGGGTGTTGGTGCGGTTTGACAACTCGACAGTTGTACAATACATCAATAAGCAGTGAGTGACCCATTCCCCCATATTGTGCAAAACAATGTAGTTATGGAACATGACAATTGCAAACCAAATACATTTAAAGGCAGCTCACATTGCGGGCAAATTAAATTTATAGGCAGATCAGTTGAGTCGAACTCAGATCAGGTCAATAGACTGGTCTCTGAATATGTCGGTGGGTATGGCATTGTTCCACATATTCAAGGTGTATGATCACGTGGTACTGCAAGTACCGATTCAAAGTACGTATTCATTTATAGTGTCCTTATTACGTAACGGATTTTGATGAAATATTGTGCATCAAACGCGTATTGTTAAGCTGCATTTGGTGGTCTCTGTATTTTCGCCCAAACGGAAATTGATTCTTCGCAAAAACGACATAAGTCTGTGCCAAACTCCCTAGACCACCAAATGCAGCTCATGAAGACGCGTTTGCTGCGCCATATTTCATCAAAGTCCATTGTATATTAAGGAACATATCAAATAATACTTACTTTGGAGTGGGTGAAGTTGTTGTTGTTGTAACCACGTGATCATACACCTTGATATTGAGACAGCCAACATATATCTGTTCGCTTCAGTGGACAACTGCAAAACGAAATTATTTTGCTCATGGCTACCACATACTCAGGCACTAGCTATGGATGCTCTGACAATCCCTTGGTAAAACATGTTCGCATATGCGTATACATGTATAGGACGATATGTCCGATTGCACCCCATTGGCATCGAGTCACTGGTATACATTTCTACTTCAGCTTCTACTTCACTAGACAATATGCTAAATCAGCCAAACACAACTCTAGACAATTATTGGCAGCATCATGGAGATCTGGAACACAAAAATATTATATAGCTGGTGTATTCAATAGCTGGTGTAGTAAATTTTGAAATACCCAATTGCTTCAGAATTAGTAATTGAGTATTTTCAATCCATCATTTCTGAAGCAATTGGGTATTTCAAAATTTTAATTGGGTAAAATAAAATCACACTACTGTTTACACATCAACAGACAGCAATTATTTAATATTTTGCTTCGAAATGAAAACAGGTCATGGCATTTCATTAGAAATGTCTCTAGTGAAATACCAAGATGTGTTTTCATGGAAAATAAGAAACATATGCTATATTTGTGGTCTGTTCATTGTTTTCTGTAGCATGATAAAGGTAACACAAAATTGTTATTACTTTTTGATACTCGCTAATTCTGATCTCAATTGGGTTTTTGGTAATTTAAATTGGGTATTTAAGCAAATACGCAGCTTATCTGGAGCTCTGGTGTTAGAAAGGAAATCGATCCATATACTGCCTCTTTAACAAATACAGCTGGCTTTCTTTCAGATCTGTTTAGTACTGGTCTGCAATACCGGACAATTTCAGGTTACAGGTCTGTGCTGGTCATCGCTACTGACGCCGGTGGGCAATGCACATGTGGGTGAACATGCACATATCATTAGACTGTTGAAAGTGGTGTTTAACTCACGACCGCCTCATGTCAAACTTTTGCCTGAATGGAGTATACCATGTGTTCTCAAATGTTGGCAATCAGAAACATATGAGTCAATGATGAAAAATATAATTACAACAAGTAGCATGGAAAACTTCGTGATCGCTATTACTACTTTCAGGCGCTGCAGCGATATGGCGTCATTACAGCTGGGGGAAGGAGCAGTTTATAGTGTACAATCCAAAGGAGTGACTTTTATTAGGCAAGGCTTTTCTACATAAGACAGGCCGTCTTGTACTATTAGATCCTAAAATAGCTCTTCCTGTGTATTTGAAGAGGTCAGAAGACTTCAGAAATACGAATGAAAGAAAGTTGTTTCTGGCTGTAGATGCTCAACATAAGCCAGTCACATCACAAAGAATTTCATCATGGATTGTGGATGTGATTAGAAGTGCACACACCGATCCAAACATGAAAGTGAACGGACACTCAACAACAGCTATAGGCTCTTCATGGGCTCCTTTTAAAGTCCATTTTGGAATCAGCTGATTGGTCGAATGAAACAGCGTTCACTAGATTCTACTTGAGACAATTGGATGTGAATCTATTGAAATAATTGATAAACGTACCACACATTTTTTATTGCTTTTTGATACTCACTACTTCTGATTTCAGTTGTGTTTTTGGCAATTTTAATTGGGTATTTAAGCAAATACGCAGCTTATCTTAGATGGAATGGCTTAGAGATCTGGGAATATCCTGAAGTATAATATTATCAGGTAAGTGTTACGGGACGAAATAAAATTGAAGAATTTTATGAGTGACACTTACCTGAGAGGGGCACGACACACCTCCCCTCAGGACTTCTTCCGGCAAGGGCGATGACACTAGCGCCGCGAAGAAGACTGAATGTTACTTCCTGATTGGTCCGGGTCATCAGAGCGCTTTCATGATCATTTGTGATCATGTAGACGCTCATTGATAGGTTAGACACTTTGGTACGTGATACTATCCTAACGTATATTCTCAGGTAAGTGTTACTACTCATAAAATTATAACTTGAGGACAAATTCCTCAATTTTTCGACCAATCCAATTGATTTTCAGACTAATGATCCAGGCCGTAGCCAGGCGGGGTCGGAGCGGTCGTCGACCCCCCCCCCCACACCGCCCAGCCTCGAAGTACACTTTTTTAGCATCGAGGTCCACTTTTTTAGACCCCCCTATATACCTCAGGCCCATTGGGCCTTCGAAACGACCCCCCTTCAAACAGGTCTGGCTACGGGCATGTAATCCATTTATAAACGAGAGTTGCCAGAGGACAACGAGGCTTGACTGTTGGCGGGATCAGTCAACTAGATTGATCAGTAAACAAAAGAATGCAATACCGGCTGGGTAATCCATGAAACCAACTTTTCTAAGTCTGCTGGGAGAGGGGGTTGGGGGCTGCGGTTAACGATTTTATCGTAGAATGATAGAAGATCACCATGTGAATGTATGTAACTATTGCGACATTCCATGAAAGTCATTATAAGAAATTTCCTCTATGTTACATTTTGTGAACACTCAGTCTGTGAGGGGTTGGAGGGTCAAGGATTTTTCGCATCATGATAGATGAGCATCAACCGAAAGATTTCATGTGTGAAATATCAATACGATCTATGAAAAGAAAGAGAAGTTGTATAAGAAATTAACCCGAACGATAAATTGGATTTACATTTATTGAGCATAGGCTGCTATAATGAAGCATATGCTCAATAATGTAAATCCAATAATTGTTTACAAGAAAACATTGTACCACCAGTTGGAATCTGAATTTAAATGCCGTAAAACACAGGAAAGTGCATTTCGAAGAGCTCGAAAATAGGACAACCCCCTAGTTGCGAACTGTAACTCTTGCAATTACTCCCGTACCGTCCGTAGCTAGCTACGGACGGTACGGGAATAGATTGCAAGAGTTACCTTCGCAACTAGACAACCCCCGTTCCCCACATGTTAGATCCGCCCCTGCGAAGTTTATTGAAACGGCCACCATATGTGTAATGCCATAGACACTGTTTACTTGCAGAACCAGTAGCCGATTTCACCAACATTATAGGAATGAATGGCAATTTTTGTGGAATTTATCGGGGTATAAACTTGGAAAAGTCGCGGGAATACTGGACGAAGGCCGGAAGGCCTCGTCCAGTATTCCCGCGACTTTTCCAAGTTTATATCCCCGATAAATTCCACAAAAAGGCCATTCATTCCTTATAATTCCAGCATTTGAAATAAATTCATCAAGAAAATGTGTTTATTTTCCGTTTTCTTAAGAATTATTTTAACTGCGCCTCACGGTTACGGAAAGTAGTTCGGCGTGGGAGTTTACTGGGATATACATTTTGGACTGAGACTTGCTACGGGCCAATCAAATGTTAGGGAATTGTGTAAACATTACGCAAACATTGTATTAGCGAGCATACCTCACTATACCCCCAGTTACCTATGTAAACAGGGTTATGATGAGGTAGCCGCGCAATAGGTAATGCGGTCAAATAGGTCACGATGCAGTGACTATTTTCGATCAATAACTTATGTTGTAAGCGATTGTAATGTGTATTTTCAATATTTATATTATTAAAATGTATCATATCGATACCCCTTTAAGTAATATTTGTATATTTTAAATGTATTGATGTTCTCATGAAGCGCATAAATATAAGTATTAATTAATCCAGCTTATATTGAGGCAAATCACACAGCCTTAAAACACATAGTGCTGGAGTATAAACCATAGTATCGTATATTATTCATAAGTATATCACTATTAAACATTAATTACAATATGTATGCATATTATTAAAACACTAGATGCTACCGCTGTTTCGCTATATGTGATATTTATAACAAAATATTTTTTTTATTCGTCCACGTACGGATTTCTGTCACACAAAGCGCCATTTTCAGTTCATATTTTGACCTGTGCATATGAACAGGACTAAGTTTAAACAACGCTCGATTCCGTCCTATTCAAATTTCTCTGCAGAATGTTCAGACTAACTACATAAATAATGCTGCTAAATAAGTGTTAACGGCTGGAACATGGTCATCACTAAAAGGAAGAAACCACAGTCGTATTATTTAAAAATAAGATTTACCCGAGACCTCATGGGGGCCGCCATTAATCCATTGTAAACAATAGACCGTGTGATCCCATTCCCTGAGTAGCCGCTGCTTAGTGAAACGGTGTGCTAATCATGATATTATTTTCCCCAATAATTGGAAACGGTTTGAATTTCTCGGTAAAAACTACGAAAGTCATACAAAATAACGATGTATATTTAACATTGGATACGCGTAAACGGTATTACTCTCTCATCGGATCGTCAGTTGTCGTCGATAGCGATTTAACGTACTGATCGGGTCTTAATTTATTGTCAACTTTCAACGCCATTTACAGAACATATGGCTAATTTTGGAAATAAATAACGGCAAATTACGATAACGTCTGCTCTGAAATATCTGTCAACTTGCGGACGTAATTTAAGGAAATCCGTTATATTTTAAGGCTACATCTGTGAATAATTACGAATTTATGTATGGTCTTTGGCTACACCCGACACATTACACATATCTAGTTGTAAATACACGTCGCTTTGTGTGGGGAAAAAAATCGATAATGCGTAGTGGTGTGTGACGAGGTGTTGATCTGATGACACCAGACAGCTGTGACCCTTAGGCAATGTTTTGAAATTGACGTGTCGTTTTGATGTGTGCCGCAACACCTCACTGTCGGAGACGACATGACAATTAACGATATACTCTCGATTATACACATATCTATTAGACGGCTGGTTATTTCAAATAAAGAGTAGTTCAGTACACCTTTGCCGATATTGTTTTTAGAAAATCAGTAATATTTTCCGTAAATGGTGTTGAAAAGTTGACAAAAATTCTATCACAGTATTTAGTTGTGCCGATATTGTTTTAAAAAATCAGTAATTTTTTTCCGTAAATGGTGTTGAAAATTGACAAAATATATAGCCTCATTTCTCCGATATTCGTTTAGAAAATCACCAATATTTTCTGTAAATGGTGTTGACACAAAATGCAGCGTTCACGCGGAATTCAAATAAAATAAAAAATAATAATTTAATAAATAGACGCCGATGGCTACTGTGTATAGCGGCCAGTGAATTCTGGTCGTGGTAGCCATAGGCGCAGTTCGAACAGCGTTGTGAGCAGATGGAGGACAATAATTATTTCAAATTCATAAACAAATGTTTGCTGTCCGAAAATTAATTAATTGTGACAGCCAAAAAAATAGATTTTGGGACAGTAAAACATTATATGGTATAGACAGTACCTCAAACTTAAAAAAACAGTAACAAACTGTCTGTGTATATATTACTTGAACTTAAAAAAAACAGTAACAAACTGTCTGTGTATATATTACTTAAAGACAGACACTTTCATTGTTGGTAAGTTTCTATCAATTTATAGGTATTTTTATTAAAATCATAAATATGTGAAAATATTAAAATCACAAAAATAATATATATGGAGAAAAAAATATATACAACATCGAGGTTTGAAACCCCGACCCTTTCGGGAATCGATAATTAAATCATTGAAGTCGGCGACTTTAACCTCACGAGTATTGCGCCATTTACGACAATCACAGTTATACAGAAGGGCTATCAGTATTACGCCAAAATTTGAACATAATAATTATTAAATTATTTGCAACTCCATCTACAACGATACCGTTACAGAGATACGCTATTGAAACAACATGTATTAGTACCCATAACATATCGAAGTAATGTATCATTATATATCACAGGAGATAGCTTAAAACTATATATACTAATCATAAACAGAACAATCCGCTTGGCTCGTATGAAAATAGTTCGCGTGATATTGATTATCTCCCTTGCCGAAAGTAGTTCAGTGATTTATTAATTCCAAATAAGACGTGTTTGCGTAATGAATATTTTTGTGCTGAAATTATTGCAAAGTATACTTTTCTAGCAAAGTATACTTTGAGGGAGAAATTTTCAATTTTAGTATAAATTTATTAATTTTTATTATACTGAATTTATTACATTATCACAGCCAAAATGGCTGTGATAATGTAATAAATTCAGTATAATAATTCTGTATACTTTTAATCATCAAATATATGCAGTGGTTAGTTCTATATTAAATAATGCATTTTGGGAAAAATAAATGATTTCTCCCTCAAAGCATACTTTGCGAGAAAAGTATACTTTGCAATGTTGGTTAAATCGGCTACAGGTCAAGTGATGTACCAATCTACTTCAGAAACATAATTTATTACTGTCTGTTTCACGAATCCTGCCCAAATATTACGGCCAAATAAACAATGAGAAAGCAGTATTTTATTTTCGAAATTTTATCAAAATTTAAGAATGATCCTTCTTTTTATTTCGTGAAATTTGGTCAAATATTGATTTTATTACGAAAACTTGATATGTCTACAGTATATGGGAATTTAACAATGATGGCGGAAAAGGAAGTAGATGAGTTGTGGGAGGAGTCAGAAAACAAAAACATTTGGAAATTGACTCCGAAACCTGGCTAGATATCTTGGAAATGATCTAACCAAGAAAACAAAAGTTAAATTTTGAAAATCTGACCAGTATTTCTGAAATTCAAATAAGTTCCCCATGTTAAATCCCCATAGACATCTTCACTAAGATGTCTATGGGGATTTAACACGGGAACATTGTTTTTCCGCAATAAAATCAATATTTTACCAAATTTCACGAAATAAAAAGAAGGCTCATTCTTAAATTTTCCTTTAATTTAATATTATCGAAAAATGTATTGTTTTTGAATTGTTTATATAGCCGTGAAATTTGGGCAAATTTCGTGAAACGGACAGTAGTGTTTATTACATGAAATGTATTTTCTCAGTGTAATAGCACAGTGTAATAAAACTCGTACTACACTAGTGTAATACATATGCAAATCAGACCACTGCAGACAACAAGATAGATGACCAGTTCCTCTTCAATGTATACGAAATGTAATGTGTTTATGCAATAAATATAATCTAACATTTGTGTTGATTTAATATGATATAGGAATGAATGGCCTTTTTGTGGAATTTATCGGGGTATAAACTTGGAAAAGTCGCGGGAATACTGGACGAAGGCCGGAAGGCCTCGTCCAGTATTCCCGAAACTTTTCCCAAGTTATATCCCCGATAAATTCAACAAAAATGCCATTAATTCCTTATAATTCCAGCATTTGAAATAAATTCATCAAGAAAATGTGTTTATTTTCCGTTTTCTTAAGAATTATTTTAACTGCGCCTCACGATTACGGAAAGTAGTTCGGCGTGGGAGTTTACTGGGATATAAACTTTGGTCAGAGACTTGCTACGGGCCAATCAAATGTTCGGGAATTGTGTAAATATTTTTGTGCTGGAATTATTAATTATTAAACCCGTTGACTGATTTCATAAGAAACGAGGCTATGCTCGTTTATTAAATATCATATTAACGCATCACTCATGTAAGATCCTCTATATATTTTATACCATTTTCAAGCATAATTGTGTGTTTTTTTTGTTTTTATTCTGCCCTTGTTTATCACGTTACATAGTTTCAGTTCCAGCCGCTGACATTTTGGGCCACCGTCAGGGTGGTCACATGAGTTTGTATAATATATATATATATATATATATATATATATATATATTTGAATAAATATGTGGCAAATGATAAGGGTATATAGGAAATATCAATGTTGGTGGTCCCGCATTTAACCTGTCAATAGAAATGGCGACACGATACAAAATACATCGGACTCTGACGATACAGTAATCAAAGTACTGAAAGTACTGAGCTGCGAGCACAACTGAAATGGGTGGTAAACAGTGTTTTAGTATATTCTCCTTTAAATATTTCAAACAGAGTAATTGTAGTAAATGTTGTTATGGGAAACTGTATAACACGCGAAAGTAATTACATACCTTTAACCATTGTATCTGAGTCAGGGCCGTAACCAGAGGTAAACAACAGACGAGGCGAACCAAGTCCTGATATGGGGGGCCAGGGAGCATTCTCCCCGCCACCACCCCGGGGATTTGTTTCATTCTTAGCAGCAACAACGTGTATTCTAAGAGTATATGAGACACGCCATGTGAGTCTGTACCTTCGTACATCTGCGATATTTCATGAAATATATTTACAGAAAATGGAATCTTTTCCGTAAAAGGCTTCAGAAGTTGACACAAATTATGTTTTTTGAAATGTTTGTCAACTTTCGACTTCATTTATGGAAAATTTGTGAAATTTTGCTAATGTATTTCATGAAATAACGCAGTTGTCAGAATGTGCAAAATCACATGACCGTTACTTCAGCCGGTAACTCTGCTGTGACTACATACCCACATTTATTACATGAGAACTGCCTCATCCTAGTTACCAAGGTGTATGGTTACGTGGTACTAACAACAACAACAAGTACGGAAACTTCCAGAATCCATCCGATTGAAAGTACGTATTGTTTTGTATTGACCTTATTACGTAACGGATTTTGATGAAATATGGCGCATCAAACGCGTCTTGTTAAGTTTGGTGGTCTCTGTATTTTCGCACAAACTTCTGTGGTTTTTGCGAAGAATCGATTTCCGTATCTCTGACACGGAAATCGATTCTTTGCAAAAACGACATAAGTCTGTGCCATCTCATGAGCGCCATATGTCATCAAAATCCGTTGCATAATAAGGAAACTATCAAATAATACTTACTTTGGAGTGGGCGACGTTGTTGTTGTTGTAACCACATGATCATGCACCTTGGTTACGGCCCTTCCAGGGTAGAACCAGTTCATGCTATTTAATCAACGTACTCGCATATGATGTCCTGTAACCCGACTATGCTGTAGACGGCATATCCGCCCGTCGGATATTCATATGCCGTATGCGGCGTTACTTCGTGTTCACAGTCTGCCTCCTCAACACACACAGCTATCAAAGTCAAAGGTCAATGGTTATGGTTATGCCCGACTCTAAAGAATGCATCTGCTGTCTCATCGTGGTTGTCCGTTAATATTTATTTGGATAATCGGCCATAATGTCCGTAAATGACGTCAACAAATGATAACCAATTCAGAGCGTATGCGGAATGAGGGATCGTAGCTAGTTATTTCCCTTTGCAAGTCTATTTATAGAGATCCGGTCCTATGCTGTATTTCAGCGTTTCTTCCTTACTGAATAGCACAAACATTGAGTTTTGCGAACAGAGTAGACCCAGTAGACACATGTACAGTCTGATCTGAGTACACTGCAATGCCATTAATAAATGTGAACATATGAATCTGGCAAATAATGCAGTCCCGGATCAGATTGCGCAGATATGTATGATGATCTGGATCAACACTAGTCGAAATCACTATAATTGATCCTTTTCATGAACAAATATGCTATATTCGCCCTTTCTACAAGCAATTATAAGGCAATACACCACACAATTAATTTGGACCGGATTTCTATAAATAAATTGAATGGGAGATACCTAGCTATGATCCCTCGTTATCAGTAGTTGTCTGTAGCCTATTGCATCAACATTGCAAAGTATACTTATCTAGCAAAGTATACTTTGAGGGAGAAATTTTAAATTTAAGGATAAATTTATTAATTTTTATTATACTGAATGTATTACATAAAATGGCTGTGATATGGCTGTGATAATGTAATACATTCAGTATAATAATTCTGCATACTTTTAATCATCAATATATGCAGCCGTTAGTTCTATATGAAATAATGCATTTCAGGAAAAATAAATGATTGCTCCCTCAAAGTATACTTTGCTAGATAAATATGCTTTGCAATTTGGATGAATTTTGACTACTGATGTCAAGGTCGTGTACAGGTAAATAAAGGAGGTCCATGACATTTGGTAAGGTCAAGGACACATGTAGGGATGTTCAATATAAGGTTCTACAATTTCCAGCCGTGGGTAAATGTTTGCCGTGGCACGAGGGAACTGTTTGCACACCAAGGCCGTAGGCTGCGGGTTCAAACAGTTCCCGAGTGCCACGGCAAACGTTTACACACGGCTGAACATGGTCGAACGTTATTGTTACATTTCCGTCGGAAATATTATGCAATTTGAGCATATATGCAGTATTTTCGGTACTTTGATAATCCGTTCCATTCAAACAGCTGATTTACACATGCATATTCCGGGGCGGCAGTACACGTCGCGTGATGCAGCCGCGCCAATTTCAAAAGTTCAGTGTGACCGTTGTTAAAGGTACATGCCCACTCAGTAGGCATACCATGTTCTATATATCAGAGACATCATCCGATACATTTTATGGCAAAATTAACATTCATTCACCATTACCCCACGTATTGATTGACATTATTATACATTTTATGTCAGACGTAAATATCAGGGACGATAAACGTGTTTCCTTACACTGTTAACGGACATTACTATTTATTCTCTGTATTTAGTTTTTGATGTGCAATGATCATACATGTAATTTATAATATGTCGATAATATTATTTTTTCAGGTGACGCATTTTATTAGTATACATAATTAAAAAATATCATGCTTCATTTGCATATGAAAATAGCCAGATACCACTGCGCGTCACTATCAGTAAAATAACTATTAATAAATGATTATATTTGTATAAATGGCACTTGCAATTTTTAGAACTGATGGAATAGTGACACAATTATATACTTATGTATTTGATTCCTATAAAGAACATTATGTGCCTACTGTGGGCATGTACCTTTAACTGGTCTGATGACTTAATGGCGCGTTCTAGTAACGTCATGAGACACATGCATTGCGTAGATGTTGGCTTGGCCCCGGAATGAGCATTGTCTACAGCTATGGTCAAACAGCACGCGCTGTATGTTTGAACACGGCTGTGAGCGATGTCGAACAACGATAGTCATCAAGGTGGGGGGATCACGTGGTTTCCGAACGGCATGACGTCATGTTTTTTAGATGTGTTTGCAGTAGATTTTCTTTAATATCTATAATGGAATGATATATTTTTATGAAATATACTGCAGCTTTATGGCGGCTGTAATCTCATAATTGTGTCGTTTTGACGAAGAATCGATTACCGTAAATGTAAATAAAAACTAGAGCACGTGAATGTAGGAAATAAACGGTACTCGATTCTTTGTGAAGTTTATAAGTTTTTGCAAAGCACTTTCAGAGCACCCATAAAACACATATGCCATCGTATTTGGGGCGCTACATATCATCAAACCCCGTCCGTTTGTTAGGAAGATTTTAATGAAAATCTACTGTAAAAATTACGTCACAGACTACGTCACGTCGGAAAATCGGGTTCGGAAACCACGTGATCACACACCTAGGTCATTTAACAATGACACATGAACATGATGAAAGGGGTTTATAACAAATGAATGGGGCAAGAACAGACGAAGGAATGTCAAGGACACATGCATGGTTGTCATGGACAAATGGTCAAACAAACAATTCAAATGCGCCGGGCAATATTTGTCGGCACAATGGCGTACGTTTTTGGTTAACGTTTTTGGTTGAAGTTTTTCGGTATACTATTAAACCCTCGGCGAGCGCAACATGCAGGCCACGGCCATCTACTTAATATTGTGATTACAGGCGCGCGCGCTTCAATTGGTATGTACATTATTTAGAAAGGTGTTCTACGGAGCCCCGCAAGGGAGGTAATTCCTTTTTTTATTAATTCGTTCCCACAAAATAACAATTCGTTCCCTCAATTTAACAATTCGTTCCCGCGAATTAACAATTCGTTCCCTCAATTTAAAAATTCGTTCCCACGAAATAAAAATTCGTTTCCGTGGAAACGAATTGTTATACCGTGGGAACGAATTGTTAATTCGAAGGAACGAATTGTTATATCGTGGGAACGAATTGTTATTTCGTGGGAACGAATTAATAATACAAAGTACATGTCCTCTGCGGGGCTCCGTAGTGTTCAATGTCCATGTATACTGCGCTCCAGATAAGGAATTAGTAATTGAGTATTGTTACTCCATCATTTATGAAGCAATTGGGTATTTCAAAATTGTATTGGGTAAAATTAATCACACTACTGTTTACACATCAACAGACAGCAATTATTGAATAGTTTGCTTCGAAATGAAAACATATCTTGGCAATTCATTAGAATTGTCTCCCTTGGAGACAATTCTAATGAAATACCAAGATGTGTTTTCATGGGAAAATACGAAAAATACGAAAAATATGCTATATTTGTGGTCTGTTTATTGTTTTCTGCAGATAAAGGTACCACAATTGTTCTCATTGCTTTTGATACTCACTACTTCTGATTTCAATTGGGTTTGTGGCAATTTTAATTGGGTATTTACGCAAATACGCACCTTATCTGGAGCTCTGACTGTATATACAAACAATTACTGAACATCCAAAACGCGCTAAAACAATGAGGGATCGTAGCTAGTTATCTCCCTTGAATTTATTTATATAAATCCTGTCCAAATTGTGTAGTTTATGTCCTTATTGCTTGTAAAAAGGGCGAATGTAGCATCATTTGTTGTGAGAAGGAGTCAATGTAGTGATTTCGACTACTGTCTGTTTCACGAAAGCTGCCCAAATTTTACGGCCATATAAACAATTCAAAAACCATATTTTTTTCGATAATATTAAATTAAAGGAACATTTAAGAATGAGCCTTCTTTTTATTTCGTGGAAATTGGTCAAATATTGGTTTTATTACGAAAAATGGATTTGTGGGAGGAGTCAAAAAACGATAGATAGCTTGGAAATGATCCAACTAAGAAAACAAAAGTTAAATTTTGAAAATCGGTCCAGGATTACTGAAATTCTAAAAAATTTACCCATGTTAAATCCCCATAGACATCTTCACTCCGTGAAGATGTCTATGGGGATTTAACATGGGGAAATTTTGTTTTCGCAATAAAATCAATATTTGACCAAATTTCACGAAATAAAAAGAAGGCTCATTCTTAAATTTTCCTTTGATTTAATATTATCGAAAAAAATATTGTTTTTGCATTGTTTATATGGGCGTAAAATTTGGGCAGCTTTCGTGAAACAGACTATAGTGTGGATCCAGATCATCCTACATATCTGCGCAATTTTATCTGGGACTACATTATTTGCCAGATTCATATTTATTAATGTTATTGCAATCAGTGTAGACTCAGATCGGACTCACATATGTGCAGTCTGATATAGGTCTACTCTGTTTGCAAAAGTCAATGTCTGTGCTGAAAACACTGAAAAACTACGGCATAGGACCGGATTTATATATATATATTTGCTAACGGAGATAACTAGCTTATTTTCCTCATTGCTAACTAGTTCACTGCCAATGGACACGGTTGGATTGACTGGGGACCGTTTCCAATATAGGGTTAACTGTATTGTAATTTTCAAATTCAGTTTGCGGCGTTTATCAGAAAATGATAGGTCGGAAAATTTGTTTAATGGCGACTCGCTAGCGGAGCCATTAAAGATGTTTTCCAACCTATCATTTTCCGATATACGCCGCAAATTTCAAAATAACAATGCGGTTAACCTATTTCTAATGCGCTCCTTTACTACTGGCGTATGAATACATATTGAAATAATTTGCAATGATATACCTGTAATATATGACCATCAGCCAGTCAGATTGCGTGATATTTATAGAGTGCATTAGAATCGTCTTTATAATTTGGACAAACATTAAGAAGGACATCATAAACAGAATACCAGTAGCCTATTTCACCAAAATTGCAAAGTATACTTATCTTGCTAAGTACACTTTGAGGGAGAAATTTTCACAGCCATTTCTGCATTATTTTAATCATCAAATATATGCAGTCATTAGTTCTATATGAAATAATGCATTTCGGGGAAAAATAAATTATTACTCCCTCAAAGTATACTTTGTTAGATAAGTATACTTTGCAATTTTGGTGAAATAGGCTACATGATAGTGTCTTTTGAAATCAAGTTTATCAGGCTCAACTGGAAAACGCGAGTAATAGCTCGTCTTCCTACGGGTTTTCCAGCCTTGCTTGATACACTTGATATCAAAAGACACTATTGTCTGTTCCACGTTTTGCTGCCGACGAACTTTTGGCTATTAACCATAGTAGATCTAAAAAATATTTAAAAGTAAGTACTTTCTTATCAATAACAAAAAACGTCACCCTCCCCAAAATGGGAATTTAACATGGGGAGTCAATTTCCAAAACTTTTCGTTTTTTTATCCTGAAGGATAATCAAACGAAAAATTTTGATAATTGACTCCGAAACCTGGCGAGATAGCTTGAAAATGATGTAACTAAGAACGCAAGTCAGATTTTGAAAATCGGTCCACAAATAAAACAATATTATTTTTTTTTTATATTTTTAGCCCCCATGTTAAATTCCTATAGGAAAATCGTTTTTTCGCAATAAAATCAATATTTGATGGAATTTGATCAAATAAATATTTTTGGGGAGGGTGACTTTTTTGTTATTGATGAAAAAGTACTTACTTTTAAATATTTTTTAGATTTAATGTGTTTAATGGCCAAAAGTTCGTCGTCAGCAAAACGTGGTACAGACAGTAATGTCTGTTTCACGAAACCTGCACAAATGTTACGAATATATCCACAATGCAAAAACAATTGTTTTCGATAACATTAAATGTTATCAAAATTTGAGAATGATCCTTTTTTTATGTCGTGAAATTTGGGAAAATATTGTCGACAAACGAAAATAAAATGGAAGTTGACTCTGAAACATCGCAAGATAGCTAGGAAATTATCTAAGAAAACAAAAGTTAGATTTTGAAAATGAATTTAACGTGGCGAAATTGTTTTTTCGCAATAAAATCGATACTGGACCCAAATTTCATGAAATAAAAAGAATGCTCATTCTTAAATTTTGCTATAATTTAATATTATCGAAAACAACTATTGTTTTTGCATTGTTTATATTGTCATACAATTTGGACAGGTTTCGTGAAACACAGTAAGTAGCCTGTAGCCTGTAGCCTATTTCATCAACATTGCAAAGTATACTTTACTAGCAAAGTATACTTTGAGGGAGTAATCATTTATTTTTCCTGAAATGCATTATTTCATATAGAACTAACAAATGCATATATTTCATGATTAAAAGTATGCAGAATTATTATACTGAATTTATTACATTATCACAGCCATAATGGCTGTGATAATGTAATAAATTCAGTATAATAAAAATTAATAAATTTATCCTAAAATTGAAAATTTCTCCCTCAAAGTATACTTTGCTACTAAAGTATACTTTGCAATGTTGGTGAAATAGGCTCCTGATACTATCTATAACCCAGTACACTCACTGTTGTCGACAACTTCGCAGAGCAACTCCCTCACTATATCGCCAACATAATAGGTTACATCTATGTCTTTGTCCTCCATGAATTTGAATTCATCGGAACAATTCACCAATATATCCATTATACAGTCCGCCAGCTCCACCCTGTCACCACTGAAAACGGAGGTCAAAGGTCACATGAGACACGCCGTGTGATTTTGTACCTTTTTATAGTCGCCGCTTTTTCCGTCGTCGTCGTCGTTGTTGTGGTCGTCCGCGTCGTCGTCCGAAATGTCAAAAAGTTTTCACAAGCTTCGTCATCATGGTATACCTTTAATATTACTTGACGGATTGTTTCAATATTTGGACACTTGATACATGTGAGCATTTGGAACACACTCATGTTGCCATTAACATGACCCTGACCTTTTTTACCTTCACATTTTTGCGAAAACACTTAGCCATTGTTTTGCGTCAAAAAGTTTGTACAAGCTACTTCATCACGGTATAACTTTAATATTACTTGACGGATTGCTTCAATATGTGTACACTTGATACATGTGAGCATTTGTAACACAGTCATATTGCTACATTGTATTAAAATGACCTTGACATTTTTTGCTTTTTTTGCGTCAAAAAGTTTGAACAAGTTTCTTCATCATGATACCACTTCAATATTATCCCGTCAACACAGTGCGTATGTGCCGTGAAACACGATGCCGTGAAACATTTTTGATATCCAGTCAATACTATTTTATCATTTTACAGCCATTTGTAGGTGTTGACGGGATAAATAGAATAGTAGGTTAGTGCCGTGAATGGGAAAAAATATCTGGCGCGGCATGGAAACGGGATGTGCTCGGCATAGCCTCGCCCATCCCGTTTCCTGAGCCTTGCCAGATATTTTTTCCCATTCACGGCACTAACCTACTATTCTCTATTTACTTAACGGATTGCTTCAATATTTGGACACTGGATACATGTGAGCATTTGGAACACTCTCTCGTGCTGCCACTAGCATCACCTTTACCTTTACATTATTGCGGAAACATTTTTTTGCGTCAAAAAGTTGTTGCAAGTTTCTTCATCATCGTATAACATTAATGTTACTTGATGGATTGCTTCAGTATTTGGACACTTGATACATGTGAGCATTTGGAACACACTCATGACACACACATTAACATGACCTTGACCTGTTTTACCTTCACATTTTTGTGGACACACTTAGCCATATTTTTGCGTCAAAAAGTTTGTACAAGTTTCTTCATCACGATATAACTTTATAATATTGCTTGACGGGTTGCTTCAATATTTGGACACTCGATACATGTGAGCATTTGGAACACACTCGTGCCCCCATTAAAATAACCTTGACATTTGTTTTACCTTCACATGGTTGCGGAAAACTTAGCAATTATTTTGATGCCAAAAAAGTTTCTTCACCCTTGACCTTTTCAGGGATTCCGCTGGGGAAAATAAAAAAATCGCCACCTCAAAAAAAATAAAATCAAAAGAATAAAAAAAAAAAAAAAAGGAATAACCAATAGGATAAAAATTAAACAATTGGCGATAAAAAATTAGAAATTGTAACTTTTTATCGCCAATTGTTTATTTTTATCGCCAATTGCGAAAGTGGCGATCGCTAGCGGAATCCCTGCCTTTTTCATGTTTAAAGCACGCACTACTCTGATGATTTTTGTGATGCTTACTTCAGCACATGCCCATGGTCCTGTCACGGTCAAATGTCTCAGCAGGTGCAACACCGCTTCCGTGGCGCAATTCTTGTTCATAAATAAATTCGAAAGTTTTCACAGTACATGCCGCATGTACTGTGAAAACTTTCGAATTTATTTATGGACAAGAATTCCGCCACGGAAGCGGTGTTGCACCTGCTGAGACATTTGACCGTGACAGGACCATTTTGTTTACTTTTGACACCATTTACCGCAAATATTGTAAATTCTGTAAACGTATTTCATGAAATTACGCAGATGTCCGAAGGTACAAAATCACATGGCGTGTCTCATATATGTGGCTATGACTGGAGAAACGGGGCTTATGGGATTTGTGATCAGTGCAGCTCTTGATAAAATAGCACACTCTTGTAGCCTGATAACGATAACTATTGCTTGTTAGGCATGATGAAATGGTGAGCAGAGCAGGTCCTGATCAGATTGCACAGGCGGATCTGGATCTACACTGGTCGCATTACCCATAAGCCCCAATTCTCCAGTCACAGCCACACGTGTCACTGTGACTGCCAGTGATTTGTGACCAGTGTAGTTTCTGATCAAATAGCACACTCCTATAGCCTGTTAACTATCTGTATTTTTAGAGGTAAGACGGGTGTTCCATTGATGGAATGGCGGACATTGCAGATCCTGTAGCCTATTTCACCAACATTGCAAACATTTCTAGCAAAGTATACTTTGAGGGAGAAATTTTCAATTTTAGGATGAATTTATTATTTTTTATTATACTGAATTTATTGCATTATCACAGCCATTTTGGCTGTGATAATGTAGTACATTCAGTATAATAATTCTGCATACTTTTAATCATCAACTATTATGCAGTCGTTAGTCTATATGAAATAATGCATTTCAGGAAAAATAAATGATTACTCCCTCAAAGTATACTTTGCAATGTTGGTGAAATCGGCTACTGATCAGACTGTGCGGATGTGAGGTTGAACCGTCAATTCTAATGGTGACGATGCCCAGGAAGTAAATACTACTAGTTGGATGTGTATCGTGATTGTCCAGGTTCTACAGCAGGGCTCCAGATAAGGAAATAGTAATTAAGTATTGTCACTCCATCATTTCTGAATCAATTGGGTATTTCAAAACAATAATTGTGTAAAATAAAATCACACTACTGTTTACACATCAGCAGACTGCAATTATTGAATTGTTTGCTTCTAAATGAAAACATGTATTGGTATTTCATTATAATTGTCTCCTTGGAGACAATTCTAATGAAATGCCAAGATGTGTTTTCATGGCAAAATAAGAAAAAATATGCAATAATTGTGGTCTGTTTATTGTTTTCTCCAGCATGATAAAGATACCACAAATTTTTCATTGCTTTTTGATACTCACTACTTCTGATTTCAATTGGGTTTTTGGCAATTTTAATTGGGTATTTTAGCAAATACGCACCTTATCTGGAGCACTGCTACAGTATATTTCCTTTAATATCTTTCTAATGGAATTACATATGTTTATGAAATGTACCGCAGCAAATGCAGTACACGTTGGTCTTTATTGTATAGGCGGCTTTAATCTCATAATTCTGTCGTTGTGACGATTAATCGGTTACTGTAAATGTAAATACAAACTAGAGCACGTGAATGTAAGAAATAAACGGTAATCGGTTCTTTGTGAAAGTTATACGTTATTTTAAATGACTTTCAGAGCACCCATAAAACACATATGCCATCGTAAATGGTGCACTACATATCATCACAATCCATCCATTTTTTTCGTGGAAAATTTTAAAGAAAATCGGGTTCGAAAACCACGTGATCCCACACCCTGCTGAATACACTACCTGCAACTTTCCGAGGACGAGATAATTTCATTGACGAAGTCTTCGTTAACGTCGACCTCTAGTATCTCTCCCCGATCGATGTATGGTTGGAAACAAGGCCGGGTGGACGCCCTGCACGGGTCTTCGAATCCTGACGGCGTCTCTATAACCACAGGTTTTTTAGGTTCATATTTTGGTGTTTTATGGGTTATTTCGGTATCTCTGGTGGTTTGGGTGCATTGTTACCAACATACAATTTACGTCACCTCCCGCGAGTTACACGTATACGTACGAATTATGTAGATAATTGACGATTTCCATCGTGTGTGGTGAATGAGAATTAGTAGTTGCACAAACCTATATAAATTACCCACAACCAACGAAATCCACACAAATCTACCCAAAATCCACCAAAATTCTCGTATATCACCAACATTCTGACTATCTGTTCAAACACCTGTATTTATAACAGCCACATATTAGACACGTCATGTGATTTTGTACCTAAGAACAAGTGAGATTTTTCATGAAATAGATATACAGAAACTGTGATATTTTCCGTAAATGACGTCGTAAGATGACGAAATTGTCATAGCAAAATGCGGAGTTCCACATTTACCATGCAAACTTCATCAGCTTTCGATGTCATTTACGGAAAATATAGTAAATTTTGTAAATATTTTGTATGAGATATCGCACATGTTATTAGGTACAAAAACACATGGCGTAGCTCATATTGGTACAGTGCAACGTCTCTACAACAGCCACCCTGGGTAATAAGAATCCATATGACCCGGAGCCACCCATTTAAATACACAAACGTGACTGTTGTAGAGAGGTGGCTGTTATAAGGAGGTTACTGTAGAGGCAATTGTTCATTAGGGATATCGGATGTACATATATCCTGTCAACAAAGTGCGTATGTGCCGTGAAACACGGTGCCGTGAAACATTTTTGATATCCTGACAATACGACCTAATCACTGCGTATGAATATGTGCGGTGATTGGGTTTTTTTTTTGCATTTTAAAGCCATTTGTAGGTGTTGACGGGATAAATAGAGTAGTAGGTTAGTGCCGTGAATGGGGGAAATATCTGGCGCGGCACGGAAACGGGATGTGCTCGGCAGAGCCTCGCCCATCCCGTTTCCTAAGCCTTGCCAGATATGTTTTCCCATTCACGGCACTAACCTACTATTCTCTATATATCGGTTATTGCAGAGGGGTGGCCATTCGGGGACGTTCCTGCTTATAGGCATCACGGTTGATCTGGTTTGGCCCTCAGGTACGGTTGTATATTTGGCTTGTTTGTTACCTGGGAGTTGAATTGGGTTATTGCCCATTATAAAAGTAGTAAGATTATTACTGATCCTACTGCTTTTGGGAGGGGGCCAAGTGATGCTGGTGTGGTGAGGACCTGTCATCAGATCATTTTATTGTAAATATTCAGTTCTGATTTTGGTATTTTCCCCCCATTTGTACATGTACTTGAACATGTACATGTATTTGTACAGGTAATATATGGTATTTAGTACTAAGCCCATTGACACGGCCTTAAATGACCTTAGCCGTTAAACCCCAACAAACAAACAAACAAACAAACAAACAAACAAACAAACAAACAAACAAACAAACACAAGTTCAACTGTATAAGACTGTAATTGACCGACTACACGCCGACTTATACTACATTTTATCTGAGCCAAGCAAGGGCGGATTCATGTGGGGGGCGGACCCGGCGCACGCCCCCCTAAAATTCGCCGAGTAAAGATGTTTTACAAGTTACAAAGCACGTTTCTACGTTCGCGTTGTGAATTTATTGTTTATTGGGGTTTTTGTTGGCTCCAAAATGCGCCAGAACGCAGGAAATACGATGTGGATTTCAAAAAATTTCAGGGGGGAATGCCCCCGGACCCCCCTAGCGCGTTCGATAATATAGTCAAGTATTGCAAAATAGTTACGCCCCCCCACTAACCCGAAATCCTGGATCTGCGCCTGCAAGTACGTGGCTTTGGTCTTATATGGACCTGGAGGCAGTTTCACTAAACTTCGTACGACTAAAATGTTCATAAGTGCAATATTATGATAGTCTGTAATTTCACATTAACACATAAACAATTATTGGATTTACATTTATTTAGCACAGGCTGCATATGCAGCCTATGCTCAATAAATGTAGATCCATCAATTGAAATTTCCAGACGATCCTAAATTTGCACTTACGCTCATCTTAGTCGTAAGAAGTTTAGTGAAAAGGGCCCCTGGTTATTCTAATTTCAGGGCTGAATATATTTGTTTTTCGATGTAAATTCTCTGTTCTGATTTTGGGATTTTCCCACACCCAAATGCTGCAGGTTGAATACGTGATCGAACCCGTTGGCCCGGCCTTAAATGACCTAAGCTGTTGATAGGCCGTTAAACACCAATAACAACAATTACATTTTACCAGTAGCCTATTTCACCAACATTGCAAGAATACTTTGAGGGATAAATTTTCAATTAATGTTATTAATTTTTATTATACTGAATGTATTACATTATCACAGCCATTTTGGCTGTGCTAATGTAATAGATTCAGTATAATAATTCTGCATACTTTTAATCATCAAATATATGCAGTCGTTAGTTCTATACGACATAATGCATTTCGGGAAAAATAAATGATTACTCCCTCAAAGTATACTTTGCTAGATAAGTATACTTTGCAATGTTGGTGAAATAGGCTACTGGTAACGAGCCTTGTATTGGCCCAATACGTACTGACTGATAGCATATAGTAGAGACGAGCTAGAGGTCAATAGAGGTCAAATATACACTATAAATGGTGAAATAGGGTCAAAAACTGACTTCTTAACGCAGCGGAGTGTCATAGGCAGCTGCTATTAGTGTCAAATGAAAGCACGGAACATGCCAAGCAACTTGTATTTGCAATAAAATTAATAGAGTCGATAGTGTGACATCTGGAGGTCAATAAAGGTACAACTAGAAGTTTCGAAAAACACATACAGCACTGATACAAAATGCGGAGTCCGAAAATCCGTATTAAAGTTTTCTTCTATACAATATAAGTATGCAGCGTTGTCTGATGGAAAAATAAACGACAACTACCATGAATAGAATGCGCAGAAACCGCACTGTTTAAATCACTGGCTTAAATGCGCATCCGCGCAGTCTGATCAGGGCCTACACTTCCCGTCATTTAGTAAAACATAATTATATAAATACATTAATGTCGTTATATCTGATATAGGTCTACATTGCTGACATCCTAGAACCATAGAATCCAAGTTCTGTACCGCATTAGAAAGTGAGACTACATGTAGTTGCGTTTATTATTTGCAGTTAAAGCAGCATCTACTGTTATTTATGCGAAAATAACGATAGCGTTGTTAATGAGATTCAGTCAAATGAAATATACAAGTTTACATTAGGCGTTTAGCAGACTGCGCTTTCAGCAACAGTCTCTGAGACTGCGCTTTCAGCAACAGTCTGCGTCTATCTATTGACTATCGTCAGTTCTATCAATGTTTTGACTTTTCAATATTAAGATCCATAATATACATGTATTGTGTTTAACCGACAGGTTGTTATTTGTATTTGACCTTAATACTTGCTCCGCTTTCCGTCACGATTATGGACTGGACTCTCTGTGCCATTTGCCAAAAAGCAACCGAAGAGAAACTGAATTTTCCACTGTCGAGTAAACATTCAGGGCATAACGCGGTGTACTCAGAATTTTTGGATAGGGCTCGCAGTTTCAAAGAGTTAAATTTGATGCCGATTGAATTCGATGTCGAAAATGCAAATCATGTGGTATGGGAGGAAAACAGTGCATCATGGCATCATTCATGCACAAAATTGTTTTCCGAATATAGGCTTCAGCGTGTTGTGACCTCAAACAAAAAGAATATGAAACGTAAATCAACGCGCAGTACAACATCTGCTTTTGAGAAAACAAAATGTGTATTTTGTCAAGAAGATCTAACAAAAGATCTACATAAGTGCGCAAAACTCGATGATAAGATGAAACGAATGGCACACAAGCTGGAAGATGATCGTCTGATCGGGCTGTTTGAGCAAGGTCACGTCGTTGCCTTGGATATACAGTACCATCGTGACTGCTTAACTGCATACGAACGGGCATATACTAGGAAGATATCGCCTGCACGAGTTGAGTTTTAAATAACTGATGTAGCAAAGGAGGAAATCATGAGTAAAATAGAGGATGAGATAGCGAGTGGAGTCACTGTTTTCTCGATGCGTGGTTTAATAAATGATTATCAGACTCTGCCCGGCGACACTGTATCTACTGTCAACCACACACGCCTGAAACATGACATTCTCATACATTTTCCAGATTTCCAAGAGCAGTTAGGGTCTCGACGTTGCATTTATTTGATAGCCTCCAAAGAAATGCGTAAAATTGTATCCGATAATATTACTGACACTGATCGCCAAGCCTGAATACTTGTGAAGGCTGCAATGATTTGTAGACGGGCAGTATCTTCAACAAGACCTTATAAATTTGATCGGAGCTTACATCCAAGTCATGAGATAGTTCCCCCACAAATGGCACCAGCTGTGCGCCTCCTCCTCTACGGATACCAAACAAATGCTGATAATCCCATTTCAAACCCAGAGAAATCTATTTCCGAACTTATTGTCTATAACCATGATAACATGGAGAATTTGACAAGCCATGGAATGCGGGAAACCCAATTTCCTTTATACGTTCGCATCTGGTTACACAGTCAGACCCGTAGTAAGAAGCTTATCAAATGCATGAGTGAGATGGGGATATCTGTTTCATTCGACAGAGTTCTCGCAATAGAGAAACGATTGGCAGAGATAGTGGCAAATCAGGCTCAAATAGATGGCGTTGTTTGCCCACAAAACATGCAGAAGCAGCTGTTTACTGTAGGTGCACTGGACAACATCGATCACAACCCGACACGTTTCTTGATGCATGTCCGGAACATGGTCGATTCGTTACTATAATCCGAAAATCCTTTCCGGGAGAATGAAAAAGAATTGGTATCCCTACATGGACGTGTCTGTTTATCTGCATCATCAGCTAAAGCTGTTCAAGAAATTGACACCATTGGGCGCTCGCAGTATAACGAGTATAAGGCATCCGTGTTGGAGAACCGAACACTTGATATTCAGACTCCAGTAAAAAAGAACAAGTTGTTGTTTTTCAAACAGTTGAAGGCACGCAAAACAGTAACGCACAAACACCTGACACACTTCAAAGACCAGACGTCATTGTACGGCCAGCTGTTTGTTTCTTTATACACACGTCAAGGAAATCTAGACACGAATCAACGATCCCTCCACATGCCATGAACGTGACAAATGACGACAAGTCGGCGTTGTATCACTACATCGTCGAAAGCATCTCCACTACAGAAGAAACTGTGGATGATTTGGAACTTCCACCAACAGCATACAATGCGGTGGTCATTGATGGAGGGGCCCTCATCCATACTATGCCTCCAAGACCATCCTGCTCGACATTTGGAGACTATGCAGATACTGTATTTTTACCTCGTATTCGGAGTGAGCTCCGATCATGTGACCGGATCGATGTAATTTGGGACAGATATTTTCCAATGTCAATAAAAGCCAGTACTCGCAGCAAATGAGCCAATGAAGCTGGTGGTGGTACACGCCAGCGTATTGCCGGTAATGCCAAGATGCCACAAGGGCAGAAACATTGGGGTCAGTTCTTGGCAGATTCCTCGAACAAACATGAACTGTTCAAGTTTCTGTCCACGGAAGCAACAAAAGCCTCCTCTTTTCCCGATTGTAAGGATGTATATTTGACATCCGGCGCTTGTGTTGTCCACATTGGTCCTGGTGACGAAATGGTCGAACAGTCAAACCACGAGGAAGCAGACACACGAATTGTGCTACACGTAATCGCTGCACTCGAAAAATCAAGTTCGATTCTCAGCAGATGCATTGATAATCATCTTAAGTCAATTCTCACGTTTCCACTCCATGAATCCAGCTCTTGACATATGGATGGCATTTGGCAGTGGACAGAACCAGCGCATGCTTCACATCAATCGACTTCATGAGAACATTGGCCAAGCACGTTGTCATACATTGCCAATATTTCATGCCATTTCGGGATGCGGTACAACAAATGGACTGAAGACGAAAGGTAAGCGTATTTGGTGGAATACATGGAACAATCACACATATGTTACCCAACATTTTCTAGCAGTTGCCCAGCGCCCCTTCACCGCTTGACAGGGGAGCATTCCACTGCCGTCTAGTAATTCATCTGCAAACTCTACGACAAAACATCAACTACTTCTGAAGTTAATGTTCTACGGATGAACATGTTTTGTCAAAGAAGGCAAGATATTCAACGAATACCACCAACACATGATGCGCTACAACTTCATCTCCTACGAGCAGTGTATCAGGCATCCATATGGTATACAAGCCATCAGCCCATGCTGTCTAATGTGAACCCATGTTCATTTGGGTGGAGAGAATCTGACAACAAACTCGTGCCGGTTTGGACGTTGGGCAGTACAGCCACACAAGCATTCAAGCTGACTGTCAAATGTGGCTGTCGCAAGAAATGCACTGGGACCTGCTCTTGCCGAAAAGAGAATCTTGTATGTACACCACTGTGCAAATGTCCATGTTTAGGGTGATGCACATGACAGTAGAGAGGCATGGCTTCTGGTGTTAGCATGGGTATGGGTTGACTGTCAGCAATGTGTAGAAAGTATAACACACACATAATCTGATCTGATTTTACCGTCGAGACCGACATTTTGACTGTATCCCCCCTATAGGTCACACTGTCACATTTTTGATTGTACTCGCGGTATAAAAGCTTGATTGCTTCAGCGTTTTCATTTGACACCAATATTAGCTTGCTATGACACTCCATTTATAAATTGGATTTTACCCCTATTTCACCATTTTCAACCTATATATTGACCTCTATTGACCTCTAGAGGTCAAAATATTGAACATATCAAATTGGGCAAGGAATAAAAGTTGTCTGCATTATCATCAAGTGCTTTCATTTGACACTAATACTAGCTTTCAAAGATTTTCCGTTGAGAAATTATTTTTTACCCCTATTTGTCCCTTTATTGCCTATATATTATTGACCTCTCTTGACCTCTAGAGGTCAACATATAAAACATATCAAATTGGCCGAAGAATAAAAGTTGCTTGGATTATCAAATTCTTTCATTTGACACCAATATTAACTTTCTATGACCTTCCGTTAAGAAATTGCGTTTTCACCCATATTTGTCAATTTTTAGCCTATATATTGACCTCTATTGACCTCTAGAGGTCAAACTATTGAACATATGCAATTGACAAAAGAATAAAAGTTGCCTGGATTGTCCAATGCTTTCATTTGCCATCAATCTTAGCTTTCTATGACATTCCTCTAGAAAGTTAGCAATGATCTTTAACGAGGTCAGATTTTTGGGGCACCTTCGGATTCTTGTTCCTGAGGTCAAAACCTATAGGAAACTGTTGAAAAAGTAACTTTCACAAGCATGGTAACGAACTCTTCAATTTTCGTCCCCACTAATAATGTTGTATCAGTCATTGACCTGATACGAATATCCTGGTTAAAGCGAACTGATGCAATTCACACTTCATTGGTCGAACGGTATCATATGCCGCTACCGAATTACGTCAGTGTAATGATGTAACGTAAACGTGGCCTCATTCTTTTCAACACTAAACAACACGTAATATAATAACAAGGTGCATGATCACGTGGTTAGAAGAACAACAACAACAATGGCTGAAAATGTTGAAAGCGCGCCCCCTACAAAGTGAGTATTTTTTGATAGTTAACTTAAAGGTACATGCCCACTCAGTAGGCACTAAATGTTCTTTATATTAGAGACAACATCTGAGACATTTTTCTGGCAAAATAAACATTCATTCACCATTACCCCACCCCTCCCCCCGTAATGATTGGCATTATTGCACATTTTATATCAGACGTAAATTTTCACACGGATATCAGGGGCGATAACCGTATTTCCTTAAACTATTAACAGACATTACTATTTATTCTCTGTATTTATGTTTTATGTTTTGATGTGCACTGATCATTTTTCATAATATGTCGAAAATATATTTTTTTTCAGGTGACGCATTTAATTTGCATAAACAATTAAAGAACATCATGCCTCATTTGCATATGAAAATATCCTGATACCACCGCGAGTCACTATCAGTAAAATAAATATTACTAACTGATTATATCTGTATAGCGGGCATTCGTAATTTTTAGAACCGGTGGAATAGTGAGACAATTATACACTTATTTCATTCCTATAAAGAAGCCACTCAGCAGGCACAACATGTTCTTTATATCAGAAACATTTCCTGGTAAAATAATGGTTCATTCACCATTACCCCACGCATTGATTGGCATTATTATACATTTTATATCACACGTACATGTAGATTTCCACACTGATATCAGGGGCGATAACCGCGTTTCCTTAAAATGTTAACGGACATCACTATTTATTATCTGTATTTATTTTTTGATGTGTAATGATCATACTTTACAATCTGTCGAGAATACTATATTTTTATTTAGGTGACGCATTTAATTTGTATAAATAAACATTACTAAATGATAATACTGACATAATTATACACTTATTTAATTCCTATATTAAAGAACAGTTTGTGCCTACTGAGTGGGCATGTACTTTTAATATGCAACGGATTTTGATGAAATATGGCCCAGCAAACGCGTCTTCGTGGAGCTGCATTTTGGTGGTTTCTGGACTTGCGAAGAATCAATTTCCGTGTCAATATTGTCAGTAAACACGGAAATGGATTCTTCGCAAAAACGACAGCAGTTTCCAAAGTACCGAGACCACCAAATGCAGCTTAACATAACACGCGTTTGATGAGTCATATTTCATAAAAACCCATTACATAATAAGGACAATATAAAAGAATACGTACCTTGAATCGGAGGCGCTTCTGTAAGCTTCAGTAATTGTTGTTTTTGTCGTAACCATGTGATAATGCATATTGTGTTAGTGTCTTCTGATATCAAGTTTATCAGGGTCAGCTCGGAAACGGTAGGCTCGGAATTCCTACGCGTGTTCTAGCATTGCCTGATAAACTTGATATCACAATACACGAGACTGGTATTTTCGATGTCGTGTTGTGTATTGATCACAGGCGATCGGCATGTTGATAGGATAGTATATTATACTTTTTTAGACATCTAAAACAAAATAAAATGGAGTCAGCCTATAGAGAAAGTATTATATTCAGTCTGTAGAGAAGTATCCATATAGACTGACTGCATTTTATTTTTTTTCTACATGTCTAAACAAGCATAATACACTTAACATTGTTTAATGAATACAACTTTGGGCTGTTGCGTTTACTTTATTATGACTCGTCGCAAACTTTAAACAGACCAACTGTTATTCATACGCAACTGCCCATGGTTTTATTACTTATATTTACACTGCATTTTTGGATAGTTTCAGATGTAAATAACCATATACGGCGTAAAAATAGGAATTTTATTGTTTTACGTCGTTTTGTCGCAATAGCGTGACGTTATTGACAACGACGATGAATGTCATGCAATCTAATGACGTCAAATTAACTTTAATAAATCAACAACGTCGCGCGACGTCACGTGGGGCTAATGTAATGTACTGGGATATGAACACAATCCGCTGAATGGGCGTTTCCATTATGGATTCCTGGACAGTGTAAATATTATCATATCAACATGCCGATCGCATGTGGTATTGATTAGATACGTATATCCGGACTAGGCCTACAACGGTTTAAAAATAACCGGACGTTTCATTGGACGAACGACGTCACATGACGTTATTGAATTGACGTCATTTTGATGACACAGCATAAACCAGTCCGCGTTCTTTTCGGATGCCCGGCCATGTCATATTTGCTAACTATGTATTATATAACGTTACCTGATAAATAGAATACCATGTTACATATCAAGTTTATCAGACTTGGTCCGGTTGCTCAAAACCTATCTTAGATTAGGTGTAGGCTATTAGTTTATTAAAGTGTCACATGTCATTTTTACAATCATAGCCTATGTATACATGAAACAGGGGCGGATTTGGGGAAAGGGGAGGGGGGTGTTGTCTAGTTACGAATGGATGGACGGTACGGGAGTAATTGCAAGAGTTACCGTTCGCAACTAGGGGGTTGTCCTATTTTCGAGCTCTTCGAAATGCATTTTCCTGTGTTTTACGGCATTTAAATTCAGACTCCAACTGGTGGTAAACTGTGATATATGTATACAAAACGACACTCAGCCACGTTTTTGCTTACGATACACTTTGGCAGTGGTGATGATTTAACAGTCCGAATCGGACTGTTAAATCATCACCACTGCCAAAGTGTATCAAACCCCATCAAACCCACGGTATCCCCCAATCAACGTGTATTGCACCTATTAACCCTTACATTGCTAACAAATATGTCGTCTGCTGTTTATTTTCTGTTTTTCTCATCAAACACATGTTTGGACAACACTTGAGTCTAAAGTGTTGTCAAATCACGTTTTTATTGAGAAAGAAGACAACATATAAAACAGCAGCAGACGATAATTGACATTTCCCGCATGCTAAGGGTTAGTGAATGCATATCAATACGCACCGGTGGCGTTAACTCCGCACAACGTTTCCCTCATGTCGCTACTCAACTCATCAGAACATATTAACATCGTATTGAAAATGCAGTCTGCCAGGGTCTTCCTGTCACCACTGAAAATGCAGGTCAAAGGTCATAGGCATGATGGGTATGTTAAAATCCGATGGCATATCCAATCCAATTTTAAAATATGGCAGTCAACGATTAACAACATAGGTCGAAGGTCATGCGAATGTTTGTAATCATTTTGCAAAAGATAATGTTAGAATACTGGGGGCCGTTTCACTAAACTTCGTACGACTAAAATGTTCGTAAATACAAAATTATGATAGTCTATAAATTGCACATCAACACTGTTTTCGTGTAAACAATTATTGGATTTACATTTAATGAGCATATGCTGCATATGCAGCATGTGCTCAATAAATGTAAATCCATCAATTGAAATTTCTAGACGATCCTAAATTTGCATTTACGAACATTTTAGTCGTACGAAGTTTAGTGAAACGGGCCCCATGTACATAGTACATAGAGAATAGTAGGTTAGTGCCGTGAATGGGAATACATATCTGGCCAGGCTTAGGAAACGGGATGGGCGAGGCTCTGCCAGGATCTTCGAGTCACCATTGAAAACACAGGTCAAAGGTCATGTGTATTGTTATCTGGTTATAATCAGATGGAAAATCATCCATTCACTGAAAACACAGTTCAGAGTCGTGAGTAACGCGTTACAAGACTAACAGTGAGTAACGCGTTAGAAATGGGCTGTAACGCGTTACATATCCTCTGTATTGGCGGATCGTGTCATAAATACAGCTTCTAACGTGTTAGAGTTCTAACGCGTTACTCTTGGTAAGTAACGCGTTCCTTCTCAGAAGTAACATGAGCTGTGATTGGTCAAGCAGTAACGTTTTACCAAAAATAAGTAACGCGTTACTCCTGCTTAAAACGCGTTAGATATTGATATTGTACTTATGACACGATCCGCCAATATAGAGGATTTGTAACGCGTTACATCCAATTTCTAACGTGTTACTCACTGTTAGTCTTGTAACGCGTTACTGTTGAGCAGTAACGCGTTACAAATATGTGTTTCACTATATAGTACATACAGTAGTAACGCGTTACTTCACACAAGTAACGCGTTACCTCTCTAACGCTTAGAAACGGCACTTATGACATGAATCGCCGTTCATGGATGTCATCGCTTTCTGTAAGTTTTGTACATGCAACTTGAATGGATTTTGATATGCTATTTTCCCGACCAATTCAATCGTCACAAAATGATTATCAGACTAAGCCATTTATGGCTAGGGGGTTAAATTACTTGTAAAATGTGTAGATCCTGATGAGACGGCTCGTTATGAGCCGGCTCATCTGGATCTACACTATTTGCAAACACCGCAATGAAAAGCTGTAGTGTTGAAAGGGTTAAATAACGCATTACATGCTATGATACTTGATTAAAGATGGGGTCCCGCACATCAGGATGTACATGTATTGTAGGGGTTATCTTTTATTGTTTCAACCATTAGATATGTCCTTAATATACACAACTAATTTGTATTACCTGGTACACTTATTGGAATTATTTTGCCTTATATGAATGACGGATTTTAATAATTTTGAAGTCGGGGGAGATAACCGCGTTTTCTCAAAATATTAACAAAAATCAATATTTATTCAACGGATAACAATATTTATTATATACCTACCCATGAAATACATAGTTATAGGATGTAAATAAAAGTCATATGTTCTCATCGATGAAATAAACGGCACTCGTGAAATATGGACATTCCACACCACTCGATGAACATATATGTCATATTCGTTGCAAAAATATGAATATCCTGTATTTATTCGTACAATGCATTTTGTGCTGTACACTAATAATACATTATAAGATATTGACAGCAGTCGTAATTAAGATTATACACACTATTTATTTAAATAATTAAAACTAATCACCATTTTATTACATGAACATGTACATACACTGGCGATCACCACTACCAACACGAAATTGAAATATTAGTTAAGACTGTATAAAAACACAGACACTTTCAATGTTAAAAATATGTGGAATAGTTACATAATTATGTACCCGCTTAATTTCCGTAAAGATGTATTTTTACATAATTTGAGGGCACCCACCGTTAATAGCCAGTGGTGCAGGTCCGGTCAAAGGTAAAGATGACATATTGATTATTATGTGGGAAAACAATACCTGCATGTGACATTGGACAGTAGAAGCATGTCGACCATCCTGTCATTCAGCGCAGTCACGGGGATATCTCCACGGTGGATGTACGGTTGGAAGCACGGACGGGTGGTCGCTCTACACGGGTCCTCGAACCCTGACACAGTATCTACAACAATCACATGTGTGGCTGTCAGTTGGGAAATGCGGCTTATGGGATTTGCGACGATTGTAGATCCAGATCAGCCTGTACATCCGCACAGTCTGATCAGGATCTGCACAGTTCGATATTCCATCAACTTGAATGAAACACCCGTCATGTATGGAACGCCAAATCTACATACACTCCAATAATTAATAATATAATTAATGCGAGTTAGCTAGCGTTAACTATAAATTATAGTTCGAATTGATTTAAAGTTATCTATAATAGATTTGGAGCTAGCTCCAATTCATTCGAAGAGCTCTCTAATTCATTTGGAGCTAGCTCTAAATCAATGCGAGCTACATGTAGCTCTAAAAGCCCGTCTAATTCATGTTCTTTCTAAATGAATTAGAGCTAGCTCCAAATGATTTAGAGAACTCTTCAAATTAATTGAAGCTAACTCCAAATGAATTAGCGCTAGCTCAAATTGATTTTAAGAGAGCATTAAATATATGTCTTTTGGACCTCTCTCCAAATAACTCAAATAATTAGAGCTATCATTAAATCAGAATGTCCATTGATGCATATTCTAATTTATCCCGTCAACACAGTGTGTATGTGCCGTGAAACACGGTGCCGTGAAACATTTTTGATATCCAGTCAATACTATTTTTGCATTTTACAGCCATTTGTAGGTGTTGACGGGATAAATAGAATAGTAGGTAAGTGCCGTGAATGGGAAAACATATCTGGCGCGGCACGGAAACGGGATGTGCTCGGCAGAGCCTCGCCTATCCCGTTTCCTGAGCCTTGCCAGATATTTTTTCCCATTCACGGCACTAACCTACTATTCTCTATATGTGGCTGTTGCTGGAGAAATGGAGCGTATGGGATTTGTCATAGGAAAATCGTTTTTTCGCAGTAAAATCAATATTTGATGGAATGTCATCAAATAATTTTTTTTGGGGAGGGTGACTTTTCTGTTAGTGATGAAAAAGTACTTACTTTTAAATATTTTTTAGATTTGATGTGTTTAATAGCCAAAAGTTCGTCGGCAGCAAAACGTGGAACAGACAGTAGTTTAGTACATGGATATCGATACTCACCGTTGTTGGTGATTCCACACAGCGTGTCCCGCATGTCGCTACTCAACTCATCAGAACAGGTTAACATCGTATTGAAAATGCAGTCTGCCAGCGTCTTCATGGCACCACTGAAAACGCAGGTCAAAGGTCATAGGTATGATGGGTATTGTTAAAATCCGATGATATATCCAATCCAATTTTAAAATGTAGGATCTGATCAATTGATTTCCAGTGGGGGGGGGGGGGGGGTGCGGGCAATCCCAAAATCAGAACAGCAGGTCGAAAAAATTATATGTTCATCCCTGCAATTAGAATAACAACAAGACCTGGTGCCAGGTCCATACCACACCAAAGCCACCTAGTCCTGGCGCTGGCACATACCCCTGCTTACAACAAAAGAGGCAAAATGTTTGACAATTTAAATCAGCTACATACTCCATTACCATAATATTTCTCGCAGGATATTTTGTGGTGACAATGAATGGCGGCCATTTTTCAAAATGGCCGCCATAAAATAGGGCCCATGTATAGGGCACAGGAACACACTAAACACATTACTAATACTATTGAATCATTTGGTAGATGGAGACATCTTAAAACTCAAAATGGTCGCCACGAAAATATGTTTTTGTCCATATTGCAGTATTCTATTCATTCAATGGAATACTTTTAGTGTTTGTTTTACACAGGTTATTAGACCTAAATATCAAATAAGAATACTGGTTATAAAAGTGCAAACTTGTAATTTAAATTTCAAAATTGCCACCGATGCATGTTGTTTTCTGCCCATATATCAGCATTCGGTACCAGAGAACACAACATGAACATGTGTAACAACATATTTTTGGCAGCCAATATCTAATTTCAAAATGGCCAGCGATAATAATCTTTTTTTATCCATATTAATATCTCTACAAACTGAATTAAGATAGATTTTCCGTTCATATTTGATCTAAAATTACATGCATATCTCAGTAGGTATCAAAATATAATATAGATACTTATCACTTTATTGGTGCATGTCAAATCTCCTAGCTCTAAGATAATACACACGTTGGTCTCCAGCACCTTAAGAGTGGTGCCATGAAAAAGAAGCGAATACATGTCATCATCATCATCAGCAGCAATAATAACAACAACCTGAGTGAGCGCTTGCAATTGCTATTGTGCAATATTTTTCAAGACAATTACTTACTGTTTACCTACTTATCTGTGTTAATAACACTCTCTAGAATAGTACTAGCAGAATGTCTTCCAACAGAGTTAGTTGCTGTATCGGGTGTGATGCCTGCTTGGGGCGGAATCCATGCTCTGATCACACGTGCACAAGCTCCACTAATGCGAGTAGGTTTCCTTCAGTCATTCAACACCCTGTAACTGAATATGCTACTGAGAGGAAATCCCTTACTAACATCCAGTGTTGCCGTAAGCAACTAAATCAGGAGAGCATGCATGTAGTGTCATATGAAGGCGTGTTCTACATCGTAGTTGATATTGTCATGGCAGAGTCTGAGCAATTTAGTGACCTCTATCCAATGCTTGGTTCCTTTCACATGGCAAATGTTCTGCTTCGCTGTGCTGGACGCTACCTCTCCGGTAGTGACTTTAATGATGCCCTCATTGAGACTGAGAACGGAAAGAAAACTCTGGTTTGAGCTCTCTCATGAGCACATTATGATAGAGCATTCCAAGGCATGCTGATTGCATCTGATATATTGACAGCACTAGCATGGCAGGCATTCTGGAACTCCCGTGAATATGAGAAGCCACAGTCTGTGGTTGAGTTGAAACACGCTCTAATTGGAAAGAAGCGTGATGTTTGTCCAGATAAGTTTGTATCTGCTGCTGCTGGTGCTTGCGATGCTGTTCGAACTCAGTTTGTGGTATTTCTAAATGAGTGTCAGGGAAAGTCTGAGCTTTATTAATATATTGGTGTGTATCAGCAGATTGTCAGTGTAATCACACAGCTCATCACTGCTGAACAGGATGGGAACTGGCCCCTCCATGTAAGAGTTGTCCGTTCAGCTATATCGATTTTGAGGGAGTTTGGCACAGTATTGAACATATACAGGTTCTAGAAAATGAACACCCTGCTCTGTATCATATCTTTCTGAATGTATTCTTGGTGGTACGAGATTGGATTGATGCCGTGTTTTCTGCTGTGTTCGGTGGCATGAAACTGGAGCAGTCAATAAACCGTTTCTCACAAGGTCCATGCCTCGGCCTTAAATGACCTTATCTGTTGATAGGCCGTTAAACCCCAACAAACATACACACACAAGATCCAGGTGGTCATGTTATTCTGGTTAGTTCTGGTGATGATTGTAGCTGAATTTGATCTGTTGTACCAAGGAAATCCTCGCTATTCACAACCTGCTCCAGCAGCTGACCATTGTTCAGACTCGAAGCAACCCATTCTCCATTATGGTCCCACATGTGCCGCTACACAACCTTGTGACAACGATTGCTGTTGCTGAAAAAATCAAGGTGAGGATCCTTGAGGCCATGGAGCATGGAGAGAAGGCATACAAAGTTATGTGACAAAAGCAATATACAGAGAAGGTAAAGAAGAGTGTCACACTCTCCAAAATCAGTCGTCTTTCATTCAATTCCAAGTGTGACGATTAATCACCACCTCCAGACAATAGTGACATCGAAGGACAATTCCATGGTATGAAGGGACATAGAAATCGCAGCCATGCGAGGCATGTCACAAGAGGAAATCTACTATCATGATCTCATTCAGGAAAGTCCGCTATTTGATGGTGATATTACCACTAAGTCAGATAAGTCACAATTAGTAGCTCAGCTGGAGAAAAAAAACCTAGATCAGACTGACTATCGCTTAAACCAGAATTCTTCTCTTAACGAATATGCAGGTGTGTGAAACTTTTGGTGGGGCTATCACTCAGATTGTTCAAGAGTAGTTCCGAGACATGTTCTTCGACCATGACCTATTTGATTTATGACAGCTATAATGAAATGTCCATAACAGTTGGTGAAAGGATGTGCAGCAGGGCATGTGAGGGTGGTAGTATCGACATGACGAAGACATCTGAGTCAGTCCCGATTCCTCAGCAAATGGAGAAGCCATAACAAGCAGAAGCTTCAATTATTGGCTAGGGACATAGCCATCCGGGATATGAGTATGGGTGTGCTCAGTGGTATGGTTGTGGATGAGGAGATTATGTCTGCTGGGACGAAGCATGATGCCGGTTGTCCTATGATTCAAGTACCAGCGTTGAACAGCTACCATAGTTCTTCTTCGCTATGTATCTCACTTGCTCCAGATTGGCGTATTGGAAGTATGGATACAGTTTGGCGCTCACTGGGCATGCAAAGTGAATGATTCCCCCACATATATTCATGACAAACTAGGGCAAGCGTTCTGCTATGCCGTCATTAAAGCCCATATAATAACTTGTGATGACCGTCTTAGCAAGATGGGAACCAAACATGCAGCTCTGGTCTCCAGTCCAGTTGGCTACCTCTTCCAGCATGAAGACATGAAACTTGCAGTACATTATCTGGTAATTGTATGGGCAGGCGCTCGCAGTAAGACTACCACGTGTACCTTTGACCGACTGTGAGTTGCCACCAACATCAAGCGTAATCAGGGGTCATATTAGAAAAGTCTTCTTCGTTATACGGAATGCAATTACTCTTTTCACTGCCAGTCGCATTGTTGATCCACTCGACTATGGCCGGGTGAAGGAAGATGGCAGTCTGTTGCCCCAAAAATGCCTAAGACCCATATCACCAGAAAACTTGAACCAGTGTGGTTTCGATGGTAAATGCCAAACCAATAGGTGCTCATACAAGAAACGTCATGTTCCGTGTATTATCTTTTGTCAGAAGAAGGTAAATGGTCCTAAATGTGAGAATACAAAATAAAAGCTGACTGATTAATATGAAGTGTGTTACCACAGTGTTGGTAAAATGCAAGCTAACACACCAAACATGACTTAATAATAAAATTACAGCAGGGTCAGTAGACATTGCCCTGTAACCTGTAAGTGTATGTAAGCTGTATTTAGCTTACTGATCAATGTAAAACAGTAATTGCATATGCTGTCCAGATGAAAGGTATATGAATTATTAACTGTAAATTTGAAAATAGATACATAGACACTGGCTACAGGTAATATAGGTAATTAAAGTGTCCATTGTTAGGGTTATATTTTATTGTTTCAACCATTAGATATGTACACAACTAGCAATTAATTTGTATTATTGGCATTATTTTGCCTTATATGAATGACGGATTTTAATAATTTTGAAGTCGGGGGAGATAACCGCGTTTTCTCAAAATATTAACAAAACTAATCACCATTTTATCACATGAACATGTACATACACTGGCGATCACCACTACCAACACGAAATTGAAATATTAGTTAAGACTGTATAAAAACACAGACACTTTCGATGTTAAAAATATGTGGAATAGTTACATAATTATGTACCCGCTTAATTTCCGTAAAGATGTATTTTTACATAATTTGAGGGCACCCACCGTTAATAGCCAATAGTGTAGGTCCGGTCAAAGGTAAAGATGACATATTGATTATTATGTGGGAAAACAATACCTGCATGTGACATTGGACAGTAGAATCATGTCGACCAGACTGTCATTCAGCGCAGTCACGGGGATATCTCCACGGTCGATGTACGGTTGGAAGCACGGACGGGTGGTCGCTCTACACGGGTCCTCGAACCCTGACACCGTATCTACAACAATCACATGTGTGGCTGTCACTTGGGAAATGCGGCTTATGGGATTTGCGACGATTGTAGATCCAGATCAGCCTGTGCATCCGCACAGTCTGATCAGGATCTACACCGTTAGATATTCCATCAATGAAACGCCCGTCATGTATGGAACGCCAAATCTACATAAACTCCAATAATTAATAATATAATTAATGTAAGTTAGCTAGCGTTAACTATAAATTATAGTTCGAATTGATTTAAAGTTATCTATAATATATTTGGAGCTAGCTCCAATTCATTCGAAGGGCTCTCTAATTCATTTGGAGCTAGCTCTAAATCAATACAAACTAGCTCTAAAATCCCGTCTAATTCATGTTCTCTTTAAATGAATTAGAGCTAGCTCCAAATGATTTGGAGAACTCTTCAAATGAATTGAAGCTAATTCCAAATGAATCTTTTCGACCTCTCTCCAAATAATTTAGAGCTCTCTCTAAGTCTTTGAGTTTATGTAGATTTAGCGCTCCATAGTCATGGTTCTAACAAGCAGAACAGACTGCTATCATGTTACAGGAGTGTGCTATTTAATAAGGAGCAGAAATCCCATACGCTCCATTTCTCCAGCAACAGCCACATATTAGAATATGCATAAATGGACATTGTGATCGAACGCCAGATCTACATAAACTCGAATAATTATTGCTAGCTCTAAATAATTAGAGCTAGCATTAAATATGTATAGCTATCTGAAAATCATTTGAAGAGCTCTCTAAATCATTTCGGGCTAGCATTTAATAATTTGAGCTAGCATTAAATATTTTAGTGAGCTCTTCAAATGATTTGGCTCCAAATATTTAATGCTAGCCCTAATTATTGAGAGCTATCATTAATTATTTGAGTTTATGAAGATTTGGCGTTCCACATACATGGAGGCTAAATCGCATGAAGATACAACACTGGTATTTTAGACAGGTGACTATCGTGGGCAAAATGATACATCTGACATCTTGATGACGTTCCAACAACAACCACATACAAGAAGATAGAATACTGGCTATTACAGAGAGGTGGCTATTGTAGGAAGGTCAACTCTGGAATCCCGTGAATGTCTCTACAACAGCAGCACATATGAAGACACGTGTAGACAGAACAGGGCTTCCCAGAGAACTAAATAAAAGGTCAGGGTTCACAACTACTTACTAGTGCACTGTAGTTCATTTTAATGCTCACTTCCAGTGCACTGGGACTGTTGACGTGGTGCATTCCATGAGATAGAGTTGTTCAGCTAATTCTTTTTTATATTCCAATTTCAAATCCTTTACTACGGTGGCACAGAGGGGACATGGAAATCTTTTTTACTTTCGCGTGCGCACGCAATAGATTTTGCGTGCGCACACGATAGGGTTTTGCGTGCGCACGCGATAGCTTTTGCGTGCGCACGCGATAGGTAAACATGCGCACGCGATAGCTTTTGCGTGCGCACGCCGCGATAGGTAAAACATATCGCGTGCGCACGCAAAAGCTATCGCGTGCGCACGCAAAAGCTATCGCGTGCGCACGCGAAACCTATTGCGTGCGCACGCGAAAGTAAAACATATGTCCATGTCCCCTCTGTGCCACCGTACTGATCACATCTTTGATATATTTTTGAGTTTTGTTTCTGAATTTACACAGTACATGGGCAATGTATGGACATGACATTGTGATCACGCAGCTAGATCACGTTCGTCCGCATGTACGATCACGAAAGCTCGCTGATTATCTCCTCGTACATGCGGACGAACGTCATCTGACTGGCTAATAATGTTTTAATTATTGGTCATTTGGGTTGTAAACGGGTTTCAGCATTTGTTTTATCCGTATAAAAAGTATACTTATTAAAATATATGTGGCTGTGACTGGATAAATGGGGATTATGTGGTTTGCGACCAGTGTAGATCCATATCAGCCTGTGCATTTTCACAGTCTGATCAGGATCCGCACTGGTCGCCATTCCATCAATGAAATCTCTGTCGTGCTTTTAATAAGCAATGCAGATCGTTATCATGCTACAGGAGTGGTCTATTTGATCAGGAGCTAGACTGGTCTAAAAACCCATACGCTCCATTGCACCAGTGACGGCCATATATAAGACACATGTTTACTGTCTGTTCCACGGTCTGTGCCTACGTATGAACTTTTGGCTATTAAACACATTAAATGTAAAACATATTTAAAAGTACGGTAAGTACTTTTTCATCAATAGCAAAAAAGTGAACCTCCCCAAAAATTTCCATCAAATATTGATTTTATTGCGAAAAAACGATTTTCCTATGGGAATTTAACATGGGGGCTAAAAATACTTTTTTTTTTTAAATATTTTTTTTATTTGTGGACCGATTTTCAAAATCTAACTTTTGTTTTCTTAGTTACATCATTTTCAAGCTATTTCGCCAGTTTCTGAGTCAATTTCCAAACATTTTCATTTTTTCATCCTACAGGATCAAAAAACGAAAAGTTTTAGAAATTGACTCCCCATGTTAAATTCCCATAGGAAAATCGTTTTTTCGCAGTAAAATCAATATTTGATGGAATTTCATCAAATAATTTTTTTTGGGGAGGGTGACTTTTTTGTTATTTATGAAAAAGTATTTACTTTTAAATATTTTTTAGATTTGATGTGTTTAATAGCCAAAAGTTCGTCGGCAGCAAAACGTGGAACAGACAGTAGTTTAGTACATGGATATCGATACTCACCGTTGTTGGTGATTCCGCACAGCGTGTCCCGCATGTCGCTACTCAACTCATCAGAACAGGTTAACATCGTATTGAAAATGCAGTCTGCCAGCGTCTTCATGGCACCACTGAAAACGCAGGTCAAAGGTCATAGGCATGATGGGTATTTTTAAAATCGATGGTATATCCAATCAAATTTTAAAATGTAGGATCTGATCAATTGAATTCCAGTCTGAACGAGTGGAAAATTAAAAATGTGTGAAGGTCTGTTTGATACTTATTTGTGTACATGGCGCAGAAACGTGCCACGCCTAATTTATTAATAGCCTGCATCCTCGTCAATATACAGTTACTGTCTGTTCCACGTTTTGCTGTCAACAAACAATTGGTCATTAAACACATTAAATTTAAACAAATATTGAAAAGTAAGTACTTTTTCATCAATAACAAAAAAAATCCACCCTCCTTAAAAAAAATTATTTGATGAAATTCCATCAAATATTGATTTTATTGCGAAAAAACGATTTTCCTATGGGAATTTAACAAGGGGAGTCAATTTCCAAAACTTTTAGTTTTTTTATCTTCAATGATCAATTTCGTTTTGTTGAAGGATCAAAAAACTTTTTTTTTTAAAAATCTATTTTTAGCCCCCATGGACCAATTCGGTCCCCATTGTTAAATTCCATACACATAGGAAAATAGTTTTTTCACATTAAAATAAATATTTGATGGAATTTCATGAAATAATATTTTTTGGGGAGGGTGACTTTTTTGTTATTGATAAAAAAGTACTTTCTTTTAAATATTTTTTAGATTTAATGTGTTTAATGGCCAAAACTTCGTCGGCAGCAAAACGTGGAACAGACAGTAGTTTGGTTGTTTGTTGGTGTTAAACGGCCTATCAACAGCTAATACCATTTAAGGCCGGATCAACGTGTTCGATCCCGTATTAAACCTGCTGCATTGGGGGGGGGGGGGGGGAAGAAGGGGGGGGGGGGGGGGGGGGCGGATCCCAAAATCAGAACGCAATATGACATCGAAAAAATTATATATTCATCCCTGCAATTAGAATAACAAGACCTGGTGCCAGGTCCATACTTTAGTCTAGTCAATCTATGAGATTTTGGCACCTAACCCACCACAATTTGCAAAGTTTTTTTCTCTTCACAATGCATTTTAGAGATGTCCCTAGAACAACATATTCAAAATGCACTTCAGGGAAATATGTCTAATTTGCATACATCCAAGATGGCCGCCATAAAAATGACACCCGTTCTAAAACAGACATATCTCTGCTTCTACTTGGCAGATTAAGCTGATTTATGGGTCAAGTTATGGAGTTCATTGAGTGACCAATCAAATTAAATTAGTTTCATGACCTTCATAGGTCAAATTCATAAATCAAGGTCAAGGTCAAACACGAAAATCACTATTTCATTTTTGCCATATTTTTGCATATCGCCGCTTCTACAATGAGGATTAAGACAATTTTGGGGTATATCATACTGTCTTAGGTGCCCAAACAAATATAATCGGTTTCATGAACTTCGCTTGGCAAGTTCATGGATCAAGGTGAAGGTCAAACACGAAAGTCACTATTTTCAGCCATTTTAACCATATTTTTACATGTCTCTGCATGTACATATGCGGACTATGACATTATCAGGACATATAATGATAGTCCATTAGATAGCCAATGATTTGTAACTGATTTCCTGAACTTCAAAGGTAAAGTTCTCGGAACAAGGTCAATGTCGAACACAAAAAATAAATATTTTCAGCCATTTGTCAAATGGAGATCTTGCTTCAAACAAACAATATATATATCATTATCAAGCATCATAAGTGTGTTAGCGGATAAAGAGCTAGGCAGACCACGCATGTCATGGGCCACATTTTATATAAAAAAAATAATGTTACCATACGTCGTGGTCCTGCAAAAAGTACAGAAGGGCAATTACATAGGGCAGTCTTCAGTGTTGTACTTTCCTATGATTGACATGAATGCAAGTGATCTCAGATCATTATCAAGCAAGTAGTATAAAGGGAGTCAAAATGATACCACCTACGGTGGCATCATTTCCACCCCCATATACTACTCCCACCACCCCCGAAAAATCCAAAATTGGTTAACGAGGAAATTGTCTCCCACCACCCCGAAAAATCCAAAATTGGTGTCGTAAATACATCATGTTGTTTTCACGTCCAATTGAACAGATAAAACGATAGTCTTAAAAAGGATTTATTTTTGTCTCGTTGTCATAAATACATCATGTCTTTTTCACGTCCAATTGAACATATAAATCCCATAGGTTATAATAAAATATTATAACAAAATGGATAATAAAATACACAACGAATTGGAATTTTGTAATGACTTTTATGGAGAATTTTACGCTGTTTCTACAGTATTAAACCACGATAAAATGACAATACTATGTTGTATCGAATACATGAAATATCAGCTTAATTTATTACGCTGCGATAAAAACGTTGCATTTACAATATTAAACCGACAATTATGTCGCCGGTATAAGGATCAAATTTGTGTAATGAAGCGACTAAATAGGATCAATTGGATAGGAGAAACACTACCGAAATATTATCAAACTAATTTTATAAAACAGTTTAAAATCAAAGATTCGTTGACGGATATGCGTTTCTATGATATCGCTTTTAACGAAGAAATTGATTAGAAGAAATTGGAAATTATTAGAAGAAATTGGAAATTATTATTGAAGAAATTGGAAATTTAAAAAATTATTATTGAACAGAACTAATTTATGTTATGAATCACACCAAGCAGACGACAATGTTTCAATTACACGTGTTATGAACATGTAAATTAGGTGTCCCACCTTACACGTATATTAAGTGTCCATTTTATAGAGAGATTTACACAATTACGTCTTCCGGGATGGAAAAAATAAACACACTGTAATATATTAATACACACAACGGAATTTGATAGACCTTATTTCGATGGTATGTAAACTGGGCTATCAATTTACACAGGTGGTGTGTAACAGTTTATAAACACTTAGTGAGGGTTATATAGTTCACGAATTTCCGGGATGGTTCGTTATTTAATTAATTTTAATAAAATATTTATAATTTAAAGCGGAACACCCCCTATTATATTAATATATATAAAAGAATTAATTAATAACAAATAACATTTTTATTTTTTTTTTATTTCACCAGAAAAGTTAGGTTTATATACGAGAAATAAACACAGTTCATTGTCGGGACGCCGGCACTAATATCTCAACAGTGAGATAGGTTTCGCCACATGTACTTCACTCTGGCCGCTCTACACATTATAGCGGATGGAGGTAATGAAGAGGAGGGGTCCGCGGTATCGGTCCAATGATGGGGTGGAGGAGATGTGAGCGTGACACATCCCACTAAGCCAAAAAAAACGAGAAGAGAAGAGATTTAAAGCGAAGGCTTAGTGGGATGGGCCCAGAAGGGTTTTGCTGGCGCGGGTTCGAGCCTCTGTAGGACCTAAACTTTTTTTTTTTAATTGTTAATAATTTTCCTAAAATTAATTAATAAATTGTTTACTGCACCAATATAATTAATAATTTTGAAAAAATAGGAAAATTATTATTTTTTAAAAAATAATTTTATAAAATATCACAATGGTGCTGTAACATTTCCTCCGACTTTATTTCCAAGTTTTACCCTAAATTTATCCCAATCAGTACACTCAATTTTGGGCATGGTGGCGCGCGCCTTGATTCTTATATCATTTTTTAATTCTTCAAATCATCCCCATTACCCCATTTTCCGTTCCACCACGGATTCAAACTCTAAAAAATTTTGATATATTTTCTTATCGGCCAACGCTTTGGACACATAACGTCGATGCTATTTTTCTTAGACCTAGCGAGAACGGATATTCTATCATGTTTTCTACTTTTTTTCTCGAGTTTTCCACCCACCCACCGCCCTAATTACCATACAAAGTGTTCCAGATAAAACGGTAATTCCACTCAAAACCCCTGCAAGTGGAATCATTACAATTGTAGATAGCGTTGCAGCAGTCCCCGCCCCACACAACACAGAAACACTTGCCAGAACCGTAACTAGATGCTTCAGCTATGTTTGCCGTCGCGCTTATATTTTTTATTTTAGCGGGTGTCTTTTTCGATTTGCACATTCCTCTAACTAAAATATCCATGCATAGCGACGATATTATTCAACAACCTAAAATCTGAAACTTCTTTCGTTCATTGGATATAGTGTTTGGGGTAGTGGTTTTATTGAGAGTTGGTATACAGTGGATTGGGTTGGACGTGGGTTATTGAGAAGTTTGGATAAAACAGTGATTGGTTGGAGTGGTATTGAGAGTTGAATATAGTGATTCGTTCATATTTAAATTTTAGTTCAATATATTAGTATTTACACAATAAGTTACAATTAACAATAGACAATAGTGGAAGAACTCTCTGAGTCACCGATTTTCGTAACAAAGTTAATAACACTACCTTGGGAAAGTCTAATTCGATCATTACCGGCGAACGAAACAATCGTCGAACTATCTCCAGAGATTTTAGTGACTCCAACCCCCCGTTCTTCCCCATCTACTACAATATTTATCGCGACCGCGCCCACAGGTTTACCATTAGCATTAACCGAGCAGACCGCCATTTGGATAACTTCACCTGCAGCTGTCATAGTGTATCCCCCATATTTATTACTCGCTTTGGCACCGAACGAATATTCATAGTGCCCCACAACCAATGGGCCCCGCTTCTCAGCCCAAATCTGTTATGACACGTTTTGGTGTTTTCATTGTTTTTCACTATTCCGGCAAGCGCCCTGTTTGCGTTATATGCCTTAGTACGAATCTCATAAGAGGCCTCCTCAAGAGCTTTGGTCGCGGCTATACGATCATGTTTCAGTTTCAGGAACTTCGGTTATTTTTTCCATCTAGTTCGGTAAGTGCCGCTTCTCTGCTGAGAGAGTCCTCTAAGCGCAACGCATCATATGCCTCCGTAATGGTCGCCTGGTGGCCTTCTAAGGCTTTATCAATACCCGACCGGGCCTCTTTTTGAAATTCGGTTATTTTTCCATCTAGTTCAGCAACCGCCGCCTCTCTGATGAGAGAGTCCTCTGAGCGCAACACCTCATAAGCCTTCGCAATGGCTACCTTGTGGTCTTCTCGGGCTTTCTCAACCCCCGACCGGGCCTCTTTTTGAAATTCGGTTATTTTTCCATCTAGTTCGGTAAGTGTCGCTTCTCTTGTTTGATAGAGTCCCTCTAAGAGCAACACCCTATAAATGCTTCCGTAATATCCGCCTGGTGGTCTTCTCGGGCTTTCTCAATACCCGTTCGGACTCCATCAAGATCAAACCGGGTCTCTTTTTTAAATTCGGTTATTTTTTTTCGTATATGTCAGTAAGTGCCGCTTCTCTGTTGAGAGAGTCCTCTGAGCGTAACGCCCCATAAGCCTCCGCAATGGCCTCTTTGTGGTCTTCTCGGACCCCCTCAACCCCCGACCTGGTCTCTTTCAGAAATTCGGCTATTTTACCGTCTAGTTCGGTAAGTGTCGCTTCTTTACTATGAGAGTTCTCTAAGCGCAACGCATCATAAGCCTCCGCAATGGCCTCCTCAAGGTTCGACTGTGGTCTTCTCGGACTTTATCAATACCCGACGGGTCTCTTTTCGAAATTTGGGTTATTTTCTTTTTTTATCTAGTCAGTAAAGTGCCGCTTCTCTGATGAGAGAGTCTTCTGAGCGCAACACCTCATAAGCCTTCGTAAGGTCCGCCTGGTGGTCTTCTCGGGCTTTCTCAATACCCGACGTGGCCTCTTTTCGAAAATCGATTATTTTCCCGTCTAATTCAGCAAGTGTAGCTTCTTTGCTGAGAGAGTCTTCTAAGCGCAACGCATCATAAACCGCCGTAATGTCAACCTGGCGGTCTTCTCGGGCTTTATCAATCCCCAACCGGGCCTCTTTTCTAAATTGGTTATTTTTTTACCTAGTTCGTTTAGTTCCGTATGCGTTTCTTCACGACTTTGTGTATTCACAGCCAGGGCATATTCTCTAAGTTGTGATAGTAGACTTTTGTGAATCTCGTCCGTGGCCCTCGATATAGTTCTATTGATCAAGGCCTTTGTTTTTTGGGTAGTTAAAAAGTCGCCCTCTGTCGGGATGAAATCCCCTTCTGCCGGTTCCAAATTATTTGAATTTGTCACCCAATCGGAAGAAACTACCTGGTCCGTATATACTCATAATGTTGATAATATATATTACGAACATACGTTTAATTCTAAATAATTAATTTGAAAATTTCTAGGACTACCGAAATCGGGTAATCGTTCTTCAACTCTCGCCCTTTATCATCAAGAATAGAAATCTTCAACTCGTGGATGTGTCCCGATTCCAAAACTTTCATCTCGGGGTGTGGGAAGTCTAAGGTCACAGTCTCGCCATAGAAACAGTCGCTGGCGGGCACAGTTTTAAGTAATGTGCTGGGGGATCCGTCTACCGTGTTGTACGATGTGTTCACCCGATCAAGGTGCACCCCGAGAGTTTTCGTGAAGGCGAAGTTTACTGGGGTATCGCCGTGGTAATAACCCACGGGGAAGACAAAGTGCAACGGGAACACTCGCCCTTCATCCTCGTTGTCAGGGGGTGCAAATTTAAATCCTAACATTGAGGCCAACCCCGGAGTGATCTTTATTTTTTTATCAACGTCCAATGTCGCAATCCCCGTGGCTTTTGAGACTGTGAGAGTGACATTATCAGGCATATTCCTTGCGATTAAAGCTTGGACATCTCTGAAACCCCAAAGGCCAGGAAGTGTTGCGACAGCTGATTCCCGAATGCGTCTCTCTACTTCTGCAGGACTATCGGCGGTCTCTAGATCTACACCATCTACGGAAAAGATAACCTCTGGCCGTTCTATTACCTGCCCGACTGAGTTGATCTCCTTATACAGTTCAATGTTTTTCCACCCAACCGTGAAGGTGATTGATCTAAGGCCTACCCGGCGTTGTCCGCAGCAGTTGTCTATTAATTTTTGAAGTTCACAACTCTCTTTTTGAACATTAGTTATAGTAGCAAACATAATAATATCTTTCAATGGATACCAAAGCATTTAGCTTTAACTCTAATGTAAAGTACGCGGTCGGAGGTAAATACACACAAAAAGACGTTGTTAACCCCCTTGTACACCCAACCGTAACGGTTAGACCGGACAGTGGCTTTGCCACCAACTTCCTTAATATCTTTGAACAATATAGGCTGCCAAGATTACTACGATGGAGGTGGTAAACGGGTGGAAAGCAACACCGATGCAGTTTTGGCAGAACCAAATAAATTTCGCTGTATGGTGCGGCAACAGCCGGGTGTGGAGTTTCATATAAAGACCATCTGACATCCAAGAATGTCATGCTCCGAAGTGTTCTAACAACTTTCACACGTATTATACTATTAGGAGGATTCTCAAAGAACACTAGGTATTATCACTACCTCAAGACGACGCCCCTGGGATCCCCATTTCCAACGCATCACCGTATGGCCTTTGAAAGACTGTGTAACGAATTTAACGTTTCAAAAGACGCGGACTGGAGACAGAAAGCATTTTCCTACCAGCACCGGCCTCGGGGACGTTCTCATTCACGGCCAGTCCGGGAATTGGACACAGACTGATTTTAGACACGATCACTCCGGTGACCACATCGTCAGTCGGAACGCCGGGAATTTTGACCCGCGACTATGACTTTCGGGCCGGAAGTGTCTGGAGGTCGGCACTGTGGCGTGTTTTCTTGTAAAATGTTACCTCCGAAACTGGCTCACGTCGATTACATACAGCAGGCTGCTGAGGTTCAGAACGCGTGGGGTACATTTATGTTAGATACGGGTCTAGGGTTCACGCAGGCCGGGGTTACTCGCGTCAACGACTCCATTCGCACGTACGTCTGGGCCATCCTCGGCGCACAGAAGCAAACTCGCAGTTCTATACTGGGCATGGGAACAGCGTTTGATGCACAAAAACAATTCTTGGCACTTGTAGAGGACGCCATCTCAGCTAGGGTGGACCTGGAGAAGGCGATCCAGAATTATCAAGACGTTTTACAGAATGCCAGCACCCCAGTAGACTATGTATTTGGAATAGGTCTTTATATGGCGCCGAGCAATATGATACTACGAGACGACCCGGTTGACGGTTACAATAATCAGATCGTAATCGCCACCGCCAATCAAAAAATCGGCTACAACGGTAACGTGAACACGGATATCATCAAGCGCACCCCCAACAGTGGAACCGATTTCATAAAACACAAAATGGATACACCTCCACCAATTCGTAAATCGAACCCAGTACCCCCAATTCGTAAATTGGATGAACCATCGAGATCCATCAACAGACCAATCGCGATTGGAGAGAAACACCAATCAATTACAAATTGGGTGAAATTGGAAGCACAACACACGAGGAGGAGAAATTAGGGCTCGTCATCGCCCTCGTGGCGATCGGATTATTTACGCTTTGGTTGTAGGAACTCTCTGACAGAGAATAATAGGAGACCGGCGATTGCCACGATTAAAGCCCAAGTATTATTGGCGAGCCATCCGACCGTTTTTGATAATATAGATAGCAAGTAAGAAACGATACTTCCGATCAGTCCAGGTAGTGCGGCAGCCAACTTTCCTGCTAATTTAGCCAGGAGATTGGCGAGGGCTTTTAGTTGTTGTTTTTTTATTTTTTTATCCATTCTTTTACCCCACCGGATGGTGCTGGTGCTGGTGCTGGCGCTGGAGCTGGAGCTGGTGCTGGAGCTGGTGCTGAACCACCCGTGATAGATAGAACTAGAGATGATATAGATAGAATTAGGTCGATATAATCATGCTGAAAGCCGCGATGACGGTTATTATCGTGACGCCCTTCTCTCTGAACAGAGTGCGAATACGCGCACCGAGTGTAGTGTCCTCGTGCAGGACCCTCGAGATTGTTTCGCGGCTCCGACTTAATTGACCGGAAAGCGTCTCACGGTTAATCGAGGCAGCCTCCAATCGAGCTTCTCTTTCGTCCCGCAACGACCGCAGGAGTTTGTTGATCCGCTCGGTAGATTCTCTATCGCCCCGTGCTTCCTTTATTTTTCTTTCTTCTAGAGCGATATGTTTGTCCAGCGCTGAGAGTTTGGAGAGGTTATTAACTAGTTCGCCCCGAGTTGTTTGCAGAACCTTATCGAGTCCCCGGAGTTCGCGAAGAGGTAACGGTGCGTCAAACTTCGTGCCGTTTATTTCGTTGACCGTGGTTTCAATCGTGTTAATGACGTCGGTGGCTACGCGAGGGATCTCGCTGAGCTCGATCGTTTCTATAGTGGCGGCCGTCTTCTCCAGCGTTTCGTCGGTAGACTGTAGGGTTTTTACCATTTTTGTAGGCAGCGGCGCCCGAATGTCGTCGAGCACTCCGAGAGCTCGAGCGAGTAGTGCTCCATATCGCTTCAATGAAGAGGGTCTGAGGAACTTGTTTGGGTGGTTCTTGTACGTCAGCAACTTCCAGGTATTACCCCATTTAACCCACAGGTCTCCTCTTTTAGTGCTGCGAAACTCCAACGTGGCCTCGATGCCGCGTTTAGACACTATACTCTCCCACCGTTTTCACCAGAGTATCCGTTTCCTTGGTAGACGCCAGCTCATTCTTGGAGATCCCCTCAGGAATCTTGGCACCGCCCGCCCATACCGGAGTTTTGGATTTGGCCTCCCACGTTTCGAAATGTGTACTCGCCTCGGGCGGGTACTCTATGAAGGACGTTTCGTCGAGCATATTATCGAAGTAGTCATCATCGTCCAAGCCCTCTAAGCGGGTATATGGATCGATATCATCATCATCATCATCTGCTAGGTAATATTCTCGGTCGCCCGTAGTGCGATCGAATTCGTCCATGCCAATATCGTGACCAGCCATCTTTAATAATTATTATTATATTAAAGACAAAACAATACAGGTTTAATAGTTTCAATAAAATTAATTATGTCTTCGAGTCAATACGGTCGCAAACTCAATCCATACCGCAGACTGCGTGAGCCCCTCGGGGCAAAAGGCGTGAGACAGAGTGTCGTTATTACGAACAACCCATCGACGATCGACCAGAACAGCAGCTCTTAGTCCGCTTCCCCAACCTCGGAGCTAACGACGTCATTGTGCCGGGTACTGTTCGCCTAGCTTTCACTATTTCGCTAACGTCGACGGACGCGGACCGAACCGTCGTTCAGAACCTGGGTCGCACCATCGTCAAGAAGACCATGATAAAGATTTCTGGTAATGAGGTGATGTCGATCGACGACAGCGACGTCTACCATTGCTATCAGGACCTGTGGAAGACGTCACACGAGCGTGAAAACGCTGTCTATCAAGGTATTGACACCAGCAAAAATAAGAACGTAACCAAACTTAGAATCGGGGCTGCTAACAAGGTAGATAACAACGCTAGTGACAACGCGGTCGCGGGCGCTTACGGCAACCGCTTCTACATCCCGCTCGACTTTGAGTTGCTGGAGAGTCACATGCCCTACTATCAGAGCGCTTTGGCTGACCGCCTCGAATACGAACTAACGTTCAACGACTACAGGCCGAGTTATCATAGCCAGCGACTTGTTATCGACGTATACGATCGATAATGTTTCGCTGGAGTACGACATGGTCACGATGCCCTAACTCGCGCGATTGATCAGAACCCAGTACGCCGGGCGCGTTGCCATACTTTACGACCGAGTTCTTCGCCATCGTAAGATGACGAAAGACAAAGGCGACACATTGTGGAATATTAACGTCAACGTACCCGCCCGCTCGATGAAAGGTATACTGATGTTGTTCGAGGAGGCTCGGGTAGCGCTCGGTGTTAGAAAAACCGACAGATTCTATAACCCCAAAATCACAAAGGTAGAGGTGACGATCTAGGGAGTCCCCAATAAACTCTACAGCGCGGGTCTTCGCGCGCACCAGCAGTGGGACGAAGTAAGTAAGCAGTTTGCTGCCGGCTCTAAGCGCTCTCCGGAGGTTGCAGCAGTTGCCAAAGACCTACATCTCTCGGCCGTCTCCCTCGCAGAGTTCCTGAATACCAAATACGCGTTATGGCTAGACATGCGAGCCAGCGACGATGACCAAATACACGGCAGCGGACGCCAAGGTTGAGAACGCTAGCGAGGGTGTGACGATCCAGATAACCAAAGAGGCGGACGGAGCCGGGCCATTGAACGTGTACTTATATATAATTACAGACGCACAACTCAACATCGAAGATGGCCGATACGTCTCAGCAGTCTACTGATTTAATAAAAAAAATCATCTAACGTTTTTTATTAATTAATTAATTTTGAAAATTCTAAAGAATTAATTAAGAAAATTAACAATCAATACCAATTCACGATTGGAGATGCTCACTCTGCCATAATATGTGGGCAGACAGGATGTGGAAAAACGGTTTTCATCCTAGACTTGCTCGAGGGCTCCTACCGCGATGCCTTTCGTCATATTGTGATCCTGTGTCCCACTGTGCGGCACAACGATACTTATCAGCGGCGCCCTTGGATATGGTCCGATCCTGAGGTATACGTTATTGACCCGGGTGATAGGCTTCACGATTGGTTGCGGTGGTTTATACCAAAGATTCCAGGGTGAGCCCACCCTATATGTGATTGACGATTGCTCGGCCAAGGCGGCGATGACCAAAAAGAAGGACATGCTCTCCGAGCTCGCATTTTCTGGCCGCCATGCGAGGCAAAGCGTATGGATCTCCACTCAAAAATTACAACGCCGTCCTCAAGGATCTGCGCGAGCAAACGAAATGGGTCGCCCTCTTTCACTGCAAGGACCGAGACTCATTCGATGGACTGTCTTTGAGAGAATGACGTTATCCCAACGCGCGAGGAGCGCCTGGAGGTTCGACAGATGCTTTCCGAAACTAAGCACGCCAAGCTTGTGCTAAAGACTGATCAACCAACTGCTTATAAAGTTATCAATTAATTAATAATTTTGAAAAAATTACAAAGTAATAAGCTATTGCAACGCTTAACAATGCTTAGCAATTGCTGAACAATGCTTAGCAATTGCTGAACAATGCTGAACAAATACTGAACAATGGTTAACAATGTTAACAATTTTCTGCTCCGCTGCGAGCTTTGTTGCGAGCATAATGGTGATCATAAGTATCGGGTGGTGCGCTTGGCAATATGTTAAAGTGATGAGACTTGTTAGAATAGTTAAATTACTAATTTTGAAAAAAATGAACTGCGACGAACTTCTCGATCAGCTAATGGAAGAAACAGTCGCTCCGACTGAAACTGTAGGAACACCTGTCAGCACGGCTGCCTATACGGTCCCGAATGAAAATGAAAATGCGGCGCGACGCGAGCGTCTAGCTGCGCTGGTTGCGTGGGGACAATCGGAGCATTATCTAGGTAGGCGTCTCTCAGTTTGTCAGGTGGATAAGATGTCAGATGCGGAGATCGATAAAATGTATGCGCGATACGAATCCAAATTGGGAGCAGAGATGACAAAAACTCTTGGATCGGCGGCTATTCATTTGTACGCTACCGCCGTTAGTAGACTTCTCCCTATACCAAACACCGAAGGGTTGATTCACGATCTAGAGACTGACCCTTTTATAGTACACACTCTTAGAACGGCATGCTGCTCAATTTATCACAAGTTTGGAATGTACTTAGCTCCACTAACAACCGCGTTGACCACGGGTAAACACTGTCAATTTGGACATATATGCCCACGAACTATAAGCCCTGAAAATGAATGACACAAGACACACCCACGAGAGTGACGGAGTTGAACCAGATTGCTCCAACACAATCGAACCAGAATTGTTACTCCGCCACTGGATGACATACCGCATATAAAAAAATCCCAAAAGACAGGCAGCTGGGCGGGCGGCGGCTGCCACCCGAAAAGTTAAACAAGATAAAATACACGCCGAGCTTCGAGAGGCTAAACCTCCAATCGAGATTGGGGTTGCAATCGGGACGGAGACAGCAAAACATCTGAAGCAGAGCAATCGGGTTCAACTTCAATCCCGAGTGCAACAACACACCCCAAATTCACGAATTAGAAGCACACCCAAATTCTTTGAATTTGTCACCCAATACCAACTCCCGTTGGAGTTGGACTGAACCCCAATTCACGAATTGGAGTTGGTTTGTTGGTGGTAGTCTGGTAGTTGTTGGTGCCCCTGTGCGTGTGGAAATACCCCGAAAAAACAACCAGCCAGTCAGTTCATCAAGAAACACCAATCATCAACAATGTTGAATTTGGATGCGCCCCATTTAAACATTGATCGCGACCCTTTTATATGCAATAATTATAACAATGGCTGAACAAGATGGTAAAATGTTAGTGAATGCGCTTTATCACGCCGTGTGATATCGGGTTTCAGTATCGGGTATGCTCGACTATCAAAGATGGCCCTAGGAGGAACCGCTCCCAAATTGGACTTTACTGTGAGAGACGTAGGGCTCGCGACCTTAGATGTAGCGGCCGCAGTTTGGACCCGAGATTATCTAGTTAAAGCTGGAATTCTACCAGTTAATATATGGAAATAAATGGCTTCAATCGCAGTAATAGTAGGTGGTGCGCTTGTAAACGCATTGGCGTTCAGCGGTAGCAACTTTATATTCTCTAAAATGAAAAGCTCGAACGTGGATGAGGAGGCGTAAGCGTCATGATTTAGCTGTAGAACAACTCAATAGCGCAAAGGAAGCATGGTCGAAAAAACGAACCGCCCATCTGGACTGGGTCAATGAAGAGCTTCGCCGCGAAATTCACGCCGCGCAAACTTTTCAGAACGTTGAAGAAGCCAACCGCGAGTACGCGCTGCATATCCGCACAAAAGTCTCGATCCAATGGATCCCGAGCCCCAACTTTCAGATTTCTATGTACCGTCAGAGGCCCAAAAGGACCGCGAGATCGCGTTCATCGTCGTGGGAATGGGTGTGGTTGGGCTCGTCGGCTACTATATTCAATCGAGATTTTAATATTTTTATTAAAAAAACATTTTTTTTTAAATAAAAATATATATATATAGAACGATGTTAGTTGACGAACTTTATGACGCTATGATCGATGTAGGCTACACTGCCCAAAAACATCGTTTACCTGGTGCAAAGAGTATGATTCGTCTGGCCCGAGATTGTCTCGAGACGTGGCGCGAGGACGAAAAAGCGGCCACCCTTTTCGCAAAGCGATGTTAGATCCTCCATCAAACTCCCAATCGAGATTGAATGAATTAGATTCCCCTCTCCTGTTCCAACCCAAACGCGATTGGGGCTGCAGCGAAACTTCCAACAAAGGTTTATTATTAACGACGCAGTTACCGGACGAACTGGCGAGGGCATGTTGGAGATTGTCCGATATTAAATTAGAAACTTCGCATACGATGAACACGCGCAAACTTGATACCAAACTAACGCGCAAGCTGTCGAATACGTACTATAGCCCACGCGGCTACTGGAAGGGACTCGCGGCCATCAAGAACCTCGCGGCGGCGACCAAGGTTTCAGAAAACGCTGTCAAGGAATGGCTCAAGAAGCAGGCCATCTGGCAGACCTATTTACCCGCGCCTCACAATATTCCGCGCCCGAAATTCGACGTGCCGGTGCCGAACCAAGTTCACCAAGCGGATCTCCTGTTTCTACCTCACGATCGCGTCGGTCGCAAAACGTACAAGTACGCACTGACAATCGTTGACGTAGCGAGTCGTTATAAGGGGGCTGAGCCGTTGGCCACTAAAGAGTCTAAGGAAGTGGCCGAGGCTCTTTCCGAATATATAAGAGGAGTCCTCTCAAATGGCCGAATCTTCTCCAGGTCGATCCCGGCCGCGAGTTCATGGGCGCGGTCTCTCATCTAGTGTCTAAGCATAAAGTTTCTATCAGACGCGGCCGCGTCAACATCCACCGGGACCAGGGGATCGTGGAACGCTTCAATCGAACCTGGCTGAGAGACTGTTTGGACACCAATATGCCAAAGAACTTGTAAACCCTCATTCGCGATCGACCGAGTGGGTGGCCAGACTGCCCGCCGTGGTCTCCGCACTGAACGGAGAGGTGACCAGATTGATAGGTAAGAAGCCTGTAGATGCTATCAAGTTTAAAAGGGTGACGAGCGAGCCTTCTGCCGTCTCGCGCGGGCGACCCGTTGGTTTAGAGGAGCAGCGGCTTCCATCAGATATTGACGTCCGGTACCTCTATCAACCGGGAGAGCTCGAAGGTGGCCGCCGCCGCGCGACTGATCCCGTGTGGTCAATGAATGTATATCATCTGGATCGCTCTATTACCAAACCCGATGAGCCCGTGCTCTATTATTTGGCTGATGGTCCATCTCGCGGTTTTGTTGGCGAAGAACTTCTTATGGTGCCTTCTGACACCCAGCTACCCCCGGATCGTCAGATTCTTTAGAGATGTTCGGTATGTATTCCGTCTGGTAACACGCGTCTTTTATCGTAGTATGCCGAGAGTCCTAATTTTTGTTGACAGTACGTTTTCATAACACCGTCTTTCATTTTAAATCCTCTATTTTGTGCTACATCTATAATGTGCTTTCCATCTTCTGTAGTTTCACTTAGTACTCGTTTATATCTATCCCAATTTAAATTGTTAGTTCTCTTGGACATTCCTTTCGCAGAGTTTTTATTAATAGAATTAATTTTTTCTACGAAATAACACTTACTAGATAACGCTATCGCCCTATCCCCGCTAAATTCCATTTTGAAAAGTCCGGGCTCTCTTTCGCTCCATTTATCCCAAGCCAACCATTTCTTTTTTTCTTTTTCAAACTCGTCTAGTAAGTTAGGTCTAATCAATTCCTCTATCGTTTTTCCACTAACTCCTATATACATACTATCTGTATCCATCTGTATTAATTCAAAGTCTTCTCTTTTTTACGTATTTATCTAGAAATTCGTAGTAAAATTCCAACATTCTCAATTTAGCTAGTTGATAAACCGCTATTCCACAATGGAATGGTCTCTTTACCGCACACCTGGGTTTTCTTGAAGATATTTCGTACGCATCTCCTATCTCTTCCAAATCGTCAAAGAATGCAGATCTTAATGCTTTGTCAACACAGGTTTCGTTTTGTGTATATGTCGTATTTAAATGTCTCTCCGTTGCCTCTATCATTTTTCCACAACACGAGTTTCCTAATAATTTCATTATGTCGGCTACTGGTTTCTTATTTGGTTCTACATTACCTGTTCGTCTTGCGGCTGTAACTTCTTTTGCGAACCATTCGAATGGTTTTCCGCTAATATAATCTATAACACGATGAACTCCAGTTATTTCTAGGCCGTGTTTTAAATACCATTTCAACAGTGGCGCGTACAGCAATACTTTAGTGGCGGTCATAGATCCCACCAATTTTTTTCCATCTCCTCTTGTTCGGCCAGTATCGTTTAAATATTTTAACATGTGTGTGGGAACTCATCAACCTCTACTTCTCTGTTTATAAATATTGGGACATTTCAGAAAACTTATGTTTTAAGTTGTGTGGAACTTCTATATCCACCTCCGCAAACCCAAACCAGTCTCCAGATAAAACTCTTTTACAAAACTTTTTAATAAATTTAGGGTTATGTGGGGTATCTATATGGTGTATAGTTTCTCTCCCACACGGCATCTCTTTATTTAACGTAGATAAATATAACGCGTTTGCATCGTACCCCAAAACAGCCTTGCAAGGTTTGTTAATTCCTGTGGAATTAGATCTAATATTTGAAACACCAGCTTCTGCATATCGTGTAAATACTATTGATGGACCGCCAACTAGAGCGTCCTTCCTTATTTTCGTATGTTTCTTCTTTTGGTGCATATAGAGCATCCTCCGGTATAATCGTCTTTGAAGATTTTTGTTCTTTAATGGTTCCTCTCAATAAATATTGTATAGCTACTCCAGGTAGTGTTACCGCATCTTTGAAAATATCCACACCTCTGTGTTTATAAAATTCACACATTTTTTCCACCGCTTCTAGGAACGGTGCTACATCTAAATCGTTATAATATTTCAACCAATCTCTGAAAGTTTTCATATTATTTTCTTCGAAAATTCTACGACATTTACTTAATTCTGTTTCATCTATTAACATTTTCCCAGATAGTTTGGAATACCAATTCTCTATATCCGGTAGTCCTGGGTAATCCAGTTTGTCTGGAGAATCGAACCACTCATAAGGAAAGAAAGATTTCTGTCCTTTGCATTCGTAGGCTTTTATCCAACTATCGTAACTTACACCAGGTCCTAGATAAAGTATTACATCAAGAAATCTAAATTCTGGAGTAAATAGAAATATTGTTGCGTTTGCACGTTTTCCGACCATTACTTTCTTTGTTGTTGATGCCAGTTCGCCTACCATACTATTTCTTTATTAAGTTTTATATCATACTTACTGCTGTTAAAACCTAGAACCGGCACTTGTTCTATCCACTGTTCGATCTTGGCGATTTGGTTTTTACGTAAATGTTCTGTATTAAACCTATATCTTGCCACACACTTCTTCTCTTATAGCTTTTCCCCTGACTTTCAAATCTTCTACGAATTTTTCTATAAGTTTTGCGGGATCTTTATCACAAATATGAGTTACTGTTCCTGATAAATTATCTCCTATACTAACGCTTACCGGAACGTGCTCAGCTTCGTACTCTAAACTATTACCGGTAGTTTCAACTTCTGACTGGAGATACGCCTCAAAATCGTATACTATCTGATATGGATAAAGAGTAGTGTCGCAACCGATCTTTATGTCTTTATCCGTTCTTTGAAATTCGCATTCCCACATAACTATTAGGTTGAATTCTTTGCTTTTTCTAATAACTTTATCTCTTCTCATTGTGGATGCGCGTTCTTCTTTTTTATGCTTTGCATGAATCTCACACCCGTGCAGTAACAGCCGTGATATTGATATACGGTATTGGTTTCTGGACAGTATCCATCTACCGGAGCTCCTAAAATCCATCTTTCACCTCCGTGTCCACACTGTTCGTGGTGAATGTGAATTCCCTCCCGCTTTTCCACAGAGTACATCCAATCGATCGCGCCATAACTGTTAGAACCTTTTGGGTAGAACGCTTTCTCGAACGACGAACGCGGGCGCTCTAAATAATTACCATCGCATATTACTTTTGTCTCACCTCTCATACATGTTGGTCCGTGTCTCTTCATATTACTCTCTTTCGTGAATTTCTGTTTGCAATTATTGCAGGCGTAAATTTTAGATAGGTTTTTAAGGTTTTTTATCAGAAATGCGTGATTATTAAACAGTCCTATTGTCATTGGTTTATTACCTATTTCATTATAGTGTGCTGGTACCTTTTTCAACCACCATACATTGCATTCGGTGGGTTGATATACTTCTATACCGATTTTAAAAAACTCTTCAACCTTTTTGAGATCTGAAAAAGGAATTGGTGAAACCACATTACTACCGAAATATTGCTTACTAAGTTCTTCCGCTTTTTCTGTACATCTGTCAGGTCTGATCTTTTTATCAAGGTGCATAGCTAGACACCTGAACAGACAAAGATCGTCATTATACTTATCTAAAGAATACATACCTTTTCTATTCCTCAACCATTCTGGAAGTTCTCCTCCTGCTGCTTCTTTGGATGTAGTCCCAAATCTTTTCCCTACTACCCTGTATTAGCTTTACAAAAACCTCTACCCATCTTACAAACTTCCACTTTGTATTTGGTCTGTCTATTTTATCGGACATTATTCGTGTTTGCTCCTTATCTGACAGCCATTTTTTAACGGTTTTCATTGATGATAGTGGTTCGCTACCACCGAGATTTTTGTGAAATATTATAGTTTTAGGTTTTCCATTTTTAGTTTCCTCCATATGTTCTAGCTTGTAAGAATATGAATATCTCAAATAAAAATTGGTTGTTAGATACGGAGCGAGTTTATCGGACATGCGTTTCAGACTCGTTAATGTTAATGTTTTTACGAAAGGATAATGTAACTATCCCGTCTTCCATTTTCTACCTTTTCCAATGTTTCATCGTGAGCCCCCAATATTTCTTCACCTTTTTCCACTATCGCGCGAACTATAGATTTTTTCTTATTATTTTGTATTGGGCGTCTCAAATTATTGGTGCTTGAATGTAATTCTTTAGAATTAATTACACTAGCCCTTAGCTCCGCAATACTTTCTTTTTGAATTCTGTTACCAACTTCCTCCGCTAGTGAGAGGTCTTTAAATGCCCCTCTTTTATAGGCGCGGGTAAACCGCTTCATAAACGCCTCATTCTTTGTGGCATTTATCAGCTTTGTCAACCCCCTAACTCTCAACCGTGTACTATAAGTAATCCCTAGAGATTCGGCTTCTCTTCTCAAACTTTCTATTTCTGACGTTATCATATTTTCTGTAATATAACCTATGAAATTTATCTGTTCAATTAGTCTTGAAAACATTATGTTTTATTTTTTTCACGACCAATTGAATATAAACATATACATATACATATATAATGGAGTGTGAGACTTGTTGTAAAACGTTTACGCGTAAAGACTATCTACGAAGGCATCTAGCGAGACGTAGAAAGTTTCCTTGTGCCCCCCCACAATTTCAATGCCCCAGATGCCCTTGTAAATTCGTTAGTGCCCAAACTCTTTGTAGACATAAGCAACTACGCTGTCAGGTGGCTACAGGTGAACGTGGTAGACTAGAGCTGGTAGAATTAGTTGCTGATCTACGGAATAAATTAGCTATATCGGAGGAGGAAAATAGGAGTTGGAATATAGACTATTGCGTGAGGACGCATTTAAATCGGAAACTTATTAGAAGAAATTCATAAATTTACTGTCGAAAAAACATGATGTATTTATGACAACGAGACAAAAATAAATCCTTTTTAAGACTATCGTTTTATCTGTTCAATTGGACGTGAAAACAACATGATGTATTTATGACACCAATTTTGGATTTTTCGGGGTGGTGGGAGACAATTTCCTCGTTAACCAATTTTTGATTTTTCGGGGGTGGTGGGAGTAGTATATGGGGGTGGAAATGATGCCACCGTAGGTGGTATCATTTTGACTCCCTTTATACTACTAAGCATCATAAGTGTGTTAGCGGATAAAGAGCTAGGCAGACCACGCATGTCATGGGCCACATTATATATAAAACAAAAATGTTACCATACGTCGTGGTGCTGCAAAAAGTACAGAAGGGCAATCACACAGGGCAGTCTTCAGTGTTGTACCTTCCTATGATTGACATGAATGCAAGTGATCTCAGCTGTGTGTTTTCAACCCACGCCAAAAGGCATGATGTCACGCCAATTCTAACCTTTGATCAGCCACTCAGATATGAGAAAGTGAGCCCGAAGAGAGTGACATTCGCTCCATTGTATTACGCCTTGGAGGCTTCCACACTATAATGAGTTTCCTGGGATGCATAGGCCATATAATGACTGGGTCTGGTCTTCAAGATGTTCTAGAGCAAATTTATGACAGCAATGTAGTTAGCCATATGTTGTCAGGAAAGGCTGTTGAAAGAGCTATCCGGGGTCACTTCCTGGTTGATGCAACACTGAATACCATGCTAGTGTCCAAGGCTTTTCACATAGATATGTCTGCCATCAATCAGCCCCATGAACTGAAGAGCAGCGAACAGATGAGTTCCACTGAACAACATCATCGGTCAACTCACAATGACAATGGGCCACAAGATAATGAGGAGGGTCATCCAGGTACATATGAGCCAGAAGCAGACCTACAGAAACAACAGCTACTAGAGCAACTTGCCGGGATGTATGATGAAGTCACTGCAGGAAGCCTTCCAATTACCGATTTGCAGACGTCACCTCAAATTCAGCAGTTCAATGATAGTTTGTTGGCTGTAAAGAACTCTCTGCAGACATCCAAGAATTCGAAGTTGTGGCTCCAATACATGGACATGATGGAAATACTTAGAACGTTCCCTAAATCCGAGAGAATAGGTATTTGGAACCTGCAATTGCAAGCGATGTATAGCATGCTGCCTTATTTGGCAGCAAGTGGTCACAATCTGTACACAAAATCAGTGTATGTGTACCATTTCCGTTGGTACCACTTCCGTTAGTACCACTTCCGTTGGTTGAACATATGGCGAGTGTCCTACCTTCTAGATATTTAATATCAGGGTAAAAGTGGGTATGATTTAAAGAGCGTTTTGACATTCATACCACAAAGTGCCTATGGTCTAGACAGGAAATTGTGAATGAAGACATAAACAGTTCTAGTCTATGTCGAACGTGGCGTTTTTAAAAAATTGCAGCCATTTTAAATTTGCATTTACATAGTTCACTATTAATTAATAGTGCAATACAAGTTTATCTTCATTAACATTTTGTACAGCGGTTTACACCTAAGTATGACAAAATTTAAGTTAATTGTGCATTTTGTTATTTGACCACTAAATGAACTGGCCACGTCCGTAACAGGTCAAATCTGAGTGAGTAACTTGCTACTTGTTTTCAAACAAACAGGTCATAAACAAAACACAGAATAGGTGAGACAGGTATAAATGACAGACGATAATAAGTTGCTGGAGGTCAATCGATGAGTCCAAAAAATAGGTAGACCAGGTGTGTTATCATATCATAGCCTCGTTTTCGTGTATAATACATACATGATAGAGTGCACGTGCACGCATGTAAACATAATAGTGTATATTGGTGCTCAATAATATATATGTAGTGTGGCTTAGTGGTATCGAAGTGCGATAATACTCGTACGTTATCAGAATTTGTGTTCGTCCCATCTAGTCGAGAGTTCGAACCTCACAAAACTGATTACTTTTGTCGATATTATTGTGTTCTTTTTATGACTGGTTGCTAGACAGGGACATGTGTGAAACAGCGAGAGTTATCACTATCACTGTACGACCTCCATGTGACATGATCGACGAGAACACACTTCCTGATTCTTCATGTAGACACATATGCAATGTGCATTTAGTTATTAGTTTTCTTCAATGTGAGACTAACGTTCTACATATAATCTCCTGCTAAGTTAATGTAATTTGTAAGGGTAACGCATATAAAAAATAAATATACATGTATAATAAAATATAATCAAATAAAAATATATGTATATAAATGTATGAAAACGTAAGATTCGAACTCACTACCTACGGCATTGATATCCGTCGCTCTAACCCCTCGACTACATACAACTTGATGAGAAACCTCAACATCACTATTGAAAAGGAATACAGACACGGGTAAATTTACCTGTCTCACCTATTCTGTGTTTTGTTTATGGCCGGTTTGTTTGTACACAAGTAGCAAGTTATCGTCTGCGGACTATACTGTTGACTTCCGATATAGTGGCAAGGGCAAAGGTCACAGGAGATTCTATATCAAACCGTAATAGGTAAAGTAGGTGTGTTATAAATGCAAAACTGATATTAGCATGACGATGTAGCATGCATGTCACCAATCTTGGCCCGAAATGTCTTCAAGTAACGTTCAGGCATATTTTTAATCAAGTTGTCACTTTTGTTGTTACGTATTTGCTGAAAAAGAAAATAGTGAGCACAGGCACTCGAATCGTATGTGTATCACATCAATATATGTCAAGTGCTCATTGGAAATGCATGCATGAGCGAGTCAATAGTAATCGATAACGATGCACCTGTGTTTCATGATCTAATTTTAGAACATACAAGCAGTGTAAAACATACGTGCACCTATATCAACCTGTGACTAATATATTCGTATCAGATACATATAGCGTAGTGGTAACATTGACTGTTTTGTTTAATTAATCAACGTTGAGGGTTGTGGGTTCGAAACCATCACTGTGCTATCTTTTGTTTTTAATGAATTGTGCCCCTCACTTTATACATGTAGCCCAGGAAATATATGAAATGACCCAAAACAAATTTCAACATTTACTATTCGTGTTTTTCTGAGCTCCTAGCATAGGTCACAATGACATACTAAAAATCTAGGGAAATCTAAGGAGTGGACAAGTGTCTAATTTGCATAAATCCAAGATGGCTGCCAAAATCTACTTTTTGCCATATGTCAAGGCTCATATTCGTACTCGAGTGATTGAAACTATCAGAAATGGGTTTAAAATGACACGGAAAATTGATAAAAGCTGATGTAAAATTAGTCGAACAGACAAAAGACACATATCCAATCCCATCTGAAATGGCATCTACTAAGGAAGCATTATTATTCATACCAGGTTCGCTGCAATTCCTCCTTCAGACACTTATTGTTGGAACTAATGTTGATAGGAAAGTAGCGTCTTTGGGCCAAGCCATCATGCAATGCATTCGTCCTAGAGTTCTAATCGCACCACTACAGATAGGTGTAGGTGTACAAGTGCACCGTCACACTGGTGCCAGGTTTCTAATAGACACGCTTCATGCCCATGGCTTCTGTAGCTCATATGCCGAGGTACATAAATTTGAACGCAGCGCGGCTGTCACCCAGGGGACAGAGATCACAAACCCTAGCCCCGATCATTCCATCCAATATATGGCGGATAACGTGGATCATAACATTAGGACAATTGATGGTCTGGGCACGTTTCATGGCATGGGGATCATTGCCACAGTCACACCTAGCACGGAGATCAGAAGTATAGTACCAGGCAAACCTGTGACAATGGCAGATATTGCAGCAGTTGGGCATATCAACATCAAACACTTGTCAACTGCTTGTAGTGGATTAGACTCATTAAAGTATGAAATACTGACCGACTTACAGGAACAGGACAAAACCTCAGCTATTGATCAACTGTGGAAAGTTTCATTAACGATACGATCCCCACGCCCAGCATGGTCAGGTATGATGCAGGCAGCACACACAGGAACACACCCATGCCACTCATCTGTGATGTTCCTACCAATGATCAATATGAACCCTAGTGATATGTCATGCATCTACTCCACATTAGTATTTGTATGCGACCACGCAGCCCGTTACAATGCACGCCAATCATCACATTCGACCAACCACTCTGGTGGAAAGCTATGTCAATCACCCAAAGTGAACCAGAAGGCAGTGCTTTGCGCGGACTTGTATTGCGACTTGGTGGCTTAATTAGTTATTTAGGAGCCATTGGACATGTCATGGCAGGATCTGGACTTCGACGTTTACTTGAAGTGGTGTTCGCCAGTAATACAGTGACTCACATGTTGTCTGGCAAGGCATACGCTAGGGCCTTCCGCGGACATCTTTGAACATGGTTGATGCAGCACTGAACACTATGCTAGCTGCACATGCATTCGGCGTTCCTGTGCCTACCACGCCATGTGATCGTGATATTGTTGTAACGGCTGATGAACATGTGAATACCGGAGATGATGAAGCTGAAGGGGCAGACATGGATCAGAGTCATGATGTGCACATGAGCAGCATAGATGAACAACTAGTATCAACTAGCGCACCATTGGAAGAAGTAGAACCGTGTTCTGATGACGTTGATACCACAACGGTTGACCTCGTTGAACTTGAGTGTGTGTATGATGAGTTGATGAGTGGCGAGTTAGATATAGAAGGTGCCTGTTTAACTGATGTATTAAGAAATGTAAATATTGTCATAAAGAAAGAAAAGGACAATATGAAAGATCTCCGAACTGCACAACTGTGTCTGACTTACATGGAAATGGTAGATATAATGAGAAGATTCATCAAATCAGGACGTACTGGTAACTGGAACTTATACCTTCAAGTATTGCGTGACATGCTGCCTTATCTGGCCGCCGCTGGTCATAGTCTGTACACGAAATCCATCCACGTCTATCTCCAACAACTCGCCGAGTTATCGACACAACATCTTGAAGTTCAACAGCACTTCGAGAATGGCCTCCATGTTGTGCGTCGTTTCGATCGTTACTGGGCGGGTTTGTCGACCGACTTGGTTATTGAACAGGTTCTCATGAGAAGCATGAATACTACAGGTAATCATGATATAATCTCCACTTATTGTCTGACTGACTGATACTTATGTTTTATGGCCACGGTGGCTCGAATACCTCGTACACCTTTACACGTATTGTAAATTTCATGTGCTCCATGTGCTCGACAATAATTATTATAAAATATAAATGAATGTTTTAAATACTGTATCAATTTTATATAAATCAATACCATACAAAATCAATAGTTCGCTATGGTATTAGAATGTGGATTAATTTTATCTGGTTATTTTGGTCTTCTCTGTGTTCATCTCTCCCTATTTTGATTGCACAACTTTTAAAAAAGTAATTTTTGTTTCTTTACTTATCCTATTTGAATAACTTAAATTGCATAATTCTTCTGATTGAATCGTTTTATGAATATGGAAGGTTTTAAATATAAATGTTATTAAAATTCTCTGTCGTGGCTTTTACAGGAGGACTGGCCAGAGGGAGAGGTATGGAGGAATCACAGCGAGTGACATGGCTACTATCCAGTCCAGTGTGTGCCGAGGTGAACAGTGCTCTGCAAGACTACACGTCAGTCCAATACGTCACCAGCGAGCAGCATAAGGACCTCACTACAGCACGTAAAGAGAGAGCGACACTAATGACACTTACAAGCTGATACACTTTCTAACATCGAAGAGTCCATTTACTCGTGATGATTCAAGCCTGCACAGTATTGACACTGGCGTTACTGCAGGGGACCGTGTTAATGCTGACACTGTCATCAATGTTGGACAGAAGATACTAACCGGAATGATAGAACACAAGGTGATGGAGTATGTATTCAAGAAGAAAGACCAAGTAGTGACATTAGATACTAATTCGTCCATTCACACAGGAACTGAGTATGTACTCATCGATCCTCAACTACTCTTTCAGCGTCCAGTTACAGCCGGCATGCGCTGTGGTGATCTGCAAGACGTTTTCGCGTATGAACTTTGTAGCTATCAGCCGGCACTCTTCGAAACTACCAATGTGTTTCTTACTGCGAACAAATCGAGTCTAGCAGATGCCTTGTGGAAGCAATTGCCTGCTGACGGTTCTGACACCCCTTACACATCGACTGATGTACAATACGTCATAGATGGCGGTGCCCTTCTACACCGTGGAATTATAGCGAGACGTACGACACAATTTGTAGCCACTATACGCGCTATGTCTCAGAGAAATACAAGCGACATGCCATCATCGTGTTTGATGGTTATGAGGGCGGACCGTCCACAAAAGATGTCGCACATGGCAAACGGGCCAAATCAAGCACTACTGTTCCAGTGCATTTCACTCAAGACATGATCTGTTCTATGAAAAAAGATGAGCTTCTGTCAAGCACGGCCAATAAGCAGTGATTTATAAACTTGCTAAGTGCCAATTTAGAACAGAAAGGCTATACAATATTACATGCCGACGCTGATGCGGATCTGTTGGTGGTGCAGACAGCTATTAAATCTGGCAACACAAGGACCACCGTACTTGTGGGTGACGATACCGACTTACTCGTGCTCCTCCTCAATCAGGCGTGCCAGCCTAAATGTGACATCTTCTTTAGGCCTGAACCAAAGTCCAAAGTTGAAATAAAAGAAAACACCAAGATGTTGGAACATTAAATCGGTTCAAGGAACTCTTGACAAGAAAGTATGTGACAATCTCCCCTTTGCTCATGCCATACTGGGTTGCGATACAACTTCCAGAGTGTTCGGCATTGGCAAACCAGTCGCCCTGAAGAAGCTTGTGTCCAGTGGATATTTTAGACAACAGGCTGCGGTCTATAGTAACACGGGGTCCACTAAAAATGATGTTGAAGCGGCTGGAGAAAATGCACTGGTCTGTTTGTACAACGGCAAACAAGGCGAGAGACTTGATGTACAACGGCATCAACGGTTCTGTCAGAAGGTGTCATCGAGCATAAGTGTTATACATCCGTGCAGCTTACCACCCACCTCATCAGCAGCTAAGTACCACAGCCACCGTGTTTACCACCAAGTCCAACAGTGGAATGGAACTGACTTGAATGCTGAGGAATGGGGATGGAAGATCAACAATGATAGGATGTGTCCTGTTCTCACTGGCATGAAACCTGCACCAGCTGCTCTACTAGAGGCTGTCAACTGCAGAAAATATGGACTAGACTGTTCTGCAGCATGTGGGGAATGTAAGGGCCTACACTGTACCAATGTTACACTGTTAGATCAGGATATTGACGCTGATGATGATATTGTTCCAACAATGATAACTGACTGCAGAACACACGATTAACACATTTTTAATCTGACTAAACAACACCACACGTCACATACTACAAGGCATTACGGCCACTCGTGTAGATGTATCTGATTCTCATCACATGTATAATACTTGTATCATTCTATGTGTTAGCAAATACTATTACTACTAATACTAACATGTTCAATATGTTTTCAATACCATTAAGTGTTGTATAAACTATGATTTGTATCATTTGATGTATGCCTCAACATTTACATGTCTTGAAAAAATGACTTAACAATTTAAATTATTAGCATACTCAATAAGTGAACAGACATCTGTTCACTTACTGAGTATGTTAGTGCTCTAAATTGTTCTCAAGTTATTTTACAAGACATGCACATGTTATGTATTAGTGGTCATCTGGACTTACACATCGCACATATCATGTATTGATTAAAGAAGTACATCAACAGAACATTATACAAATGTTGTGGGGCAGATCTCCAACTTTGTTTCACAATAAATATGTTAATGTGTTAATATTTTTTATTTATTTTTATAATTTGGCGGCCATATTGGATTTATACTGGTGATATATTAGGTCAATCAAAATATATATTATTGAAAATCATTCCATCATTTATTAAACTGATATTTGGAAGGTTAAACCCCTCTTACATGATATTTGGGACGGCATATAGAAAAACCGATTATTTTTGGCGGCCATCTTGGATTTATGCAAATTAAACCCTTGTCCACTACTTAGATTTTCCTAGATTTTTAATATGTGATCATACACTTGCTTAGGAGTTTGAAAAATATTGAATACTAAATGTTGCAATTTGTTTTGGGTTTGGGCCTAATATGGCCTAGATTTCCTGGACTATTATACCCCCAGATAGATATCTGCCGTCGTTTACACGTTTATTTTATTAACATTATTTAATGTAGCTTACAGAAACATATTTTTGTAAAACTGATAAATACGTATATTGCATAATGTCATTTTAATCGTCTTAGTTACATCCATATGTCTGTCTGGACAAAATGTATGAGCGCGCAACCAATGTTTTCCTCGCTCTGGGGCGACGGACATACAATGTGTGGGTGTATTTACAGTCAAACAATTCCAGGGGCCGGGAATTAGGAGGCCGAGAACCCCGAGGATGTGTATATTTGACGTCCCCAAGAGTCCCCCAACCCGGTACTGTCGTTTCTATGAAATACCTACTGTGGACAATTTTAGAATGTGTCTACATCATTTGTTTCACGTTGTTTGATAGTGAAATATTTATTCAGTAAATTAATTGCGAACACCGTATGCCCTGATCTGACTGCGTGATGTGCATCCTGATCTGTGACGTTGTAAACCCAGTGCACACGTCACAAGTACCCTTTTGTCAAACGCTATCTAAAATTTGTCCGAGGCTCGAACTCGCACAAAAGGAACGCATGTGGAATGCATTTACCGAGCGCTCTACCACCTGCGCTGAGCGGACAATAATGCAAATATTTGCGGACGACTGGACAATCAAAATGAATCAATTATCGAGACGTTTTATGTTTACAAATATGGCATTTATTGTGGTTTTCAATCGCCTGTTTCACCAGTCAACAAGTTGGTAATTTAAATTATCTCCTAATCTATCTATCTATATTTTCCAGCTCTAAATTGCTCTAGATAAGGCGTCGATTCGGCCACCTAAAATGGCTGCAAACGGCTACATCCCTAGAAAGCTATACTAGACACGTGCCCTTGCCGATTTCAACAGTAAATATACCCGTGCCAGTATTCCTTTTCAATATTGATTTTGAGATTTGTCATCAAGTACTATGTAGTCGATGGGTTAGAGTGACTGATATCAATGCCGTAGGTATTGAGATCGAATCTTAGTTTTTCATACACATAATATTTTGATTTGCTTATATTTTATTATATATTTATTTTTTATGTGTGTTGCTCTTACACATTACATTAATTAAGCATGAAATAGATTACATGTAGAACGTTAGTCTCACTTTGAAGACAACTATGCACATTTCATATGTGTCTACATGAAGAATCTGTGAATAAGTAAGTAAGTAAGTAAGTAAGTAATTTGTTTATTATAGTGACAGGTGTTAAACGAAACAGGGAATATGTACAATATGATATTGACGAAAACACCCGGCCCTATGGACCTAAAATGTATGTGTAAATATACAATATAAACTCGTATGTTCTCGCCGATCATATCACAATGAGGTCATACAGTAAGAGTGATAACCCTTGCCGTTTCACTTATTTCCTTCTTCACCAAGCAGCCATAAAAAGAACAGAATGATATCGACAAAAGTAATGCATTTTGTGAGGTGCGAACTCACGACCAGATAAAATGAACAAAAGTTCTGCAAACGTATGGATATTCTCCCGCTTCGATACCACTGATGCACACTACATGTCTATTTTGCGCACCAAGATACACTATTATATTGATATGCATGCACGTGCACTTTATAATGTAGTTATTATGCACGAACACGAGGCTATGATATGATAATACACCTGGTCTACCTATATTTGGGCTCATCGATTGACCTCCAGCAAATTATTATCGTCTGCCATTTATACCCACCCCTATCAGAACGCCTACACATCGGGAAATTAAAAGTGATTTTGTTTTAATGTTTTGGCCGGCCTACTATGAACAATACCTGCAATGTTGATTAGAGAGTAGAATACTGTCGACCAGACCGTCGTTCACCACAGCATCGGGGATATCTCCACGGTCGATGTACGGTTGGAAACATGAACGGGTGGTCGCTCTGCACGGGTCCTCGAACCCTGACACCGTATCTACAACAATTATATATGTGGCTGTGACTGGGGAAATGCGGCGTATGGGATTTGTGACGATTCGTAGATCCAGATCAGCCTGTGCATCCGAACAGTCTGATCAGGATCTGTACCGTTCGATATTCCACCAATGAAACATCCGTCATGTATGGAACGCAAAATATACATAGACTCAAGTAATTAATGCCATCTCTAAATACTTAGAGCTAGCGTTAACTATTTAGAGCTAGCTCAAATTGTTTTAAAGCTAGCTAGAATACATTTGGAGCTAGCTCCAATTCATGGAATCTAAATCAGTGCTAGCTCAAATTCATTTCGAGCTAGTTCTATTACATTTGAAGAGCTCTCTAAATCATTTGGAGATGGCTCTAATTCATTTGAAGAATTCTCTCATTCATTTGGAGCTAGCTCTCATTCATTTAAAGATCTCTTAAATAATTGTATTCGGAGCTAGCTCTAATTAAATGCTAACTCTAAATATTTAAGGGTAGCTCTAATAGTCAAAGCTAGCATTAATTATTAGAGTGTATGTAAATTTGGCGTTCCATATATAAGACACATGTTTAGTTTAGTACATGGATATCGATACTCACTGTTGTTGGTGATTCTGCACAGCGTCCCTCAAGTCGCTACTCTACTCATCAGAACAGGTTAACATGGTATTTTCCTATGGGAATTTAACGTGGGGGCTAAAAATTGATTTTTTTTGAATATTTTTTTTATTTTTGGACCGATTTTCAAAATCTAACTTTTATTTTCTTAGTTACAAGCTATTCCGCCAGGTTTCGGAGTCAATTTCTTTTTTTTTTCGTTTTTTGATCCTACAGGATCAAAAAACGCCCATGTTAAATTCCCATAGGAAAATCGTTTTTTTTATCTCGCCTGCTAAAGCGGAAAGCGAGACTAAGGCGGCGGCGGCGGCGGCAGCGGCGGCACGGCGGCGGCGGCGGCGGCGGCGGCGGCGGCGGCGGCGGCGGCGGCGGCGGCGACGGCGGCGGCGGCGGCGGCGGCGGCGGCATCATTCAATGTTAAGTTTTCGTGTTACGGTCATTACTTCAACACCTTATTAGCTACAGTCATCAAACTTTATACATACCTTTACTATATATGTACATGAATATAGGACTATTCTCGGGGCCCCAGAGTCAAGGTCAATGGGGAGGGTGACTTTTTTTGTTATTGCTGAAAAAATACTTACTTATAAATATTTTTTAGATTCAATGTGTTTAATAGCCAAAAGTTCGTCGGCAGCGAAACGTGGAACAGACAGTAGTTTAGTACATGGATATCGATACTCACCGTTGTTGGTGATTCCGCACAGCGTGTCCCGCATGTCGCTACTCAACTCATCAGAACAGGTTAACATCGTATTGAAAATGCAGTCTGCCAGCGTCTTCATGGCACCACTGAACAAACAGGTCAAATAAAATGGCATGGGTATTGTTAAAATCCGAAAGTATATCGTCCGACCACTGAAACACATGGCCTACGGTAATACAATTTTAAAATGCGACATTATGCACAGCATCCAACGATTAATCACATAGGTCAAAGGTCATGTGAATGTTTGCAATCATTTTTTCAGATGATAATATAGAGAATAGTAGGTTAGTGCCGTGAATGGGAAAAAATATCTGGCAAGGCTTAGGAAACGGGATGGGCGAGGCTCTGCCGAGCACATCCCGTTTCCGTGCCGTGCCAGATATTTTTCCCATTCACGGCACTAACCTACTATTCTATTTATCCCGTTAACACCTACAAATGGCTTTAAAATGCAAAAAAGTAACACCAGTCACCGCATATATTCATACGCGGTGATTAGGTCGTATTGACAGGATATAAAAAATGTTTCACGGCACCGTGTTTCACGGCACATACGCACTGTGTTGACGGGATAAAATAGAATACTGGTACATGCTACAATGTAAATCAAAGGACTGAACGTCTTGAAATTCTTCGCAGTATGTGTCAGTGGGTGACAAATATACTAATAATTAATATAGGGTGAACATGTTTCAAGTACATTGTAGTTTGAAGACTCGGAAGAGAAGGTATGTAGAACTTTTGGCACGATTGACAAGTCGACGCGTGTGTAATATGAAAAACGTTCCGGACAACTATTCATCGCCATTGGGTCAGTTAAAGATGTTGTCCATTTTAGCTACACTCAGCTTGTTTTAATTTCACATGAAGATGTGAGTAGGTTTAAAACATGTTCGTAAATAAGCCTTCTATCGAGTTTACAAGGATATATAAATCCTTGAGACAGTGACCTATTTTGACATACGGCCCACTTTCAGAAACCATTCTGAGGTTTGTTGTTTTACATAATATCTTCATTGTAGTGGTAGCCACTTCAGCGTGGCTAAAACGATGTAGTAAGTAGTTCACCCTCGACGGATGAATATCTAGGCTGTGCGCAATATTTCAGGGCTCCAGATAAGGAATTAGTAATTGAGTATTGTCACTCCATCATTTCTGAAGCAATTGGGTATTTCAAAATTTTCTTTGGGTAAAATAAAATCACACTACTGTTTACACATCAACAGATAGCAATTATTGAATATATCTGGCAAGGCTTAGGAAACGGGATGGGCGAGGCTCTGCCGAGCAGATCCCGTTTCCGAGCCGCGCCAGATATTTTTCCCATTCACGGCACTAACCTACTATTCTATTTATCCCGTCAACACCTACAAATGGCTTTAAAATGAAAAAAAGTAACACCAGTCACCGCATATATTCATACTTGGTGATTAGGTCGTATTGACAGGATATCAAAAATGTTTCACGCCACCGTGTTTCACGGCACATACGCACTGTGTTGACGGGATAAAAAATGTTTTTCATCTTCACTACTATTGGTTTCACGAAAGCTGCCTAAATTTTACGGCCATATAAACAATGCAAAAAACGATCTTTTTCTTTTTAGATAATTTTAAAGTTTATCAAAATTTAAGAAAGAACCTTCTTTTTATTTCCTGAAATTTGGTCAAATATTGATTTTATTATGAAAAATTGATTTGTCTATGGGAAAGGAGGACATGGGGGAAAAGGAAGTGGATGAGCTGTGGGAGGAGTCAGAAAACGAAATAAATTGACTCCGAAACCTGGCTAGATAGCTTGGAAATGATCTAAGAACACAAAAGTTAAATTTTGAAAATCGGTCCAGTATTTCTGAAATTCTAAAAATTTCGCAATAAAATCAATATTTGACCAAATTTCACTAACTGAAAAAAAGGATCATTCTTAAATTGTCCTTTAATTTAATATTATTGAAACAAATATTGTTTTTGAATTATTTATATAGCCATAAAATTCGGGCAGCTTTCGTGAAACAGACAGTAGTCTGTGTCGAACGTGCACCAAGATATGGCGTTTTTCATAAACTGTCGCAATTTTGAATTTTCATTTACAAATTTCACTATTATATCAGTTAATTTAATACTACAGAAAAAATGTTATTCATCTTCAATAACTTTTTACAGCGGTGTGTAATCATGTATATGGCCAAATTTAAGTTAACTATGCATTTTGTTATTTGACCACTAAACATGCTAAATGAACTGGCCACGACTCATAACAGGTCAAATCTGAGTGAGTATTCACTCCTATCCGAAAACCTATACATCAAGAAATCAAAAGTTTTTGTACTTGCCTTGGTCCGTCTACTACGAACAATACCTGCAATGTTGATTAGAGAGTAGAATACTGTCGACCAGACTGTCGTTCACTACAGCCTCGGGGATATCTCCACGGTCGATGTACGGTTGGAAACATGGACGGGTGGTCGCTCTACATGGGTCCTCTAACCCTGACACCGTATCTACAGCAATAACAATGCATTGGAATATACAACACTCAGGGGCTGATCCAGCATTTGGGGAACGTGAGGGTTGTCTAGTTGCGAAGGTAACTTGCAATCTACTCCCGTACCGCTTCGGACGGTACGGGAGTAATTACAAGAGTTACCGTTCGCAAAAGGGAGTTGTCCTATTTTCGAGCTCTTCGAAATGCACTTTCCTGTATTTTACGGCATTTAAATTCAGACTCCAACTGGTGGTAAACTGTGATATATGTAAACTCCGTTGCTGAACGGGAGATTTTCAACCCTGGAACACCCCGTTCCCTCCAGATCCGCCCCTGACACTGACTATTGTGCTGCTCTATGGTTGACGAAATCTCTAATAAGGATAACGTCGCCACATATACATGTATATGGACCGCTAAATCTACATACACTCACATAATTATTTCTAGCTGTTAGAGCTTGAAGTAAATATTTAGAGTTAACATTATATAGGTAGATCTAGCATAATTATTTGAGTTTCCAGGAACGCCAAATCTACATCAACTCAAATAGGTATTGCAAGCTCTAAATAATAATAGCTGTAAATAATTAGAGCTAGCATTACATATTGATTTAGAGAGCACTTCAAATGATTTGGAGCTAGCTCTAAATATATAATGCGTTCCATATTGATAGGAGTACGTATGCAAATGTGCATATTGTAGCGAGGTGGTGAGGTTTCATGTATAAACCATGCCATCGTCTCTAGAACAGCCACATATATTTCAAATGCTGGAATTATAAGGAATGAATGGCCTTTTTGTGGAATGTATCGGGGATATAAACTTGGAAAAGTCGCGGGAATACTGGACGAGGCCTTCTGGCCTTCGTCCAGTATTCCCGCGACTTTTCCAAGTTTATACCCCGATAAATTCCACAAAAAGGCCATTCATTCCTATAATAATGATAGAATACTGGTACATGCTACAATATAAATCAAAGGACTGAACGTCTTGAAATTCTTCGCAGTATGTGTCAGTGGGTGACAAATATACTAATAATTAATCTACTGTCTGTTTCACGAAAGCTGCCAAATTTTACGGCTATATAGACAATTCAAAAACAATATTATTTTCGATAATATTAAATTAAAGGAAAATTTAAGAATGAGCCTTCTTTTTATTTCGTGAAATTCGGTCAAATATTGATTTTATTACGAAAAATTGATTTGTTTATGGGAATTTAACATGGGGGAAAAAGCGGTAAGGAAGTGTGGGAGGAGTCAAAAAACGAAAAAATTTGGAAATTAACTCCGAAACCTGACTAGATAGCTTGTATATGATCTAACTAAGAAAACAAAAGTTAAATTTTAAAAATCGGTCCAGTATTTCTAAAATTCCAAAAAAATTCCCCATGTTAAATCCCCATAGACATCTTCACTCCGTGAAGATGTCTATGGGGATTTAACATGGGGAAATTGTTTGATATATTTCTATACAACAATGACACGTATAGAGAGGTGACTGTTGTACGGACTTTAAATCTTGAATCATGACAACATCTCGAATACAATAAGACGTCAATGTTCACACTAGCTCGCTGTAGTTCACGTGACATGTACATGCCCACTCAATAGGCACAAACTGTTTTTATAGGAATTAAATCAGTGTATAATTGTGTCACTATTCCACCAGTTCTAAAAAGTATGAGTGCCCGCTATACAGATATAATCATAAATAGAAATGTCAGCTAACATTTTAAGGAAACACGGCTATCGCCCCTGATATCAATGTGTAAATTTACGTCTGATATAAAATGTATAATAATGCCAATCAATACGTGTGATAATGGTGAATGAATGTTTATTTTGTCAGAAAATGTTTCAGATGATGTCTCTGATATAAAGAACATTTTGTGTCTACCGAGTGGGCATGCACCTTATAATTTAGTAGTTGAGCTAATTAATATGCCATCTTATACTGTTTGACCATTGGTTGGCTTGGTTATTGCTTTGAACATTTATTTTATATTGTCAAACTGTAGATATTTATTACATATATTTAGTACATAGAAACCAATGCATGGTTTATTTTCGCCATTTTGGGAACATGACCCTTACCCCTATAATTGGGAATTTTCGCGGCGTAGTCATCCAATTGGGAAAACTATAATAGTTTAATTTTAATAAATTAGAGATCACATTGAACAGATATTCTAATGCGCTATATAAATATCACGCAAATTGATTGGCTGATGGTCATACATTACAGGTATATTATTTTGATGAACGGTCACAAATTATTTCAATATGTATTCCTACACCAGTAGTAAAGGAGAGCATTAGAAATAGGTTAACCGCATTGCAATTTTTAACTTTGCGGCGTATATCAGATAGGTCGGAAAACATGTTTAATGGCGACGCGCTTTCCGACCTATCAGTTTCTGATATACGCTGCAAATTTCAAAATTACAATACAGTTAACCCTATATTAATGCCTATACAAGTAACACATGTCACTAATAACAGTAATACAATTGAATGGTAAATCAGGTGTGTGTAGTTAGCACTGAGATCGTAGATCGTAGATCAACATTCAATCGAATGTAGAGCTGAGTGTGAAGCAAAATTAGTTCCAGGGAAGCAGAGTAAATTATTGTTTCTTATGCATAAGTTATTATATACACAACATGAAGCAAATGTGACTCATTTCCGATGGATTCAGAATGTTAAATCTATTTTAACTGAAATTGGAGTTCCTGGCGTATGGCTTAGCCAGAACGATGTTAATGCTATCTGGCTGAGCCACTACGCCAGAACTCAGCTTCAGAACCAGTTTATTCAGTCATGGCTCACCAGCATCGATTCATCTTCACGTGGAATTACGTATAGAATCTTTAAAACAGAGTTTGGATTAGAAACATATTTAATTAATCTCACGGAAAGGTTAAGAAAAACATTGACCAGATTTCGAACTTGTAATCATAGACTGGCGGTCGAAACTGGTAGATGGACAGGTGTGCCGAGAGCAAGCAGGGTCTGCAACAAATGTGGCGCTGGTGCTCCCGGTGACGAGTTTCATTTCCTTTTCGAGTGCCGCTTCTATGAGGAAGTTCGAAAACGGTATATTAAGCCATTTTATTTTAGAAGACCAAATATTTTAAAATTCGCACAGCTATTTGAGAAAAAATCTGGAAAGCAATTAAGAAATTAAGAAAATGCTTTATGGTTATAATGACTAGTGAGCTTATACATATGCATTTTGTATTTTTACCCATCGTTGTATTATGTAATCTATTGTATACCTCGTGTGTCACGTATGTGGCTTAGAGTGAATAAAATGTATTGTATTGTATAAGCTGGCAGTGAGATTGTTATTCATATATTTAGCCATCATTTGAATACAGAGCTGGGTAGCTTGAATAACGAGCTGGCTGTGAGATCGTTATTCAGAACATTGGTTTAGTATAAGCCGAATACAGAGCTATGTAGTTTGAATAACGAGCTGGCTGTGAGATCGTTATTCAGATTTGCTTTGGCAGTATTTGAATACAGAACTGTGAAGTTTAAATAAGGAGCTGGCTGTGAGATCGTTATTCAGATGTATTTTCGCAGCATTTGAATACAGATCTTTTCACCGATGCTTCACAGGGTACTAGGACCGACATAGTCTTGGACGCGACTTTGAAAGAAAACCACTTTTAAACAACTGCGAAAATACATCTGAATAACGATCTCACAACCAGCTCGTTATTCAAACTTTCCAGCTATGTATTCAACTTATACTAAGCCAATGTTCTGAATAACGATCTCACAGCCAGCTCGTTATTCAAATTTCACAGCTCTGTATTCAACTTATACTAAACCAATGTTCTGAATAACGATCTCACAGCCAGCTCGTTATTCAAACTTTCCAGCTATGTATTCAACTTATACTAAACCAATGTTCTGAATAACGATCTCACAGCCAGCTCGTTATTCAAACTACCCAGCTCTGTATTCGGCTTATTCTAACACAACTTTTCTGAATAACGATCACAGGCTCGTTATTCAAACGGCTATAATTCCAGCACAAAAATATTTACACAATTCCCTAACATTTGATTGGCCCGTAGCAAGTCTCTGTCGAAAATTTATATTCCAGTAAACTCCCACGCCGAACTACTTTCCGTAACCGTGAGGCGCAGTTAAAATAATTCTTAAGAAAACGGAAAATAAACACATTTTCTTGATGAATTTATTTCAAATGCTGGAATTATAAGGAATGAATGGCCTTTTTGTGGAATTTATCGGGGATATAAACTTGGAAAAGTCGCGGGAATACTGGCCTTCGTCCAGTATTCCCGCGATTTTTCCAAGTTTATACCCCTATAAATTCCACAAAAAGGCCATTCATTCCTATAATAAAACATAAACAAATCATGTATTGCCCACCGTCGTTGGTCGTGGCACCGCACAGCGCTTCTCTCATGTCGCTGGTGAACTCATCAGAACAGTCTAACATCCCATTTAAAACGCAGTCTGCCAGCGACTTCCATTCACCACTGAAAATGAAAGTGAAAGGCACAGGTTCTTGAAGAACGGTTAATATGTTGGTGTTTTGTGGGTTATTTCGGTATATCTGTTGGTTTGGATGCATTGTTACCAACATACAATTTACGTCACTCCGTCCCGCGACTTACACGTATAAGTATGGTATGTTGACAGTATAAAACCGGTCCAATAGTTTGGAACGGCGAATGTGTAGATAATTGACGATTTCTGTTGTGTGTAATTATTGAGCATTAGTAGTTGCACAAATCTATGTAAATTACCCCAAAACCAACGAAATCCACCAAATTCCAGAAAAAAAATCACCAAAATACCCTTATGACACCAACATACTGACCATCTGTTCAAACATCTGTGGTCAAAGGTCGTGTGTAATATTAAAATCAGATTCGCAACCATTGAACACACATGCGCATTATGTAGTGTTTATATTTGAGGTCAATTTGGAGTTGGAATATGTTATAATTAAATGTACATATCCGTATCCGTTTATCCAATCTGTTTTTGATGGGTTAATATTTCCAACAATGGTATTGTTGATTCTGTATTTCTTATATGTCAGCCAGTACTGTTGATTCCGATAACGTGGCAAAGGCAAAGCTCAAAGAAGATTCCATTTTGAACCATAATAGGTAAAGTAGGTGTGTTAAAAATGTAAAACTGACATTAGCATGATGATGTAGAATGCATGTCACCAATGTTGGCCCGAAATATATTCAAGCAACGTTCATGTCATTTTTGTTGTTACGTATTTGCTGGAAAAGAAAATAGTAATGTAATCAATAGTAATGTCCGTTAAAATTATAAGGCAACAAGATTTTCGCCCCTAATCATGCTGATAGCAGTGTTAAAATTTACGTCTGATATAACATGTATAATAATGCCAATCAATACGTGGGCTAATGGTGAATGAATGTTTATTTTGCCAGAAAATGTTTCAGATGATGTCTCTGATATAAAGAACATGTTGTGCCTACTGAATGGGACATGTACCTTTAAATTATCACTCATGTCAATCCTATACGCATAACCAAACAATGCTGCTATAAATAGAATATTAATATTTTTGCAACGAATATGACATATATGTTCATCTCGTGGTGTGAAATGTTCATATTTCACGAGGCACTCGTGAAATATGGACATTTCACACCACTCGATGAACATATATGTCATATTTGTTGCACAAATATGAATATTCTACTTATTATATACCGCTCCATGGAAATAAGCAGGTTTTTAGACTGTATACGGTAATGAATGTATATTTGCAACCTATTTGCAGTCCGGCACTGCAGATGCGCGTTGAATATAGATAGCGGAAGTAGTCGTATTTTCACCGGAAGTTGTTTATTTCATCGATGAGAACATATGACTTTTATTTACATCGTATAACTATGTATTTCATGGGTAGGTATATAATAAAATGTATTTATTGTATGCTTTCAGAAGCGTTGGGTGTAGTCATTTTGTTGTGCAAAGTATACATGTAGATGAGTGTTCACTGAAATATGACTACTCCGAGTGTACATGGCTGTACACAACAAACTATTCCGTAAACAACACATGTAGATGTGTGTTTTATTGAAACTCTTTTAAGCCATATGGCCCATGAAGTAGTACAAAATACATGTTCAACAAGTACATGTGACAAAGATAGCAGACAATCGTACTACCTGCATATGGCTGACAGTATATTTAGTTGTGCGGCATAACCGACCATAATATTTTCAGGTCATTTTCTGTGCAGTCGCATAGTCTGATCAAAGTTTATGATGTTCGTCAGTCATTCATTGCATTACCTGCGACACTAAACTATGTATGGTGATATATATTTATCCCGTCAACACAGTGCGTATGTGCCGTGAAACACGGTGCCGTGAAACAGTATTGATATCTTGTCAATACGACCTAATCACTGCGTATGAATATGTGCGGTTGTCATAGTCGATTCTCCGATTTTGAGGGTGCGGCTGGGTTTATATTTTTGCATTTTAAAGCTATTTGTAGGTGTTGACGGGATAAATAGAATAGTAGCATAGCCTCGCCCATCCGGTTTCCTAAGCATTGCCAGATATGTTTTCCCATTCACGGCACTAACCTACTATTCTCTATATATTGCTTTAAATTTTGGTCCCGTATAGTATTAGCCGTTGCTGCGACGTAAATCGCAATCACTTTCATTTTGATATTATTCTGTACATTGTATATATGTGTGTGTTATTAATAGTAAAGTATGCATATTTGTTATACACTATTGTTATATATGAGACTTCATACTACCAAACGAGAGCTCATTCTGACAATTGCAGAAAGTTTAGTGAGTCATGGACTTTTCTGATGACGTTTAAAACATGATGACGTCAACGTCAAAATATAATTACTTTGTCGTGCCATTACGTACGCCATCTGGAACGTCTCTATTTTATTAATTTGGCATAACGTTGGCGCATAATACGAATACGTAATTAGGGTAATGCGGCCAACCAATCAAATGCTCTCCATGTGTTATTACACGTGTGTCATAACACATTTATGAAATGGTTTAAAACACGACATAACAAGGATTTCATTTGATAAATTCGCGTATGCCGCAACATTTACAACGCATTGTTCTTGATTCGTCTGTATTAAGCAGTACTGGCAAATCCGAAGTTCTTCCAACTTCAATATTCAACTTGTGATTGGAACACCTAAATTATGCCATAGCTTTTCTTAAATGTAACGGTAGAGAGCATGTACTGGACGTTTACACGTTTAAAAGTGTTTTGAAATGTTTGTAGTGAATACATTTGGAAGAGAAGTCAATATCAATAACACGCTGCCTAAACTGATATAAAAAAGAGCCGTGTCCCCTACGTCCTGAGAGAGCCAGAGAAATCCAAAAACCGTAGTTAAATAACACATTTCTGATGTGACTTTACAATTATTGAATTTACACTTATTGAGCATAGGCTGCATATGCAGCCTATGCTCAATAAATGTAAATCCATCAATTTAAATTTACAGACGATCCTAAATTTACACTTACGAACATTTAGTGAAACGCACCCCTGTTGTTTGGCATTTGTATCAGACCACGCCAATATGTGAAACATTTAGAAATGTAAGTGATACAAAGCGGATATCTACCGCAATATGAGTATGTGATCCAAGGTGGGCATCTTGGTTTTGAGAATAATACATTGCATGCACGTTTATAATAGTAAATGAAATACCACGCTACACACACTTCTGGAGAAGAAATTATGATTAAAGACATACAAGTCGCGAGTCTGTGTTGTACGTGCACTGAGATATGGCGTTTTGCACGTATTGTCGTCACTGTGGTGGCCATTTTGAATTTTAATGTGTGCATTTCACTTCTATATCTACTAAATTCGTATTACATCAAGCATGTAGCTGTTTCTAATATGTATTAACAGCTTAACAGTAAGGTATGCATACAGCATGTACATAGATCAAACTTTAAGAAAACTATGCATCGTGTCATCATGATCTAACCCCTAACTGACCTGGCTCATGACCCCGAAAGGTCAAATCTGAGGTTGTACCCACCCACCGCTATACGAATGCCTACCGATATCAGCATGTGTAGCCATTTATATAATCAATATCACAACAAGTGTTTTCAGACCTTGGCCGGCCTACTATGGACAATACCTGCAACTCTGATTGGAGAGTAGAATATTGTCTATCATACTGTCGCTCAACGCAGCCTCTGGGACGAATTTTTGGTCGATGTACGGTTGGAAGCACGGACGGGTGGTCGCTCTACATGGGTCCTCGAACTCCGCTCTCATCGACGGAAACCCTGAAGTTAAAGGTGCGGTGTATCACAGTAAAATGCATGTTATCCCATCAAGACAGTGCGTATGTGCCTTGAAACACGGTGACGTGAAACATTTTTGATATCCTGTCAATGCGACCTAATTACTGCGTATGAATATATGCGGTTGCTGGGGTTATTTATTTGCATTTTAAAGCCATTTGTAGGTGTTAACGGGATAAATAGAATAGTAGGTTAGTGCCGTGAATGACAAAACGTATCTGGCGCAGCACGGAAACGGGATGTGCTCGGCAGAGCCTCGCCCATCCCGTTTCCTAAGCATTGCCAGATATTGTTTTCCCATTCACGGCACTAACCTACTATTCACTATATAAGGTTCAACACTGTCCAGCCGTTGATAAACGTTGCCGTGGCAGGATGGACCTGTTTGAACCACAAGGCCGTAGGCCGCGGGTTCAAACAGTTCCCGAGTGCCACGGCAAACGTTTACCCAAGGTTGGACATGGCCGAACGTTATTGTTACATTTCCATCGGAAATATCATGCGCATATATGCAGTACTTTCGGTGCTTTGATAACCCGTTCCATTCAAATAGCTGATTTATTATAGGAATAAATGGCCTTTTTTGTGGAATGTATCGGGGTATAAACTTGGAAAAGTCGCGGGAATACTGTACGAAGGCCGGAAGGCCTCGTCCAGTATTCCCGCGACATTTACACGTTTATATCCCCGATAAATTCCACAAAAAGGCCATTCATTCCTTATAATTCCAGCATTTAAAATAAATTAATCAAGAACATGTGTTTATTTTCCGTTTTCTTAAGATTTATTTTAACTGCGCCTGACGGTTACGGAAAGTAGTTCGGCATGTGAGTTTACTGGGATATAAATTTTGGACAGAGACTTGCTACGGACCAATCAAATGTTAGGGAACTGTGTAAATATTTTTGTGCTGGAATTATACATACATATTCCGGGACCGCAGTACACGTCGCGTGATGCACACCAAATCCAAAATATGCGACCGTTGTGAACTGGTCTGGTGACGTAAAGGCCCATTCTAGTAACGTCATGAAACACGTGCATTACGTACATGTAGGTGCTGGTTTGGCCCCGAAATGAGCATTATCTACAGCCATGGTCAAACAACACAATAAAATGTTCGACAATGTCCAGCCGTGGGTAATCGTTTGCCGTGACACGACGGAACTGTTTGAAGCCCATTGCCATAGGCCGCGGGTTCAAACAGTTCCCGAGTGTCACGGCAAACATTTACCCACGGCTGGACATTGTCGAACCTTTTATTGTTACATGACTGCCGTTGTTCGACACCATGGCTGGACATGGTTAAACTTTATTGTTACATTTCCGTCGGAATATCATTCATTTCGAGCATATATGCAATACTTTCGGTACTTTGATAACCCGTTCCATTCAAACAGCTGATTTACACATACATGTACATATTCCGGGGCCGCAGTACCTGTCGTGTGATGCAGCCGCGTCAATTAAAACAATTCAGAGCGACCGTTGTGAACTGGTCTAGTGGCGTAACATTTGACGCGTTCTAGAAACGTCATGAGACACATGCATTGAGTAGGTGTTACCTTGACCCCGGAATGAGCATTAATTTCACATAATAAAATACAGTTCCAGCGGAAATGCATTAACCAAATCATCTCCCCTGTTTATCCCAGTCTATAATGGTGTACAGTATACAGTTATTTCATGGTCATTCGGGGAACAGTCAGAACCATTGCCCCACGGTGCTATGGACGACCCGAGGCACTATTGCACAATGCCGAAGGCCGAGGGCAATAGCACCGTCCATAGCACCGTGGGCCGAAGGCAATAGTGCCTCGGGTTACAAGCCGGCACGTGGAACTATTACCCAGGCATGTCAAAACCCAGGGAATTAGTCAAAACTATGGTCTATCAACTTATATAGGTAGTTAGGTAATAATACAAAATACACATTTGGAATTTGATCAAATAAAATGGTGCGGTTTGTTGAATCAGCTGATAATCTGAGTAATTCAATATAGCTGAGGCTGGAGAATAGGGCGTATGGGATTAGTATAGACGCCAATCAGCCTGAGCATCCGCGCTGTCTGATGAGGATCTACATCGTTGGCTATTTTATATATTGCTTGTTGGGAGTATGATGGGTGTTTCATTGATGAAATTGATGACGAACTATGCAGATGCTGATTAGATGTACTGATCTGGATCTACACTGATCGCAAAACTGATAAACCCCATTTCTCCAGTCACAGCCACACGTGATGTCCGTATTTAAAGTTAAAACACAATATTGCATATATGCATATCTGAAACATCATCTGCGACAGTTACATAGTGTAAGATGGAGCGACGGGCAAATCATTGAGAATGATGCACATTTTAAAATAGACAGTCTAATTCCCGCCCGTCTTTTTAATAAAATATGCGTTTGATCCCCGACATTGGGGGAAAGGGGGGGGGGGGGCAACGTTGTTTCCATGGAAACAAGTTCATAGGTAGACATGTAGACATCTTACAGTGTCCGGTTTAGAGAGGTTTCACTGTACATCAGGCATTTGATTATTCCTAGCCACAGTTGTGTGCTATGCGATCAGGAACAGGCATTATAACCTGAGATAAATTACCAAGAAACCCATCAAACTTATGATCGCATGTGTTTCTTGTTGTCAGGTTTAGAGAGGTTCCACTGTACACACACCCAGGGGCCCGTTTCACTAAACTTCTTACGACTAAAATGTTCGTAAGTGCAAATTTAAGATCGTCTGTAAATTTCAATTTATAATCCAATAATTGTTTACAAGAAAACATTGTTAATTTGAAATTTACAGACTATCATAATTTTGCACTTTTTTAGTCGTACGAAGTTTAGTGAAACGCCCCCCTGGTTTTTTGGCAGTCTAATTCCCGACCCAAGAAGATTTGTTGGCTGTCTATTTTCGCTATATGAGAAGCCATGTGTTTTTTTACGTAATAAGTTGTGCGATATCCTGGAAAATATTTACAAAATTTACAATATTAAGGACGCCATTTGTGGCGATGACTGGAGGAATGGGGCTTATGTGTTTTGCGATCAGTGTAGATCCAGGTCAGAATCAGACCGTGCAAGTGTTCATCATCTGCACAGTCTGATCAGGATCTGCACTGTTCGCCATTCCATCAATGAAACAGCCGCCATACTTCTAACAAGCAATACAGATGCTATCCGGCTACAGGAGTGTGCTATTTGATCAGGAGCTACGCTTGTCACAGATCCCATCAGCTGCATTTCTCCAGTCACAGCCGCATTACAGAAAATATCGCAGTGTCCGTAAATAATTTAACGAAACATTGCACATCTTCTTAGGTACAAAATCGCACGGCTCGTCACATATGCCCTATAAACTATATATAAACTATATACAATGTACCCACCAAGGAGTGCAAGCGACATAAACGTAATGCATCCGCATAGTTCCATTGCTTAAACTGCACCGTCGGCAGGAACTTAACAACTATCGCCAACAGAGGTCCCCACACCGACAAAGTCAACTGATGGCGAACGCACCCACAATTTATATTTTATTCAGGAAGATTATCCGGACCACGTGGTATTGGAGAACCAATAACGAGAGTACAACCATTAACACAAGAAGAACCCGGATATCATGCATACGTCTGAATATGTGTCGTCTGTTTCTTGTTCTTGAATACTTCTCGTCAATATACATTTTGTATATTCGATATTGTTCTTTTTCGTTTGTTTCAATATTTCTCGATACAAATATTTTGACAGCACATTATATTCTAGATTTTCGCAAGTTAATACGTAGATGATTTTCCATCACACATTGTGTGAATATCGTGAAATAATACACGAGTGTACGTCGGCTTTAGTCGTTTACTCTGAAGCCGACGTACACGAGTATATTATTTCAAGTTATTCGAACATGCACGATGGAATATCATATTTATAACATTTCTGAACAACATTTTCGAACAAAAATGCATTTGATATTGTTTCGGAGTTGTTTGCATCTGCGTATGAATATTTGTGGGAGGTGCTTATTTTATACCGACTGCGGGAGAGTGCACGCGGGTGATTACGGGTGTTCATTTCACGGTGTATTATTATTTGTAAGCGCAAACTTATGGGTTTTTTCTCACAGATAAATCCATGCATACAATAGCTTGAACTGTAATAAATATAGTTAATTAACGATTCGAATTCAGAACACAAAAAGTACCATATGCTGACGTTTCATATTAGGTATTCAGTCGCGATAAAACATGTTTCGGCAGCACTGAAGTGCTGTCGAATCATGTTTTCGTTGAGACAAATTGAAAAAAAAAAACAACAACAGCAGACAAAATTTAATTCAGCATTGTACTAGTTATTCACAGTTGGAATACGACCAGGTCTGACCATAGTCTAAATCACTAAATGTCGGTCAAAGCTTAGAGCAACTTGTCGATATTAAATGTGTTTGTGACTGAAGAAATGGGGCTTACGGGCTTTGCAACCAGTGTATATCCAGATCATCATGTGCACTGTTCATCATTCCATCAATGAAACACACGCCATGCTTGTACATGCAATACATGTCATTATCAGCATGTGCACTGTTCATCATTCCATCAATGAAACACACGCCATGCTTCTACATGCAATAGATGTCATTATCAGCATGTGCACTGTTCATCATTCCATCAATGAAACACACGCCATGCTTCTACATGCAATAGATGTCATTATCAGGATACAGGAGTGCACTGTGTGACCAGGGGCTAGACTTGTCACAAATCCCATAAGCCCCATTTCTCTAGCCACAGCCACATATGAGACACGCCATGTGATTTTGTACCTTCGGATATCTGCGTAATTTCATAAAATACGTTTACAAAATATACAATATTTTCCGTAAATGGCGTCAAAATTTGACAAAATTCTACATGTACTCTGAAAATTTGGTCAACTTTTGACGCCATTTAAATGCCGTCAAAAGTTGACAAAATAATTCTGATGATTTACAGTCAAACCGTGCAGACAATTATCAGACTACAAGGAAGTTCACAGGTTCTTGTAGAACGGTTCTTATTTCGGTGTTTTATGGGTTATTTCGGTATATCTGGTGGTTGGGGAGTATTTTATCCCATAAACACAGTGCGTACATGTATGTGCTGTGAAACACGGTGCCGTGAAACAGTTTTGATATCCTGCCAATACAATCTAATCACTGCGTATGAATATGTGCGGTGACTGTGGTTATATTTTTTGCATTTAAAAGTAGGTTAGTGCCGTGAATGGGAAAAATATCTGGCGCGGCACGGAAACGGGATGTGCTCGGGCAGAGCCTCGCCCATCCTGTTTCCTGAGCCAGATATTGTTTACCCATTTACGGCACTAACCTACTATTCTCTATGTTACCAACATGCAATTTACGTCACCCCCGCGAGTTAGTACACGTACAAGTACCGTAACGGTAATTTACATGTTTCTTTGGGGGTATTTTGACAGTATAAAAGGGGTCCGAAAGTGGAACGGTGAATGTGTAGATAATTGACGATTTCTGTCGTGCGTAATGATTGAGCATTAGTAGTTGCACAAAACTATGTAAGTTGCCCAAACGAAATCCACCCAAATCTACCAAAAATTCACCAAAAATACCCATAGAACACCAACATTCTGACCATCTGTTCAAACACCTGCAGGGGCGGATCCAGCATTTGGGGAACGCGGGGGGGGGGGGGGGGTTGTCCAATTTTCGAGCTAGGAGTGGAGCGAGTATGCTAGGGAGGTCCGAGGGCATGCCCGGAATCCTCCACCCCCACATCCGCCATGCTTTTACATGCAATAGATGTCATTATCAGGATACAAGAGTGCACTGTGTGACACGCTGACCCCACTGTAGATATTATCTACGCTGATCACTATATATTAAATGTACATTGTCGCAGCCAGTCTACTGAAATAATATTTACTAGGGACGCATGTATTTGACATTAAAACTGAAGGCAATATCACTTACCACTTAGTAGCCACGTGCCTTGCTTTGACTGGACACTATGGAATCAACGTCTTCACCGTTAACATTCAATTCTCGTATTTTTAAATTCTGTTATTTTTTTTATGAACATGTACGTACATCGTGTATGAATGCTTTTTTTTCTTCTTTTTTTTTCTCGTTTTTTTTTCTTTCTTTTTCTTGGCAGCCATTTTGGATTTCTATACATACTTTCGCAAGTAATACATATGTATTGAAGTAGTATAAGCTTTTATATCACTTATAAAATATAATTAAATACGAAGAAACCAAGAACTGGTCATATACAATAATTTTATATATGGTTTAGTGTGGTGGGTAAGGTAGTGGTGTATTGGCGGCCATATTGGATTCTGGCGGCCATTTTGAATGAAAATGTTCTAGTTCGTTTGTATGTAAATCGTTTGCATGTAATACCAAATGGAATGTTTAAAGTACGTTTTACAGCGTGTACATGCGATTCTGCGGTAGTTTTATGTGAACGTTTGCAAACCAGCCATTTTACAGAAATGTTGCTGTTAAGGGGATCCACTTATAGGGGCATACAAACTTTAAACGAAGACATATAAATTGCTATCTTGCCAATATCTGTCATGTTTTTTTTATTTGAAACTACTTGATTGGATGAAACTGAACCAAATAAAATGGTTGATTGCGAGTTTAGATTGCTAATAAATACACGTTTTCCGTGCTAATAAATACATGTTATAGTGTATTCTGTTATGTAGTTTTGCATGTAGTTGGTTCCATTTGTTTTGACAATTCTTTTGACCGCCATCGTGGATTTCAAAATGGACGCCCTGAAATGCTATATTTATTATATATACAGGTAGAATATTGATTAATCTTTTGGTCATCTTTTGACCACAAAAAACAACACCAGTGTTATTTTCATTTTAACAACCCACATGACGGCCATCTGAGATCTATAAATGGCCGCCCTGAAATATTATACAATATAAGGGTTATAATGTTGTTTTTTCGGCTATGCCATCTACATACTTCAACTAATAAAACTGGGGCTGGTTCCACTTTTTCCGATAACTGGTATGGCGGACATTTCGTTTTCAAAATGGCCTCTCTGTAAATAATAGTTCTGATGTCTTCACTACGTACTGTCTTTAGTAAAGTGTATTTATAGTTAGGTTGTGTGTAGACTGTTTGGTTTTGCTACGTTCTTGGAACAAACGTTGTTCCTATTGTATTCTAATTTTCAAAACGGCTGCCGTGAAAATCATTTAATTCTGATTTAATCATGTACAAACCGTTTGGACTGATTTTTCCCCCAGACTATAATCATTATTGAAAGTAAATTATATATGACTAAAGTCAATTTCAAGTCACTGATTACGAGTAACATGTTAGATTTTAAAATGGCCACTGTGTGTATGCAGGAATTTTCTTAATTAGGGATACAGTGCTTTCAATCAGTTTCATCACCATCTACATTAGAGGCTCCATCTTGTTAGTGTTCCTGAAAGGCAGTGCTGGCACAATCGCACTCAACATATGGTCAAAGGAGTTGCTTACATAAAATGTATACCCTATACAAACTTGTGTGCAGGAAAGTGTAGACGAACTGTCGAAAAGGCAGTATTTGTGTGATTAAATGACTTTTTCGGCATTAAAATGCCATGCGCACATGTTCAGTATGAACTGACGATGTGCGTAAAATGTCAGATTGATTGCAAAAACACTGTTAAATACACTCTTAGGATTATTGTATGCAGGAAACTGTAAAAAGAAGGCCACGTTGAAAAGCCAGTATTGTTCCATGGTCATTATAATTATTTACGATTACCATATGGTCTTAAGAGAGATGACTTGACAAAGCCAGAGTCACTGCATTATGGTGTGCCACAAAGGCAAGCCAATGGCTACTGCTTCTATATCATTGATTATCGCAGAAAACTATTATGCTCTGATTGTACATGAATAATGAGGCATGCTATTCATCGCAAACGGGTTCGTTAAGTGTACGGACTGGCTGTTCAAGTGGAGTAAGATCACTTGCCTCTCATATCCAAGAAATAAATACTCTATTCATGTCGTCACATATTACAGGAAATTTTACTGCTGCTGAAGCAATATGGCCTGTCAATGAAACACGTTTCTGGCAAAAACATACTAGTTACTGATACGTTATCCCACGAGTCAGTAACAGACATATATTCTAACTTTATTAAGGGTATACATTCACAGGTACATGTAGTAATCGCGAACTTACATATCAGTGATAACGAGTTGCAAGAAATTGCAAACGTGACTGAGTAAGATGCACAATTGATTCTGCTAGGAAAACGGGTCTAAAGGGATTACTCAATTTCAGAATGCAATGAGACCAGTCTGCTAGCGCAATGCCAGATCTTACAGACTGCAGATGGTACACCATATTGCCGTAACAGATGCTTTCTCATGACTAAATGGAGTATTTACCTTTGCAATGCAATATACAATACCATATTATACACTTGTTTGGATGAAATAGATGATTTGCCATAGTTTCATCTTCTTATTTTAAAGGAAAACACATGTGATGACCAAGATATCATTTGTAGAAACATAACTATAAGCCACCACAATACGTAAGACGTATTACATGTAAATACAACAATACGTAACAGATTTAAATCCTTGAAGTGACAATGTATGTGACACACTTATTTCCAGCGGCCATTTTGAAGATAATGGTGTCTGGTATCACAGTACTAGTTAGCAATAATCTCAACAGTTCGTGTATATTGTATTTTATTAGCAGAAGAAACATACAAATTATCTGCATTAAATATGTATAATACATATTAGATTGTCAAGTTTAAGTGGCGGCCATTTTAAAAATAATATGGCCGCAATTTTAACATGTACTGAAATAATTATGCCAATATTTCTTATTCATAATAGATAATAATAATAAAAAGACAACATATAACGTTGACGTTAAATATAAATTCATTTCAATTGGGGCCATTTTGAAATTCAAAATGGCGGCCATGCGGCTCTTAAAAAATGGAATCAACTTCAGTTTTGTTATATGTCGTATATATATATGTTTTCAAGCAGACAAGCACGTTCTAATTACAATATCATTTGAAAGAACATACCTACAGCCACCACAGAAATACTAGAATGTTTAACAAATCTTTGATGCGGCGATGTACATAACACACTTAGTTTCGGTGGCCATTTTGAAGATAAAGATTAATTTTAGCACACTACCAGTTAGCAATAATCTCAGCAGACTGTGTTCAAAGAAATACGAGTAAACCTGAAGTAAATACAAAATGTTATCACGACATTCAAAAATGTAAAATAAATACTGGCTTTCCAATCTTGAAATGGCGGCCATTTTGAAAACCAATATGACTGGTATCTCAAAATGTATTGAATTCATTCTGCCAATATTTATTGTCCATAATAATGTGTTTTATGCTGCAAAAACACCACACATAAACGACTTTGACCTCGAAATATAAATGTCAATGGCGGCCAATTTGAATTTCAAGATGGCGGCCATATGGCTTATATAAAAAATGGAACAACACCAGTTTTGTTGTATGTGATCTATAGATGAAAAGAAACCTTGCATCAAACAATGTAGCAAAAAAGTTCAGAAAACCTAAACTAACGACATAACAGTATACACTAATATCGCAAAACTACAGTCAGAGTTATAAATTTGCGTAATAGCATTTACACTTCGCGCACTAAAAATAGAAAATAGTAGGTTAGTGCCGTGAATGGGAAAAAATATCTGGCCAGGCTCAGGAAACGGGATGGGCGAGGCTTTGCCGAGCACATCCCGTTTCCGTGCCGCGCCAGATATTTTCCCATTCACGGCACTAACCTACTATTCTATTTATCCCGTCAATACCTACAAATGGCTGTAAAATGCAAAAATTGTATTGACTGGATATCAAAAACGTTTCACGGCACCGTGTTTCACGGCACATACGCACTGTGTCGACGGGATAATATAGAAATAACATGCAGGGCGTTGACTTTCATATTTCCACAATAACACAAAACTATTACCATAAACGTAATAACATATGTATTCGTGCATGAATGTATTACAGCGGTTATGGTGATTAGAAGTTTCAAACGAGTTTGTCTTTGTGCCTTATCTGAAGCATAACGGTAGTCAGTGGTAATATTAATCGCTGGAAGGAATAAGGGATCGTAGCTAGTTATTTCGCTTTGATTACAAGCTAGAACATATGGAGGAAATTAAAAATGGAAAACCTGTAACTATAATAATGCACAAAAATCTCGGTGGTAGCGAACCACTATCATCAATGAAAACCGTTAAAAAATGGCTGTCAGATAAGGAGCAAACACGAATAATGTCCGATAAAATAGACAGATCGAATACAAAGTGGAAGTTTGTAAGATGGGTAGAGGTTTTCGTAAAGCTAATACAGGGTAGTAGGGAAAAGATTTGGGACTACAATCCAAAGAAGCGGCAGGAGGAGAACTTCCAGAATGGCTGAAGAATAAAAAAGGTATGTATTCTTTAGATAAGTATAATGACGACCTTTGTCTGTTCGGTGTCCTAGCTATGCATATGACAGATAAAAGACCCGACAGATGTACAGAAAAGGCGAAAGAACTTAGTAAGCAATATTTTGGTAGTAATGTGGTTTCACCAATTCCTTTTTCAGATCTGAAAAAGGTTGAAGAGTTTTTTAAAATCGGTATAGAAGTATATCAACCCACCCAATGTAACGTATGGTGGTTGAAAAAGGTACCAGCGACTATAAGGCAATAGGAATAATAAACCAATGACAATAGGACTGTTTAATAATCACGCATTTCTGATAAAAAACCTTAAAAACCTATCTAAAATTTACGCCTGCGATAATTGCAAGCAGAAATTCACGAAAGCGAGTAATATGAAGAGACACGGACCAAAATGTATGAAAGGTGAGACAAAAGTAGTATGTGATGGTAATTATTTAGAGCGCCCGCGTTCGTCGTTCGAGAAAGCGTTCTACCCAAAAAGTTCTAACAGTTATGGGGCGATCGATTGGATGTACTCTGTGGAAAAGCGCGAGGGAATTCACATTCACCACGAACAGTGTGGACACGGGGGTGAAAGATGGATTTTAGGAGCTCCAGTAGATGGATACTGTCCAGAAACCAATACCGTATATCAATATCACGGCTGTTACTGGCACGGGTGTGAGATTCATGCAAAACATAGAAAAGAAGAACGCGCATCCACTATGAGAAGAGATACACTTATTAGAAGAAGCAAAGAATTCAACCTAGTAGTTATGTGGGAATGCGAATTTCAAAGAACTGGTAAAGACATAAAGATCGGTTGCGACACTACTCTTTATCCATATCAGATAGTATACGATTTTGAGGCATATCTCAACCCAGAATATGAAACTCTCGGTAATAATCTAGAGTACGAAGCCGAGCACGTTCCGGTAAGCGTTAGTATAGGAGATAATTTCTCAGGAACAGTAACTCATATTTGTGATAAAGATCCCGCAAAACTTATAGAAAAATTCGTAGAAGATTTAAAAGTCAGGGGAAAGCTATAAGAGAAGAAGTGTGGTCAAGATATGGGTTTAATATAGAACATTTACGTAAAAACCAAATCGCCAAGATCGAACAGTGGATAGAGCAAGTACCGGTTATAGGTTTTAACAGCAGTAAGTACGATATAAACTTAATAAAGAAATACCTAGTAGGCGAACTGGCATCAACAACAAAGAAAGTAATGGTCGGAAAACGTGCAAACGCAGCAATATTTCTATTTACTCCAGAGTTTAGATTTCTTGATGTAATACTTTATCTAGGACCCGGTGTAAGTTACGATAGTTGGATAAAAGCCTACGAATGCAAAGGACAGAAATCTTTCTTTCCTTATGAGTGGTTCGATTCTCCAGACAAACTGTATTACCCAGGACTACCGGATATAGAGAATTGGTATTCCAAACTATCTGGGAAAATGTTAATAGATGAAACAGAATTAAGTAAATGTCGTAGAATTTTCGAAGAAAATAATATGAAAACTTTCAGAGATTGGTTGAAATATATAACGATTTAGATGTAGCACCGTTCCTAGAAGCGGTGGAAAAAAATGTGTGAATTTTATAAACACAGAGGTGTGGATATTTTCAAAGATGCGGTAACACTACCTGGAGTAGCTATACAATATTTATTGAGAGGACCATTAAAGAACAAAATCTTCAAAGACGATTATACCGGAGGATGCTCTATATGCACCAAAAGAAGAAACATTCGAAATGGTGAAGGACGCTCTAGTTGGCGGTCCATCAATAGTATTTACACGATATGCAGAAGCTGGTGTTTCAAATATTAGATCTAATTCCACAGGAATTAACAAACCGTGCAAGGCTGTTTTGGGGTACGACGCAAACTCGTTATATTTATCTACGTTAAATAAAGAGATGCCGTGTGGGAGAGAAACTATACACCATATAGATACCCCACATAACCCTAAATTTATTAAAAAGTTTTGTAAAAGAGTTTTATCCGGAGACTGGTGGGTTTGGTTGCGGAGGTGGATATAGAAGTTCCACACAACTTAAAAGATAAGTTTTTCTGAAATGTCCCCAATATTTATAACACAGAAGTAGAGGTTGATGAAGTTCCCACACACATGTTAAAATATTTAAAAGATACTGGCCGAACAAGAGGAGATGGAAAAAAATTGGTGGGATCTATGACAGCCACTAAAGTATTGCTGTACGCGCCACTGTTGAAATGGTATTTAAAACACGGCCTAGAAATAACTGGAGTTCATCGTGTTATAGATTATATTAGCGGAAAACCATTCGAATGGTTCGCAAAAGAAGTTACAGCCGCAAGACGAACGGGTGATGTAGAACCAAATAAGAACCAGTAGCCGACATAATGAAATTATTAGGAAACTCGTGTTGTGGATAAAAATGATAGAGGCAACGGAGAGACATTTAAATACGACATATACACAAAACGAAACCTGTGTTGACAAAGCATTAAGATCCGCGTATTTTGATGATTTGGAAGAGATAGGAGATGCGTACGAAATATCTTCAAGAAAACCCAGGTGTGCGGTAAAGAGACCATTCCCATTGTGGAATAGCGGTTTATCAACTAGCTAAATTGAGAATGTTGGAATTTTACTACGAATTTCTTGACAAATACGTAAAAAGAGAAGACTTTGAATTAATACAGATGGATACGGATAGTATGTATATAGGAGTTAGTGGAAAAACGATAGAGGAATTGATTAGACCTAACTTACTAGACGGGTTTGAAAAAGAAAAAAAGAAATGGTTGGCTTGGGATAAATGGAGCGAAAGAGAGCCCGGACTTTTCAAAATGGAATTTAGCGGAGATAGGGCGATAGCGTTATCTAGTAAGTGTTATTTTGTAGAAAAATATATTCTAATTAATAAAAACTCTGCGAAAGGAATGTCCAAGAGAACTAACAATTTAAATTGGGATAGATATAAACGAGTACTAACCGAAACTACAGAAGATGGAAAACATTATAGATGTAGCACAAAATAGGGGATTTAAAATGAAAGACGGTGTTATGAAAACGTACTGTCAACAAAAATTAGGACTCTCGCATACTACGATAAAAGACGTGTGTTACCAGACGGAATACATACAGAACCTCTCTAATGATTTATTTAATAATTTTGAAAAAAATTATGAAAATTAACAATCTAAAGACTCTGATGATCCGGGGGTAGCTGGGTGTCAGAAGGCACCGCGAGAAGTTCTTCGCGAACAAACCCTCGAGATGGCCCATCATCCAAATAGTAGAGCACGGGCTCATCGGGCTTGGTAATAGATCGATCTAGATGATACAATTGAGAGACCACACGGGATCAGTCGCGCGGCGGCTGCCACCATTCGAGCTCTCCCGGTGATAGAGGTACCGGACATCAATATCTGATGGAAGCCGTTGCTCCTCTAAAACCAACGGGTCGCCCGCGCGAGACGGCAGAGGGCTCGCTCGTCACCCTTTTAAACTTGATGGCATCTACGGGCTTCTTACCTATCAATCTGGTCACCTCTCCGTTCAGTGCGGAGACCACGGCGGGCAGTCTGGCCACCCACTCGGTCGATCGCGAATGAGGGTCTACAAGTTCTTTAGCGTATTGGTGTCCGAACAGTCTCTCAGCCAGGGTTCGATTGAAGCGTTCCACGATCCCCTGGTCCCGGTGGATGTTGACGCGGCCGCGTCTGACAGAAACTTCGTGCTTAGACAATAGATGAGAGACCGCGCCCATGAACTCGCGGCCGGGATCGACCTGGAGAAGATTCGGCCATTTGAGAGGACTCCTCTTATATATTCGGGAGAGAGCCTCGGCCACCTCCTTAGACTCTTTAGTGGCCAACGGCTCAGCCCCCTTATAACGACTCGCTACGTCAACGACTGTCAGCGCGTACTTGTACGTCTTACGACCGACGCGATCGTGAGGGAGAAACAAGAGATCGCTTGGTGAACTTGGTTCGGTACCGGCACGTCGAATTTCGGGCGCGAATATTGTGAGGCGCGGGTAAATAGATCTGCCAGATGGCCTGCTTCTTAAGCCATTCCTTGACAGCGTTTTCTGAAACCTTGGTCGCCGCCGCGAGGTTCTTGATGGCAGCGAGTCCCTTCCAGTAGCCGCGGTGGGCTATAGTACGTGTTCGCTAGCTTGCGCGTTAGGCGAACCGATAGTTTGGTATTAAGTTTGCGCGTGTTCATCGTATGCGATGTATTCTAATATATCTGACAATCTCCAACATGCCCTCGCCAGATCGTCCGGTAACTGCGTCGATAATAATAAACCTTTAATGGAAGTGCAATCGCGATTGGGGGTTAAGTTCTGAAGGAAATTGGGAAAATCTAATCCCCCAGGATTGGTGGAGGAATCTAACATCCGCTTTGCGAAAAGGGTGGCCGCTTTTTCGTCCTCCCGCCACGTCTCGAGAGAATCTCGGGCCAGACGAATCATACCCTTTGCACCAGCTATGCGGTGTTTAAGGGCAGTGTAGCCTACATCAATCATATCAAAATAAAGTTCGTCAACTGACATCGTTCTATATATATATATTTATTTATAATTAATTTAAAATAATTAATTTAAAATCTCGATTGAATATAGTAGCCGACGAGACCCACCACACCCATTCCCACGACGATGAACGCGATCTCGCGGTCTTTTTGGACCTCTGACGGTACATAGAAATCTGAAAGTTGGGGCTCGCGATCCAGCGGCGCGAGACTTTTCTGCGGATATGCCAGCGCGTACTTGCGGTTGGCTTCTTCAACGTTCTGAAAAGTTTGTGCGGCGTGATTTTCGCGGCGAAGCTCTTCATTGACCCAGTCAAGATGGGCGGTTCGTTTTTCCGACCACGCTTCCTTTGCGTTATTGAATTGTTCTACAGCTAAATCGTGACGGGTACTCTCCTCATCCACGTTCGAGTTTTGTAGTTTAGATAATAGAAAGTTGCTGCCGGTGAACGCAAATGCGTTTAAGATCGCACCACCTACCATTATTGGGATTGAAGCCATTTATTTCCATATATTAACTGGTAGAATTCCAGCTTTAACTAGATAATCTCGGGTCCAAACTGCGGCCGCTACATCTAAGGTCGCGAGCCCTACGTCTCTCACAGTAAAGTCCAATTTGGGAGCGGATCCTCCTAGGGCCATCTTTGATAGTCGAGCATACCCGATACTGAAACCCGATATCACCACGGCGTGATAAAGCGCATTCACTAACATTTTACCGTCTTGTTCAGCCATTATTGCATATAAAAGGGGTCGCGATCAATGTTTAAATGGGGCGCGTCCAATCGCGATTGGTGTTTCGTAACTTTCTTCTGAACACTGGCTGTTGTTTTTTCGATAATAGGGGGTATTTCCACACGCACAGGGGCACCAACAACTGCCAGACCACCACCAACAACCCAACTCCAATTCACAAGAATTTGGGTTCAATCGGATTCGCCCAACTCCAACGGCGGTTGGTATTGGGTGACAAATTCTTTGAATTTGGGTGTGCTTCCAATTCGTGAATTGGGGTTGTACTCAACTCTGTCTTCAGATGTTTTGCTGTCTCCGTCCCCGATTGCAACCCCAATCTCGATTGGAGTTTAGCCTCTCGAAGCTCGGCGAGTATTTTATCTTGTTTAACTTTTCGGGTGGCAGCCGCCGCTCGCCCAGCTGCCTGTCTTTTTTGATTTTTTATATGCGGTATGTCATCCAGTGGCGGAGTAACACTCGGGTTCGATTGGGTTGGAGCAATCGGGTTCAACTCCGTCACTCTCGCGGGTGTGTCTTGTGTCATCATTTTCAGGGCTTATAGTTCGTGGGCATATATGTCCAAATTGACAGTGTTTACCCGTGGTCAACGCGGTTGTCAGCGGAGCTAAGTACATTCCAAACTTGTGATAAATTGAGCAGCAGGCTGTTCTAAGAGTGTGACCTATAAAAGGGTCAGTCTCTAGATCCTCAATCAATCCCGCGGTGTTTGGTATAGGGAGAAGTATACTAACGGCGGTTGCGTACAAATGAATAGCCGCCGATCCGAGAGTTTTTGTCATCTCCGCACCTAACCTAGATTCGTATCGCGCATACATTTTATCGATCTCCGCATCTGACATCTTATCCACCTGAAAAACTGAGAGACGCCTACCGAGATAATGCTCCGATTGTCCCCCAGCAACCAGCGCAGCTAGCCGCTCTCGTCGCGCCGCATTTTCATTTTCATTCGGAGTCGTTGCACTCAACCCAATACCAACCGCCGTTGGAGTTGATTCCGATTGCTCTGTCGGATCATTATCTATGTTGGCAGTCGGAGTTGAGGTTTCTTCTATTAGCTGATCGAGAAGTTCGTCGCAGTTCATTTTTCTTAAAATTAATTTAACTATTCTAACAAGTCTCATCACTTTAACATATTGCAAAGCGCACCACCCGATACTTATGATCACCATTATGCTCGCAACAAAGCTCGCAGCGGAGCACCAAATTGTTAACATTGTTAACCATTGTTCAGCATTTGTTCAACATTTGTTAAGCATTTGTTCAGCATTGTTCAGCATTGTTCAGCATTGCTAAGCATTGTTCAATTGTTCAGCAATTTGTTCAGTAATTGCTAATTAATTATAAAATTAATTGATAACTTCGTAAGCAGTTGGTTGATCAGTCTTTAGCAAAAGCTTGGCGTGCTTAGTTTCCGAAAGCATCTGTCGAACCTCCAGGCGCTCCTCGCGCGTTGGGATAACGTCATTCTCTCGAAGACAGTCATCGAATGAGTCTCGGTCCTTGCAGTGAAAGAGGGCGACCCATTTCGTTTGCTCAGCGCCAGATCCTTGAGGACGGCGTTGTACTTTTGAGTGGATATCCATACGCTTTTGCCTAGCATGGCGGCCAGAAAATGCGAGCTCGGAGAGCATGTCCTTCTTTTTGGTCATCGCCGCCTTGGCCGAGCAATCGTCAATCACGTATAGGGTGGGCTCACCCTGGAATCTTTGGTATAAACCACGCAACCAATCGTGAAGCCTATCACCGGGGTCAATAACGTATACCTCAGGGTCGGTCCATATCCACGTTCGCCGCTGATAAGTATCGGTGTGCCGCACAGTGGGACACAGGATCACAATGTGGCGAAAGGCATCGCGGTAGGACTCCTCGAGCAAGTCGAGGATGAAAACCGTTTTTCCACATCCTGTCTGCCCACATATTATGGCAGAGTGGGCATCTCCAATCGTGAATTGGTATTGATTGCTAATTTTCTTAATTAATTCTTTAGAATTATCAAATTTATTAATTATTAAATCGTTAGAATGATTGCTAATTTTCTTAGTTAATTCTTTAGAATTATCAAATTTATTAATTAATAAATCGTTAGATGATTTTTTTATTAAATCAATAGAGTGCTGAGACGTATCGGCCATCTTCGATGTTGAGTTGTGCGTCTGTAATTATATATAAGTACACGTTCAATGGCCCGGCTCCGTCCGCCTCTTTGGTTATCTGGATCGTCACACCCTCGCTAGCGTTCTCAACTTGGCGTCCGCTGCCGTGTATTTGGTCGTCGTCGCTGGCTCGCATGTCTAGCCATAACGCGTATTTGGTATTCAGGAACTCCGCGAGGGAGACGGCCGAGAGATGCAGGTCTTTGGCAACCGCTGCAACCTCCGGAGAGCGCTTAGAGCCGGCAGCAAACTGCTTTCTTACTTCGTCCCACTGCTGGTGCGCGCGAAGACCCGCGCTGTAGAGTTGATTGGGAACTCCCTCGATCGTCACCTCTACCTTCGTGATTTTGGGGTTATAGAATTTGTCGGTTTTTCTAGCACCGAACGCGAACCGAGCATCCTCGAACAACATCATTATACCTTTCATCGAGCGAGCGGGTACGTTGACGTTAATATTCCACAATGTGTCGCCTTTGTCTTTCGTCATCTTGCGATGGCGAAGAACTCGGTCGTAAAGTATGGCAACGCGCCCGGCGTACTGGGTTCTGATCAATCGCGCGAGTTCGGGCATCGTGACCATGTCGTACTCCAGCGAAACATTATCGATCGTATACGTCGATAACAGGTCGCTGGTTATGAGAACTCGGCCGTAGTCGTTGAACGTTAGTTCGTATTCGAGGCGGTCAGCCAAAGCGCTCTGATAGTAGGGCATGTGACTCTCCAGCAACTCAAAGTCGAGCGGGATGTAGAAGCGGTTGCCGTAAGCGCCCGCGACCGCATTGTCACTCGCGTTGTTATCTACCTTGTTACCAGCCCCGATTCTAAGTTTGGTTACGTTCTTATTTTTGCTGGTGTCAATACCCTGATAGACAGCGTTTTCGCGCTCTTGCGCCGTCTTCCATAGGTCCTGATAACAATGGTAGACGTCGCTGTCGTCGATCGACATCACCTCGTTACCAGAAATCTTTATCATGGTCTTCTTGATGATGGCGCGACCAAGGTTCTGAACGACGGTTCGGTCCGCGTCCGTCGACGTCAGCGAAATAGTGAAAGCGAGGCGAACAGTACCCGGCACGAATGACGTCGTTAGCTCCGAGGTTGGGGAAGCGGACCAAGAGCTGCTGGTTCTGGTCGATCGTCGATGGGTTGTTCGTAATAACGACACTCTGTCTCACGCCTTTTGCCCCGAGGGGCTCACGCAGTCTGCGGTATGGATTGAGTTTGCGACCGTATTGACTCGAAGACATAATTTAGTGAATCTATATTAAACCCGTATGGTTTTGTCTTTAATACATAATTAATTTTAAGAAATTAATATGGCTGATTACGATAATGACATGTATGAAATCGGCAGAGACGATTACGTCGATGCGGATGAGGATGATTATGACATAGATGATTATAATGACGAAACACCCTTGATACAACCTACAGTTACAATCCAATCGGGGGAATTAGGTGGCGCTACCGGCAGCGTTGGTCAAAGTCTGGAATTACTCAAGGGAGCTGTAGACGACTACTACAACAGTTTGGCAGAAAAAGGTGTGGTCCCATCTGTCGCTCGCGACTACTACAAGTTCGAATTGGATCTGAACGGTAGATTGCGACTAAAAGCATCAAATGTCCCGATCGTCAACACCATGACCGGTAAACCCCTAGCGATGAGCACCATTGCCGGATACCGGGGCGGTGGCCAACTCATAAGGAGCGAACTAGGATTTCCAGATTGGACGCGTGGTAAAACAATTATGCCTACCCGCGCTGTAGAGGCCCTACAGTCTACCGACGAAACGATGGCGAAAACGGCCTCCGCGATAGAAACGGTCGCGCTCAGCGATGTCCCTCGAGTAGCCACCGACGCTATTAACACGATGGAGACCACGTTCAGCGTCCAATCGCAATTGGGGGAAATACTCAACGATGACCCACCGTTACCTCTTCGCGAACTCCGGGGCCTCGATAAGGCTCTACAAACGGTCCGGGGCGAACTGGTCCTTAACCTCGCCAAACTCTCGTCGCTGGATGAACATATCGCGCTAGAAGAAAGAAAACTGGAGGAAGCTGGTGGTGATAGAGAATCTACCGAGCGGATCAACAAACGCTTGCGGTCGTTGCGGGATGAAAGAGCAGCTCGTTTGGAGGCTGCCTCGACTAACCGTGAGACACTCCGCACCCACATAAGTCGGATCCGCGAAACAATCTCGAGGGTACTGCGCGAGGAGACGATACTCGGTGAGTGTACGACAATCGGTGATGCGTTCTCTTCACACTTATTCAGAGAACAGGGCATCACGATAGCAAGCATCCTCGTTGCTATCAGCATGACTATATCGACCATAGTTCTAGCTTTCACTGGTGGTGCGGCGCCACCACCCGCGCCAGCACCCACACCACCACCACCCGCGCCATCAGGCGGAGCCAAGGAGTGGGTAAAAAAACAACTAAAAGCCCTCGCCAGTCTCTTGGCTAAATTAGCCGAAAAGGCGGCTGCCCCGCACTACCTGGACTGATCGGAAGTATCGTTTCTTACTTGCTATCTATATTATCAAAAACGGCCGGATGGCTAGCCAAAAATACTTGGGCTTTAATCGTGGCAATCGCCGGTCTCCTACTATTCTTCGCCAGAGAGTTCCTAAAACCATAAGCGCAAATAATCCGATCGCCACGAGGGCGACGACGAGCGCTAATTTCTCCTCCTCGTGTGTTGTTGCATTCCAATTTCACCCTAATCTGTGATTGATTGGTGTTTCTCCAATCGCGATTGGTCTGTTGATGGAACTCGATGGTGCATCCAATTTACTAATTGGGGGTACTGGGTTCGATTGTGTTGAGGGATGTGTATCCATTTTGTGTTTTGGGCGTTTTATGAAATCGGTTCCCTCAACACTGTTGAACCCGATCATTTTGGGGGTGCGCTTGATGATATCCGTGTTCACGTTACCGTTGTGACCGATTTTTTGATTGGCGGTGGCGATTACGATCTGATTATTGTAACCATCAACCGGGTCGTCTCGTAGTATCATATTGCTCGGCGCCATATAAAGACCTATTCCAAATACATAGTCCACTGGGGTGCTGGCAGTCTGCAAAACGTCTTGATAATTCTGGATCGCCTTCTCCAGGTCCACCTTAGCTGAGATGGCGTCCTCGACAAGTGCCAAGAACTGTTTTTGTGCATCAAACGCCGTTTCCGTGCCCAGTATAGAACTGCGAGTTTGCTTCTGTGCGCCGAGGATGGCCCAGACGTACGTGCGAATAGATTCGTTGACGCGAGTAACCCCGGCCTGCGTGAACCCTAGACCCTTATCTAACATAAATGTGGTCCACGCGTTCTGAACCTCAGCAGCCTGCTGTATGTAATCGACGTGAGCCAGTTTCGGAGGTAACATTTTACAAGAAAACACGCCACAGTGCCGACCTCCAGACACTTCTGGCCCGAAAGTCATAGTCGCGGGGTCAAAAACTTCCCGGTGTTCCGACTGACGATGTGGTCACCGGAGTAATCGTGTCTAAAATCAGTCTGCGTCCAATTCCCGGACTGGCCCCGAATGAGAACGTCCCCGATGCCGGTGGTGGTAGGAAATGCTTTCTGCCTCCAGTCCGCGTCTTTTGAAACGTTAAATTCGTTACACAATCTTTCAAACGCCATACGGTCGTATGCGTTGGAAATGGGATCCCAGGCGTCGTCTTGAGGTAGAGAAATACCTAGTTCTTTGAGAATCCTCTAACCCTAGTATAATACGTGTGAAAGTTGTAGACACTTCGGAGCATGATATTCTTGGATGTTAGATGGTCTTTATGTGAAACTCCACACCGGCTGTTGCGCACCATACAGCAAAATTTAGCTAGTTCTGCCAAAACTGCATCGGTGTGGCTTTCCACCCGTTTACCGACTCCATCGTAGTAATCTTGGGCAGCCTATATTTCTCAAACGTGTTAGGGAAATTGGTGGCAAAGCCACTGTCCGGTCTAACCGTTACGGTTGGGTGTACAAGGTTAACAACGTCTTTTTGCGTGTATTTACCTCCGACCGCGTACTTTGCATTAGAGTTAAAGCTAAATGCTTTTGTATCCATTGAAAGATATTATTATGTTTGCTACTATCACTAATGTTCAAAAAGGGAGTTGTGAACTTCAAAAGTTAATAGACAACTGCTGCGGACAACGCTGGGTAGGCCTTAGATCAATCACCTTCACGGTTGGATGGAAAAGCGTTGAAACGCTCGAGTTTTTCACAACAGAAGTCGAGGACGTCGAGTTTTTCGCATCAGAACACATCATAGATATTCCACATAGAATAGACTTAAATAGAGTCATAAGTCCACCAAAGGTTATAGTACCTCAGGGTCTTTGGAGTTTCGGAGATCTCCAAGCTTTTGTCGCGGAGAAGATTCCTGGTGTAGTCACTCTCGCAATCTCGAAAGCCACGGGGCTCACGACATTGACCGTTGATAGGCGTTTAAGATATCACCGGGGTTGGGCTCACTGTTAGGATTTAAAATAACATACCCTTACAACGATGACGGCGTGTTTGATCCTGGCGAGCACGTCGGCACGACCCCGGTGAACTTCGCCGTCACGAAAACTCTCGGGGTGCACCTGGATCGGGTGAACACATCGTACAACACGGTAGACGGCACTCCCAGCATATTACTGAAAACCGTGCCCGCCAGCGACTGTTTCTATGGTGAGACCCTGACCTTAGACTTCCCACACCCCGAGATGAAAGTTTTGGAATCGGGACACATCCACGAGTTGAAGATTTCTATTCTCGATGATAAAGGGAGAGAGTTGAAGAACGATTACCCGATTTCGGTCGTCCTAGAAATTTCAAATTAATTAATTTTAAGAAAATTATTTAGAATTAAACGCATGTTCGTAATATATATTATCAACATTATTGAAAATGAGTATATACGGACCAGGTAGTTCTTCCGATTGGGTGACAAATTCAAATAATTTGGAACCGGCAGAAGGGGGATTCATCCCGACAGAGGGCGACTTTTTAACTACCCAAAAAACAAAGGCCTTGATCAATAGAACTATATCGAGGGCCACGGACGAGATTCACAAAAGTCTACTATCACAACTTAGAGAATATGCCCTGGCTGTGAATACACAAAGTCGTGAAGAAACGCATACGGAACTAAACGAACTAGGTAAAAAAATAACCAAATTTAGAAAAGAGGCCCGGTTGGGGATTGATAAAGCCCGAGAAGACCGCCAGGTTGACATTACGGCGGTTTATGATGCGTTGCGCTTAGAACACTCTCTCAGCAAAGAAGCTACACTTGCTGAATTAGACGGGAAAATAATCGATTTTCGAAAAGAGGCCACGTCGGGTATTGAGAAAGCACGAGAAGACCACCAGGCGGACCTTACGAAGGCTTATGAGGTGTTGCGCTCAGAAGACTCTCTCATCAGAGAAGCGGCACTTACTGAACTAGATAAAAAAATAACCAAATTTCGAAAAGAGACCCGGTCGGGTATTGATAAAGTCCGAGAAGACCACCAGTCGAACCTTGAGGAGGCCATTGCGGAGGCTTATGATGCGTTGCGCTTAGAGAACTCTCATAGTAAAGAAGCGACACTTACCGAACTAGACGGTAAAATAGCCGAATTTCTGAAAGAGACCAGGTCGGGGGTTGAGGGGGTCCGAGAAGACCACAAAGAGGCCATTGCGGAGGCTTATGGGGCGTTACGCTCAGAGGACTCTCTCAACAGAGAAGCGGCACTTACTGACATATACGAAAAAATAACCGAATTTAAAAAAGAGACCCGGTTTGATCTTGATGGAGTCCGAACGGGTATTGAGAAAGCCCGAGAAGACCACCAGGCGGATATTACGGAAGCTTATAGGGTGTTGCTCTTAGAGGACTCTATCAACAGAGAAGCGACACTTACCGAACTAGATGGAAAAATAACCGAATTCAAAAAGAGGCCCGGTCGGGGATTGAGAAAGCCCGAGAAGACCACAAGGTAGCCATTGCTAAGGCTTATGAGGTGTTGCGCTCAGAGGACTCTCTCATCAGAGAGGCGGCGGTTGCTGAACTAGATGGAAAAATAACCGAATTTCAAAAAGAGGCCCGGTCGGGTGTTGAGAAAGCCCTAGAAAGCCACCGGGCGACCATTACGGAGGCTTATGATGCGTTGCGCTTAGAGGACTCTCTCAGCAGAGAAGCGGCACTTACCGAACTAGACGGAAAGATAACCGAAGTTTCCGATAAACTGAAACATGATCGTATAGCCGCGACCAAAGCTCTTGAGGAGGCCTCTTATAAGATTCGTACTGAGGCATATAACGCAAACAAGGCGCTTGCCGGAATAGTGAAAACAATGAAAACGCCAAAACGTGTCATAACAGTTTGGGCTGAGAAGCGGGGCCCATTGATTGAGGGGCACTATGAATATTCGTTCGGTGCCAAAGCGAGTAATAAATATGGGGGATACACTATGACAGCCGCGGGTGAAGTTATCCAAATGGCGGTCTGCTCGGTTAATGCTAATGGTAAACCTGTGGGCGCGGTCGCGATAAATATTGTAGTAGATGGGGAAGAACGGGGGGTTGGAGTCACTAAAATCTCTGGAGATAGTTCGACGATTGTTTCGTTCGCCGGTAATGATCGAATTAGACTTTCCAAAGGTAGTGTTATTAACTTTGTTACGAAAATCGGTGACTCAGAGAGTTCTTCCACTATTGTCTCGTTGTTAATTGAACTTATTGTGTAAATACTAATATATTGAAATAAATTTGTAAAATTTAAATATGAACGAATCAACGCTTCCAATTGTCAATACCACTCCATCAACACTGTGTACAATTAACGAAAGAAGTTCAGATTTTAGGTTGAATAATATCGTCGCTATGCAGGATATTTTAGTTAGAGAATATACAAATAGAAAAAGAAACGCTAAAAAATATAGGCGCGCGGTGAACATGGCTGAAGTATCTAGCACGGCTCTGGCGAGTGTTTCTGTGTTGTGTGGGGCGGGGACAGCTGCAACTATATCCACCATTATAACGGTTCCCGTAGCGGGGATTTTATGTGCGGTGTCGGCCGTTTCTGGGTTGTTGTGTATGGTAATTAGGGCGTCGGGTGGAAAACTCGAGAAAAAATGTAGAAAACATGATAGAATATCCGTTCTCGCCAGGTCTAAGAAAAATAGCATCGACGTTATGGTGTCCAAAGCGTTGGCCGATAAGAAAATATCAAATTTAGAGTTTGAATCCGTGGTGGAAGAAATGCGGAGATATGAAAAATTAAAAAATGATATAAGAATCAAGGCACGCGCCACCATGCCCAAGATTGAGTGTACTGATTGGGATAAATTTAGGGAAAAAATTGGAGATAAAGTCGGAAGAAATGTTACAGCACCATTGTGATTTTTTAAAAATAATTAATTTTAATTTTATAAAATTAATTAAAATTAATTATATTGTCGCAGTAAACAATTTATTAATTAATTTTAGGAAAATTATTAACAATTTAAAAAGAAAAAAAAGTATTTTTTTTTTAGCTTCCACCGAGGCTCTAACCCACGCCAGCAAAACCCTTCTGGGCCCACCGGCTAGCCACCTTTTGATACGTGTCTGATTTGTCTTTGTCTTACTCGTCTCATGTTGTGGCTAGCCGGGTGTAATAGCTGCCTGTACAGCACACCCCCATCTATCGGCTGATCTAGGAACCAGTGTCGAAAGTCTAGGCAACCTTGGAAGTGTGTGCACGGAAGCACTGAGCGCTCATTTTTCGTCAAGGGGCGTCCCCCAAGACAAAGTATTGTTGTTAATTTTACACATATGAAGTTAAAACCGTGTTGTGCAATACCAAATATTTACTCGTTTATTTTTATTTGTTTTATATATAACAAGTTCATTTTTTATTTAATAATATAGGTTATAACGTTCTAAATTATTAAAAGTAAAATTAAAAAAATAAAAAACATACCAACCAATCACAATGTAAGAAATACTTCCGGAATATCGATAGCGGGTTGTGTAATACACACCCACGTGTGTGTAGTATATATTATAGTGTGTTTATGTTTCATCCCGGAAGACGTAATCGTGTAATCTCTCTATAAAATGGACACTTAATATACGTGTAAGGTAGGACACATAATTTGCGTGTTTATAACACGTTTAAGTGAAACATTGTCGTCTGCTTGGTGTTGTGATTACAATATAAATTTATAAGCGATATCGTAGAAATGTACGTTCGTAAACGAATCGTTGGGTTTTAAAATTTTTGTATAAGACGCCTTAGTTTCATATCCGATACGCATTATCTGTCTTAATGTTCGTATTTGCCTCTTGTATAGTTGACATAATTGCCGGTATAATATTGGAAATGTAACGTTTTTATACGGAGCGTAATAAATTACGCTGGTATTTCATATATTCGATATCGCCTAGTGTTCTCATTTTATAGAATTTATATACAGGATTATAACCCCCGTATTCTTCGTAAACTTCTTCAACACAGTCATTAAAAATTTTCAATTCAAATTGTATTGTATTATCCATTTTCTCTAATAATATTGGTACTCGTTTTTTTCTGTTCAATTTTCCAATTAGAATTTTCAAATCCATTACAATATGATTGTAGAAACGCATATCCGTAAACGAATCGTTGATTTTAAACGGTTTTATAAAATTAGTTTTATGATGTTCCGGTAGTTGTTCTCCGATCCTATTTAGTCGCTTCGTTTCACGAATTTGATCCTTGTACCGGCGACATAATTGCCGGTATAATATTGTAAATGCAACGCTTTTATCGGAGCGTAATAAATTACGCTGATATTTCATGTATTCGATTCTGCATAATGTTTTCAATTTATAGTAATATTTTTCACCAAAGACCAAAGACATTACAAAATTCCAATTCCCATTCTATTTTATTATCCATTTTGTTATAATATTTTATATAACCTATGAAATGTATCTGTTCAATTTGGACGTGAAAAACATGATGTATTTATGACACCAATATATACTTTCAAAAGTCAATTACCAATATAATTGGGACTCCCTCTTCTCAAAATTATTTTCTCCAAAAATTCATAAATTTGCTGTCGGGAGACCCAATTTTCCTCGTTAACCAATTTTTTGATTTTCGGGGGTGGTGGGGGTATTATAGAGGGTTATAAACGATACCACGGTAGGTGGTATCATTTTGACTCCCTTACTACTACTAGCCGCTTTAATGTCGGCAGATTGATTGTTGAACCTCTGTCCACATGTCGATAAAGCGTTGCTGGGGTGGAAACATGGTTACAAATGTGCTAATTATGTTTAGAAACCAGCAACAAATCGGAGACATAGCCATTTCCATGGAAACAAATAATCGCCTCTAAAAGCCTAATAAGGCTATTTATTATAAATATTGCCATAAAAACAAAATATCGAATGTAAATAAATAGGCTTTTAGAGGTTTTAATCATTTTACCATCCCTATCGTATCGAAGCGTCCTGGTGCCAATGCTAAAATATATTTATCTCCTAATTAGTAGATACTAACTTTAATATCTCCTAATTAGGACTTAATATCTCCTAATTAGAACTTATTATCTCCTAATTGGAACATACTATCTCCTGATTATGACTTACTATCTCCTAATTAGTAATTAGCATCTCCTAATTAGGAGATAACATATTTTAGCATCGGCACAGATAGTAGGTCTTTTAAGGAGATAGTAAGTCATAATTAGGAGAGGAGATAAACACTATGTTAGCATTGACACCAGGGCCCGGTTGCTCAAAACCTCTGATAGCTTAACGGACTGTTAAATCCTTAACATTGTTAAGGATTTAACAGTCCGTTAAGCTAACAGAGGTTTTGAGCAACTGGGTCCTGGACGTTTCCATAGAGCCTCGCCCATCCCGTTTCCTGAGCCTTGCCAGATATTTTTTCCCATTCTCGGCACTAACCTACTATTCTCTATCTATTTTCCTTATTTCTGAACTAAAGTATATGTTGTGACCACTCATTTGAACCGTCTCGGCGAGACGGTTCAAATGAGTGGTCACAACATATACTTCTGATGAGAAATAAAGAAATTCTTGAGCCTTGCCAGATACAATTACGGTGCAAAACTAACTTCAACTTACCCCAGTGAGATACTATCGCTGTATCCACATGTCTCGGGTAAATACATCCGCATTTTCCGAATACACGCTGACTGGTAACAAATCGGCGTACATGTATAAAGCATTAAGGACCAATTATAAACCTGATCATCGTTTGATTCAAAGATAATTGCTTCGTAAATGTGATGGAATATATGTATAACATATATGTGAACACTGCCTCGTTAGTGTATCCATTACGGTACATGGGGTGACCAAGTCGGCCATCTTTGTGTGTTCCAGCCATCAGCCAGTTTCACCTGTTCTGCCGTTTGACAAAGAACTCAAAATGTGGAGTAGAATATATGATATAATGTTGATAATCACATGTAGAAACGCCAGGAGAACGGACTCATAGCAATTATATTACACGAAACTGTAAAATATGTCAGTTTTTTGGACTGGTTTGTGCCTGTGATTTTAACAGCATGAACCACCATTACAAATAGCTTCATACACATAAAATCGCACAGTGTATCACTTTTACCTGGCAAACCACACAACACATACCATGTATACCCACTACTATCAAATCCAGGGAAATATAAGCAGTTACCTGAGTATATTGTCCCCAGTGTCTACTCACCAAATATGAGAGTAAATATGACTTTACCTATGGGTAACGTGTTCAGTAACATAGGCTTTGCACCAGATTGGAAAGTGTACACGTTGACATTTTATTTTGAGATTGATGGGAGAAATGCTCAGATATCTCGTAGTTTGCATAGTTTGCTGGCATGACATTTATAGCTTGCCGTTGTCATATCTGTCTAGTATGTATTGCACCAAATATTATTTGGTTAACTGTCATATTATTTGCTGTACGTGTCAAACGCACGAAGTGGTGAAACTGTTGGACGATGGCTTGTACATACAAAGATGGCGGAGATACAGTTTACAGTAACCAGACAATATACACATGTTATATTCATATATCACATCACTGTTATGAAGCAATTATCATTGAAGTCAAGTTAAGGTATGATACGCACGTAGTTAATGGCGTCTTCTCACTGAAACGTATTGGATATCTCCAAAGTGTTCTGTCCTTTGGGGTGTGAAGTCATACGATAAACATAATCTCAAATTCGTTTCCATTTGATATGAGATTTATGAAACTCGTTATCAATGTTATGCATAAATTGTGCGTGACTCGTTTCATAAATATAATATCAAATGTAAACTCGTTTGAGATCCTCTATTTATGTAATATAATACCGTGTTCGAGTCGTTTGATATCGAGTTTTACCGGCGCGGCTTCATACCGTTTATTTAACCGGGTGAGCTGATATCGTGAAATAATACACGATTGATTTGGTACGAGGGGAATAATCAGCTCACCTGGTTAAAGAAACGTTTTCTTTCATTTCACGCGTGATACATTATAAAAACATCGAATTAAGCGTAACATATGACCAAGAATTGCATTGTACGAATTAATTTCCGGAGGCGAACCGTAGTTAAGTTGACTGTCTCCGGATTCAGATTCAGTGTGTGTATCCAAGAACCGTTTATGATTTGATTGGTCGAAGGGAACACGTCATTTCTCCATATATGGTAAACACGAGAGTGGTGTAAACTACTGCTGTTCTACAGAACCCATGGAACCGAGTGGTGTAACAACAATCAATAGCTTTAGTAAACAATCGTACCGTTACTAAAATGGTTGTGGTTTATTGTGTATACTGTAGCCAGCGTGCATACCAAACAAAACAGGTTGAATTAAGTGTAATGCTCTCTGTAGCCTATTTCACCAATATTGCAAAGTATACTTTGAGGGATAAATCATTTATTTTTCCTGAAATGCATTATTTCATATAGAACTAACGACAGCATATATTTGATGATTACAAGTATGCAGAATTATTATACTGAATTTATGACATTATCACAGCCAAAATGGCTGTGATAATGTAATACATTTAGTATAATAAAAATTAATAAATTTATCCCAAAATAGAAAATTTCTCCCTCAAAGTATACTTTGCTAGAAAAGTATACTTCACCATGCCTATTTCGTACGAATTCTGTAATCTCGTACGAAATAGGCTACTAGATTGTCAGAATTCGTACGAGATTACAGAAGTCTTCGATTTTTAAAGGACCTGTGTCTCAAATGATGTCTCGGGTATAATACAATACAACTTTAAGGCTAAATAATTTTCGTTTTACATAGTACATGGTTGTATGTGTTTTATTTTCATATGCAAATAATGCCATATATTGTCACTTTAAAATGCTAAATGAACACGTAACATCATTGTTGCCTAAAGCAGAAGTTAGGCAACTGTTAGCCCTCCGCAACGATGTATTTTCAGATGCGCTATGTCAACGTATTTTCGAGCTATGGATTATTCAACGAAATTCCGCAGTTTTCTCTAATCGGAAGACTTGTGGCACATTTAGTTATTTGGCTTTCCCGATGACGCGTCAGCAGGAACCGTTTCATAGATTCGCTTACAATGTAAGCAGGTGTCTGGTTGGTAACCAGTCAGTGTAAACATGACGCTTACGCGTGACACTCCACGAATCTCAGCCAATCATAAGCTTAGCGGATGATATCATCGGACAAACTCACCATGATTAGACAACATGGCTTCCCGAACAATTATAGAAATGTCGGTGCGATTGAATTCTCGATCGTGATTCATTGGACGGGTATACGTGTAGGTTTGATCAAATGTTCGATTGGGAACAATGCTTTTTTCAATGCAACATGTTTCTTTATGAGCCCGGACGACGTAAACGTGTAGTTTGAAGCAGATGTTTGCACTGTCATATAGTAGTATTGGCTAGAGTAAAACGCGAAATGGTGTTGAACAAAATACTCAATAGCTGGAAAAAAACGCGTTGACATAGCGCATCGGAGAATATAACGTTAAAGTCTCACATATGCCTAAATTCTGAAACAGACAGAACTTATATAAATTGGTTGACTGTTTCGTGAGAGTCTGTTGTCTCGAGGCTGTCCGAGTATGGCCCATTAAAAACATAGGCATTTTGGTAGTGCGTTATGACAGGGAGTAAAATACCAATCTTCTTTTGTTCCACGTATTCATACTTTTATGTATATTTAATGTATTTATAGGCATTGATCCGTTACTTCAACATGTGGTACTTGCTTCACAGCTTCACAGTTGGAAAAGTAGTTGCCGACGGAAGAAAATGTGGTTATGGTATTTGCAAAATGTTTTATTTCTGATTAGACGTTTGAATGGAATGGACTATTTTATACTCACGTTAGTAAGTCTAAGAAAATGATTGCATGGCGAACAAGGTAGTCACCGACGAGACTTTGCAGATGCTGAATTGCGATTACGTTTTTCGAAGACTCCACAGCGTCTGTTTTGTCATATCCCCAGGCGGCCCGTTTGATCTACAGACTGAGATAATGCACATTATCCCGTCAACACAGTGCGTATGTGCCGTGAAACACGGTACCGTGAAACATTTTTGATATCCTGTCAATACGACATAATCCCTGCCTATGAATATGTGCGGTGGCTGGGGTTATTTTTTATTGCATTTTAAAGCCATTTGTAGGTGTTGATGGGATAAATAGAATAGTAGGTTAGTGCCGTGAATGGGAAAAATATCTGGCGCGGCACGAAAACGGGATGTGCTCGGCAGAGACTCGCCCATCCCGTTTCCTAAGCCTTGCCAGATATGTTTCCCATTCACGGCACTAACCTACTATTCTCTATATATTACATTTTAAACCACTGTATATCTTTTTGAATAGTTATTGATCTTATAGAATTAAAAAGGCTTAGAGCACCGTTCGTACACCTGTACGACGAGATAAGATTATATCCTCGTACAGACGGACAAACGGTGTTCAAAGTTATATATCCTAGTCTATACAAGTACCAGGCACATATGCAGGGGAGGGGGTGGGGGCGAGGTCGACGAGTGCGTAAGCCCCCCACCCAAAACAAAATCGGCCGAGATCAATCTATGGCTGTGGAAATATTTTGTTTAGCAACTCCGGCAGCCATTCGCGCCGTCTACAACTCCACCCCCTATCCCCATGTTAAATCCCCATAGACATCTTCACGGAGTGAAGATGTCTATGGGGATTTAACATGGGGAAATTTTTATATAAATTCATGCGCACTGTATCTGGTTTTCCTGAACTCCAGTGGGAAAACTCTGGAATATCGGTAATGTGCTCTACGTTACAAACTGTATTTATCCAACATTCATATCCGTTCGCTGTCTTTCTGGCTCTCGTAATACATAATACACCACCGCCTGCGTTAATATTGTCCAGATGCGAACGTTTCTGAACAATATCAACTCGCAATCAAGCAGTTTGACTGGCTGTGCATGAGCTGTAATGCACAGCCAATCAAGCTGCATGCTTTCAAGCACAATATTCAAGTATGTTATACTGGAGACATTGACAGACATTGACAAGATTAGCACAGGCGGTGGTGTAACACTGGGAGAAAAGCTAACAATGTCGATACTGTTATGACGGAAGTTGGTATAGAAAAAAATTTGCTACCCCGCTCCATACCTCTCACGAGGGTAACAATTTAACCCCATCACTTTAATGTAACACATGAAGAGTGATTTTTGCAATCGGTTATCCAGCGTGTTTGCTATGTTAGCGATATAAAACTGTCAAAGCTGTATCAATAAATTATTAATAAAGAACATAGACATGCAGAAGTTGGTTATTTTACCGTGTCAATGTGTTTATCTGATATTTAAATGTATATATTGTAAAGCTGCATTTCGTTGTTGAATGTTGAACAACAACTAGAGAAAAGATCGCTTCCATGGGAAAATGATTTCCCTGTTCTATTATTTTTGGCAATTTACTTGTTCTACATCAAAGATTATTTGTTCAAAGGTATAACATATACAGTTTACTATACTTTGACCTACATGCAACAGGTTTGGGTATGCACTTCGGTTGCTCACGATTTTTGAATGAGTTAAATTGTAGCCGTATTTAACATATCGGAGGCGAATTATTGCAGCTACAGTTGGTAGCGCAGGATCCCCGATGCTCCATTAGCTGAATAGCGAACGACGTAGATTCTGATCACACTGTTTCAATGTGCATGCTTATATGTGATTATGACTACTGTCTGTTTCACGAAAGCTGCCCAACGGCCATATAAACAATTCAAAAACAATTTTTTTTTTGATAATATTAAATTAAAGGAAAATTTAAGAATGAGCCTTCTTTTTATTTCGTGAAATTTGGTCAAATATTGGTTTTATTACGAAAAATTGATTTCTCTATGGGAATGTAACATGGGGAAAAAAGGTAGAGGAGTTGTGGGAGGAGTCAAAAAACGAAAATTTTCGGAAATTGCCTCCGAAACTTAGCTAGATAGATTGGAAATGATCTAACTAAGAAAACAAAAGTTAAATTTTAAAAATCGGTCCAGTATTTCTGAAATTCTAAAAATGTTCCCCATGTTAAATCCCCATAGACATATTCACTCCATGAAGATGTCTATGGGGATTTAACATGGGGAAATTTTGTTTTCGCAATAAAATCAATATTTGACCAAATTTCACGAAATAAAAAGAAGGCTCATTCTTAAATTTTCCTTTAATTTAATATTATCGAAAAAAATATTGTTTTTGAATTGTCTATATAGCCGTAAAATTTGGGCAGCTTTCGTGAAACAGACTATAGTTAAATGGTGCTTATGCCATGTGTGCCCATGTAGCTCCTGATCAAGGAACACCCTCCAGTCGCCTTATAACGATATGTATCGTTTGTTAGAAGCATGATAGTTTCATTGTTAGCATAGCGAACAGTGCATATCATGATCAGACTGTGCCATCCGCACAGTCTGATCATGATATGCACTGTTCGCTATGCTAATCTTGATCTACACTGGTCGCAAAACCCATAAGTCCCATTTCCCCAGATACAACCACATATTCGGCTATGTTGGGCGTAAGCCTTGTAATGCTAATTTCATCAACAAATGAAGCAAGAATGCTCCACTAATGCGTTTTCCTAATTACCTTACCACATATTTACTGCTCATAGTAGCTTATAACATTTAAAGGTACATGCCCACTCAGTAGACACAAACTGTTCTGTATATCATCTGAGACATTTTCTGGCAACATAAACATTCATTCACCATTACCCCACGTATTTATTGGCATTATTATACATTTTATATCAGACCTAAATTTCCCCACTGATATCAGGGGCGATAACCGTGTATCCTTAAAATGTTAACGGACATTACTATTTATTCTCTGTATTTATTTTTTGATGTGCAATGATCATACCTTATAATCTGTCTAAAATATTGTTTTTTTCTGGTCACGCATTTAATTAGTATAAATAATTAAAAAATACCATGCCTCATTTGCATATGAAAATCGCCTGATACCACTGCGCGTCACTATCTTTAAAATAAACATTACTAAATGATTATATCTGTATAGCGGACACTCGTAATCTTTAGAACTGGTGGAATAGTGACACAAGTATACACTTAGTTAATTCCTATAAAGAACATGTGCTTACTGAGTGGGCATGTACCTTTAAAGGTTGGAAATTGCCTAATATTATCCAATCATGCCCGGACTGTTTCGTCCGACACGCGGCTGAAGTTTATGCGTTCCGTGTTTTATGAATATTTGCGACGATGATTGGTTGATTTATTGATTGATTGGTGTTTTACGTCCGTTCTTTGATTGATTGGTGTTTTACGTCCGTTCTGCAACACGGTCTGTATCCTGCATCATAAACGTTACCTGATAAATATAATACCAGTCTAGTGTCATTTGATATCACGTTTATCAGGTTCAGCTCGAAAGATGGCACATATGTGGCTGTGACTGGAGAAATGGGGATTACGGGTTGTGTGGATAATCAAACGTCTGATCTTCTAGTGCACTCTTGAAGCCTGATATGGATCAATACTCTATATTATTAGAAGCAGTACGGGTGTTTCATTGACTGAATGGCGAACTGTGCAAGCCCTGATCTGACTGCGCGGATGCGCAGGCTGATCTAGGACTACACTGATCGCATAACCGATTTTCCCAGTCACTACAGTGGTCACATAACACATTTCTCCACACTGCACTGGTCGCATAACCCATTAACCCCATTTCTCCAGTCACAACCAAAAATAAGTTAGAACGTTTTTCACGGAGCCCCGCAGGGGACATGGATTTTTTAAATTAATTCGTTCCCACGAAATAACAATTCGCTCCCTCAATTTAACAATTTGTTCTCTCGAATTAACAATTCGTTCCCACGATATAACATATCGTTCCCTCGAAAAAACAATACGTTCCCAAGAAATGACAATTCGTTCCCTCAAACTAAAAACTCGTTCCCATGATATAACAATTCGTTCCCACGAAATAACAATTCGTTCCCTCAATTTAACAATTTGTTCTCTCGAATTAACAATTCGTTCCCACGATATAACATATCGTTCCCTCGAAAAAACAATTCGTTCCCAAGAAATGACATTTCGTTCCCTCAAACTAAAAATTCGTTCCAATGATATAACAGTTCGTTCCCACGATATAATAATTCGTTCCTGTGGGAACGAATTGTTATTTCGTGGGAACGAATTGTTAAGTTGAGGGAACGAATTGTTAATTCGTGGGAACGAATAGTTAATTCGTGGGAACGAATTATTAAATTGAGGGAACGAATTATTATATTGAGGGAACGAATTAATAAAAAAAAAAATTCTACGTCCCGTAGTTTTTCATAATCTAGCGGAGTCAACTATTGACATGGTATTTGTTTTTCTCAGAAATATGAAAATTACTTTCAAACAATGCATATCCTGATGAGACGGCTCGTTACGAGCCGGCTCATCTGGATCTGCACTGTTTGCATAAACCGATATAGCGGGCTTTCGGGTTCAAAGGGTTAAGATAGTCACTTCATTTTAAAGAAATAATTATAAGTCCCGTAGTTTTTCATAATCTAGCGGATTCAACTATTGGCATACTTCATGGGCATATGTGTTCAAGTGGTGTTATTTATGGCTGAGTGATGAATGGGGCTTATGTGATCTGTGACCAGTGTAGCTCCTGATCAAATAACACACTCCTGTAGCCTGATAACGATCTAAATCGCATGTTAGAAGCATGACCGGTGTTTCATTGATGGAATGTCGAGCATTGCGGATCTTGATCAGACTGTGCGGATGCACAGGCTGATCTGGGTCTACGCTGGTCACAAAACCATAAGCTTCATTTCTCCAGTTACAGCCACATTTACACCTGTTATTTACATGCAGGTTTCTTTTTTGCAACATTTAATATTCGCAAACGTCATATTTCTATTGAAAAAACAACTTATTATATATCATGATATACTGGAGTGTAATGTATATATATCACATGTGCTAACACTTGTAATTACAAAGTGAATGAGGTGGTGATAAAACATGTAGATTTACAAGACGCAACATGATACTAAACACAACTAATAAAACAATTTTGTTTACTAACTGTTAACAAATGCAAGTGCCAAATTGTATTCAAGTTGGATGAGTTGTTAGAAAGATATTGGTCAAGTGACGCCACTTATTGACTAACTCTCGTAAACCATTATTATAATGTTTTATAACATAAAAAAAACAGGCTTTAATTTTTTTTATTACTGATACTTTTAGATATATTTAATGCATGTATAGATATTGGCCAGTTACTTTAACCTGCGATCGGTCGTGGATTTCATCGAAGTCGCAATGTACACTAATTAATCCAGCTAAGGGCTCTTTCAGAGTAATTTTCAATTTATATTAACCCTTTGAACCCGAAATCCCGCTATATCGGTTTATGCAAAAAGTGCAGATCCAGATGAGCCGACTCGTAACGAGCCGTCTCATCAGGATCTGTACTTTTTGAAAGTAATTTTAATATTTTTGAGAACAAAAACACCCCCTTTTCATAAATGGACGAATCTGAAAATCATTTTGTGACCATTGGATTGGTCGGAACATTAGCATATCACAGTCCATTCCAGTTCCTTAGGGTTGAAAGGTTTAAGTGCACTTTGGGGAGATATAAAGTTTGTGTTTGAGGCATCTACATCTACAGTGAACAGGGTAGGTCACGATATGTAGCGGAGCTCATCAAAGTCGCTAAGTACAAACTGTGCTAAGTGAATTTTGAGAGACGAATGTTCAAGTCACGAATACATCATTTTTTTATTGAAATACAATGTTTTAATAAACAATGACTTAGATAATGTAGTAAATACGTTAAACGAATGATAAACAAGTTTATGACAACCCAATCTGATATTTGTGTAAGAGGAGCAAAAGTAAACAAACAAAGACAGGGGCGAATCCAGCATTTGGGGAACCGGGGGGAGGGGGTGGGGGGGGGGGTTGTCTTGTTGCGAAGGTAACTCTTGCAATCGACTCCCGTACCGTCCGTAGATATCTACGAAATGTACGGGAGTAATTGCAAGAGTTACCGTTCGCAACTAGAGGGTTGTCCTATTTTCGAGCTCTTCGAAATGCACTTTCCTGTGTTTTACGGCATTTAAATTCAAACTCCAACTGGTGGTAAACTGTGATATATGTAAACTCCGTGTCTGAACGGGGGGGGGGGGGGGGGGTTGCAACGGAATCCCCCCTTCCAGATCCGCCCCTGAAAGATGTTTTGTGTTATAATAATGGTTGTGACCTATATTAAAAGTAAATGTGTACATGTGTACATTCTTCGTACAATATCATTCGATAAAAGTAGTATAAAGATGGGGGTCAACAGAAACTCGCCCATAAACATAAACAAGCATGGTACATATGCGAAGGCGGCAGGCTAGCACCAAGAGTGGTAGATCGGGATGGTGGTGGGTTTCCGAATAATAAAATAGCTATATAATTAGTGCACTAAGCGTTTGTGTTGCAATCCGCTACATACTAATGTACGTTTAGAAACAAAATTGCTAGCCCGCTCCATACCTCTCGCGAGGGTAGCAATTTAACCCCATCTCTTTAATGTAATTAATAAAGAACATACTCACAGAAATTTGTTATTTTACCGCATCAATGTGTTTATCTGACATTTACATGTACATTGTATATATTTTTAAATGATTTTCCTGTTCTATTATCTTTGGCACTTTACTAGTTCTACATCAAAGATTATTTGTTTAAAGGTATAAAATAAACAGTTTACTAAATTTTGACCTACATGCATCAGGTTGGGTATGCACTTCGGTTGCTCACATTTTTTTAATGGGTCAAATTGTAGCCGTAGATAACATATCGGAGGCGAATTATTGTAGCTACTGTACGTTGTGTTTAGTCTGAATATTATAATGCCTATATGTAGATGGGAAAGTCATGAATGAGACAATATACATGGAACAACATACATTGTATGTTCTGGCTTTATTCGCAATTACTTTTATATTAATCCATTTGTCAAGCTTGTACGAACAAATTGCTCATTCAATTACAAACGTGGTTGTGACAGGAGAAATGGGGCTTATGAGCTTTGTGACATGTGTAGCTCTTGATGAGCTAGTACAAAACTGCATCCAGAATGCGATCTATACTACTGTTTTCACATGTAGAAGCACTTTGAATGCACTTTGAATGCGAACAGTGCAGACCCTGATCAGACTGGGCAGACGCAGTGCAGTCTGATCTTGGTCTACACTGGTCGCAACGATCATAAACTCCTTTTCTCCAATCATAGCCATATAAGACATATGAGACACGCCATGTGATTTTGTACCTTCGGACATCTGCGTAATTTCAATTTACAATATTTTCTTTAAATGGCGTCAAATGTTGACAAAAGTTTCAGAGTACATGCGGAATATAATTGAAATACGTATACATGGTGTCAAAAGTTGACCACATTTTCAGAGTACATGCGGAAGAATATTCTGCATGTACTCTGAAAATGTTATCAACTTTTGAATTGATTTTTTGAAAAATATTGTAAATTAAGTATTTAATGAAATTACGCAGATGTCCGAAGGTACAAAATCACATGGTTTCTCTCATAATGGGTTAACCCGAATTTTCTGGCTGTCACGCAGGGCGACTTATACTTATAAGTCGCCCTACGTGAAAGCCAGAAAATTCGGGTTAATATTGGGTGGAATAGATAACACTATTGTCTGCCACTTCGATCGATAAACCGCTCGCTACTGCGTTTCGTACTATTTGCATTTGGTATGATTACATGTATGTTATTACATGTATGTTATCAATACATATCCGATGTATTTATACTATTGCATACACAATACACACATGTAAAATGCACATGTACATGTGTGTATGTTGAAATAAATCCACCCTTAAGTGTTTGACACATTAAAAATGCATACATCCACACATTACACTACGGAGTTCCGCAGGAGACATGGCTTTTTTTTTTATTAATTCGTTCCCACGAAATAACAATTCGTTCCCTTAATGTAACAATTCGTTCCCTCGAATTAACAATTCGTTCCCACGAATTAACAATTCCTTCCCACGATATAACAATACGTTCCCTCGAATTAACAATTAGTTCCCACGATATAACAATTCGTTCCCACGAAATGACAATTCGTTCCCTCAATTTAACAATTCGTTCCCTCGAATTAACAATTCGTTCCCACGATATAACAATTCGTTCGCACAAATTAACAATTCGTTCCCACGGGAACGAATTGTTAATTCGTGGGAACGAATAGTTAAATTGATGGAACGAATTGTTGTTTCGTGGGAACGAATTGTTAATTCCTGGGAACGAATTTGTAAATTGAGGGAACGAATTGTTATTTCATAGGAACGAATTAATAAAAGAAAATAATTCTACGTCCCCTGCGGGGTTCCGTACTGTACTGTACACACTACAATTATGATATTATGTTGAATATTGTGTATCGTGTTCAGTCAAACGAGACATATGCCACCGCACTGGGATGTTTGTTGTTAAATATACATATACACAGTATGATGTTCATGTCAACACAATGTTAGCTACTGTGGAAGCTGAAGATCACTAAACTCACGATGGAAATACAATCAGGATGATCAACATTGCAACAGCGTGTGGAGTTTGATAAGTGCCGTGAGTCTAAGTGTCTATTCGTGTTCACGCGATTTGTTTACTTCGCAGTTCATAGAGATATGTAATAAACATATGGATACATTCATTTAGTAAACATTTGAAAAGAAGTAGTCGCTACTGCATTGGTTTAATTAAGTGTTTCGAGGGTCGTCCATGAAGTTGTATTAACTTTGTAAGAATTAAAATGTGTTAAAATGAGACACACCATGTGATTTTGTACTAAATGAACATGTGCATCTCGTGCAATTGTTTTTACAAAATTGACGATATTTTCCGTAAGTTACGTCTCAAATTAAAGGTACATGTACATGCCCACTCAGTAGTCACAACATTTGTTTTCTATCAGAGACATCATCTAAGCCATGTTCTGGCAAAATAAACATTTATTCACCATTGCACCACGTATTGATTGACAATACTATACATTTTATATCCGACTTAAATTGCCACACTGATATCAGGGGCGATAACTGTGTTTCCTTAAAATGTTAACGGACATTACTATTTATACTCTGTATTTATGTTTTGATGTGCAATTATCATACTTTATAATCTGTCGAAAATATTATTATATCTGTATAGAGGACATTCGTAATTTATCCCGTCAACACAGTGCGTATGTGCCGTGAAACACGGTGCCGTGAAACATATTTGATATCCTGTCAATACGACCTAATCACCGCGTATGAATATATGCGGTGACTGGGGTTACTTTTTTTGCATTTTAAAGCCATTTGTAGGTGTTAACGGGATAAATAGAATAGTAGGTTAGTGCCATGAATGGGAAAAATATCTGGCGCGGCTCGGAAACGGGATGTGCTCGGCAGAGCCTCGCCCATCCCGTTTCCTAAGCCTTGCCAGATATTTTTTCCCATTCACGGCACTAACCTACTATTCTCCATTTTTAGACCTGGTGGAATAGTGACACAATTGTTCACATATTTACTTCCTTTAAAGAACATGTTGTGCCTACTGAGTGGGCATGTAACATGTTGTGCCTACTGAGTGGGCATGTAACATGGGCCTTTAACGTGAACTACAGCGCGCTATTGTCCTTATTATGTAACGGATTTTGATGAAATATGGCGCATCAAACGCGTCCTGTTAAGCTGCATTTGGTGGTCTCTGTCTTTTCGCCCAAACCTGTGTCGTTTTTTTGCAAAAACGACATAAGTCTGTGCCGATCTCCATGGACCACCAAGTGCACCTCTTGAAGACACGTTTGTTGTGCCATATTTCATCAACATCGGTTGCATATTAAGGAAAATATCAAATAATACTTACTTTGGAGTGGGCGACGTTGTTGTTGTTGTAACCACGTGATCATGCACCTTGTTTATGTGCTCAAATTAAATGATGTACACTGCGGAGGACACGGGTGACATTCAACAACTGTGACCGCAGGTCAAACGCTCTATTTGCATTATTTTTATAATGCCACATACAACCATTCGTTTCGCTCTGAAAATCAGACCTGTTACACCGAATATCAATAATATCTGGTTCGATCGAGGTTCCGTGTAAGCTGTCTCATACGTTAATCGATGTGAATATCAATACTACCTGGGGGCCGTTCACTAAACTTCGTACGACTAAAATGTTCGTAAGTGCAAAATTATGATAGTCTGTAAATTTCACAATAACAATGTATTCTTATAAGAAAAGTATTGCATTTACATTTATTGAGCATATGCAGCCTATGCTCAATAAACGTAAATCCATCAATTGAAATTTAGAGACTATTCTAAATCTGGACATTTTAGTCGTAAGAAGTTTAGTGAAACGGCCCCCTGGTTCGATCGCGGTTCTGTGTAAGGCGTCTCATACGTTAATCGATTTTTGGGTTGTGTGAAGTCAACTGATGTACAAAATTCAAAATGCTCGAAATAAACACACACGATCGCTCTTACTTACGGAGCGCCACAGGGGACATGGATTTTTTTATTAATTCGTTCCCACGAAATAACAATTCGTTCCCTCAATTTAACAATTCGTTCCCTTGAATTGACAATTCGTTCCCACCATATAACGATTCGTTCCCACGTGGGCACGAATTGTTAAATTGAGGGAACGAATTGTTAATTTGTGGGAACGAATGGTTAAATTGAGGATTGGGGGAACGAATTGTTATTTCGTAGGAACGAATTGTTAAATTGAAGGAACAAATTGTTATTTCGTGGGAACGAATTGTTATTTCGTGGGAACGAATTAATAAAAAAAAAAGTCTACGTTCCCTGCTGTGCTTCGTACTTACTAAACAGTTGACTTGTATTTCGTGAATGGCACTGATAGGCTTCCGTAGTGTAATAACACGGTTCATTAACCGTTCTACACACAACATTTGTGGTCTACTGTTGCTTTTATATCTTGCTTTATTTCTTAATAAAAACATGGTTTGACAGCACTTCAAAATCATTTCCAAGTGCTGTCAAAGCATGTTGTAAATTATTCTAAAGTGCCGTTAAAGCATGTTTTTGATGATACAAATGGAAAATATAAAAATGACAATGTGGTGGGTGTAAGGGCTAAAATCATGCTAAACTGCTGTAAATCTAGGTAAATGTGACAAGTAGATATAGAGAATAGTAGGTTAGTGCCGTGAACATGGTGAATGGGAAAAATATCTGGCAAGGCTCAGGAAACGGGATGGGCGAGGCTCTGCCGAGCACATCCGTTTCCGTGCCGCGCCAGATATTTTTTTCCATTCACGGCACTAACCTACTATTCTATTTATCCCGTCAACACATATAAATGGCTTTAAAATGCAAAGAAATAATCCCAGTAACCGCACATATTCATACGCAGTGAGTAGGTCGTATTGACAGGATATCAAAACTGTTTCACGGCACCGTGTTTCACGGCACATACGCACTGTGTTGACGGGATAAACAAACATATTGGGTGATCAGCACAGCTTTAATATCTGATCATGAGCTTATATATAATATTGCTTAAAGTTGCTTATAATCCAACATTAGTTTTGATTTAAAGGTACATGCCCACTCACTAGACACAAACCGTTTATTTTTTGATGTGCAATGATCATACTTTATAATATGTCAAAAATATTATTTTTGCAGCTGACGCATTTAATTTGTATAAATAATTAAAAAAATATGATGCCTCATTTGCATATGAAAATAGCGTGATACCACCGCGCGTCACTATCACTAAATACACATTACTAAATGATTATATATGTATAGTGGGCACACGTAATTGTGGAATAGTGACACAATTATACACTTATTTAATTCATATAAAGAACATTATGTGCGTACAGGGTGTGCATGTACCTTTAATATGAATTTCACTATGTCACAGTATGTATGTAACTTACGATGATCAAAAGCTGTGTAGTCGGTGTATTCATGCGCGGTTAGCTCAATCGGTTAGATCGATGGTAAGTAAACCAGAGGTTCAGGTTCGATCCCCGTGCTGGTGCAAACATTTTCTCGCCATGGGACAATTAAACTCGGCGACTAATTTCATAAGAAACTCGACATATCTTTGTTGCTTGTGAAGTAAGTAATTCGTTAAATAAATATCATACCACACATGGAAGATAAACTTTTGGACATTTTCCAAGTGTTCGAAAGCTTCGAGTTACAAATATGTGGCTGTGACTGGAGAAATAGGGCGTGTGGGTTTTGCGATCAGTGTAGATCCAACTCAGACTGTGCATCCGCACAGTCTAATCAGGATCTACACTGTTCGCCGTTCCATCAATGAAACACCCGTCATGTTCCTAACAAGCAATATATATAATTACCAGGCTACATGACTGTGATATTTCATCAGGAGCTACATGTACACTGTTCACACGTCCCATAAGCCCTATTTCTCCAGTAACAGACATAAATTGTATATCACCAGAAATAGTACACGTGACATTCGATATGGAATTGTATAAGAGGTTTCCACGAGTCTGTACGGCATGGTGCTGCGTTGAGGTGGCGCTATACGCTGGTCAAATATTCGGCTGGTCATCTCTGCAATATATCCTGAAGCGAGAAGGATTCTACGAAAATCTTTGTTCGGTTTCTGATGACGGTGACATACATATAAACAATACACGCATTGCGTAAGTAGAAACGATTCACGGAGATTCACACGAGATTTGCCGAATATTGCCGAGAATTACTTCAGAACATCATTTCAAGATAACATAGCTGTGACTGCTTCCATGTCAAGCGCTTGATTAACACTGTGTAAAACATGTTATTATTTACGAACAAATGCCAACATTGTTCGCAAATTGTATCTATGTTTGATGTATTTCCGGCAAGATCTGTATATTTTCGGCAATGTTCGCGAATACCAGCGACTCGTTGTGCTTAGACGGTTCAATTCAGTTCAGCGACTGCGTTGACAACCGAATTGTTCCGTTACAACTATACTTAACTACAACAGGATAACTAGTAACATATCTCGACTTATTATCAACGATGTCGTAGACACGACAGGAGAACTTTCTGATTACCACATCCATGGTTCCAACGACTCCGTCCGTGACGTCATCTCCCGGAAATATCCGGAAACCGACTGCTCCAGCCAGGATGCCCGATTGAATCTGTGGTTCTCTATCGCTGTCGGATTTTCCTACTTCATATGTGCATTTCTGGGACCCGTGATGCATCGAATCGGACTGCGGTACTTCCGTCTATTGTTTATGTGAGTATCTAAAGAGTTGTTGTTGTGTTAAATCAGAAAGAAAATGTTGTCAAATGCTACCTATCCTTATGACTATGTCAGTCCAGGTGCCAGTTTCATCAACATTGCAAAGTATACTTTAGTAGCAAAGTATACTTTGAGGGAGAAATTTTCAATTTTTTTTAAAATTTATTAATTTTTATTATACTGAATTTATTACATTATCACAGCCATTTAATGGCTGTGATAATGTAATAAATTCAGTATAATAATTCTGCATACTTTTAATCATGAAATATATGCATTTGTTAGTTCTATATGAAATAATGCATTTCAGGAAAAATAAATGATTACTCCCTCAAAGTATACTTTGGTAGTAAAGTATACTTTGCAATGTTGATGAAATAGGCTACAGGTCTGAATATACAATATTTGCAAATGTTGAGTGTCAGTCTATGCTGAATTCATTAAAAACACACTTTGTTGAAAAGGGGATTATTTAGTTGCAGGATGCGTATTAAGCCTTTCAACTCTACATGTACGTACCATAAACGAACACGTGCAAATAATGTATACCCAGACGAGCCTCATAAGGATCTGCAGCATTTGTGAGTATTGTCCAATTCTTAACAAAATTCGGCTTTACTCATTAAAGGTATAGTCCAACATGAGCATGGACACTGAAATACTGGATATTCAGGGGTGAAAGGGTTAAGTTATTGACCAGTGTAGCTCCCGATCTGCCGCCAGACCCTTCATGAAGGGGTTACACTGGCCTGATATAATAGTTATAAAGTATTTCCTCGGTTAATTATAAATGATATGAGCCGCGTCGCGAGAAAACCTGTCTTCGGGAGTCTGACGACGTCACAAGATATGACGTCGTGGACTTAGCTGACGTAATTTCAGCCGAGATTTCCAATTATCGACGTTTGTCAGACCGCCATGTTAGGTTTGTTCCGTTGTGTTAAAGTTATCTAACGAACAGAATATATCTATAATCGGGCGTATGTGTGTGAAAAAAACGAAACTGAAAATTCTGAGAATGTATTGGATGATCGTTAGACTGCCGTACTAACGGTCGTACGATCGAAATCCACCATTTTTATTCGAAACGGGCACATCTTCTATTATGTTTTTATTAACAATAATGGCGTAAGGGTAATTTTCTTTTATTATTTTGCTGCTGATATCACATATAAAAATGTTTGACTGTTATTGATATGTGTTTTTATGTTCCGTTATTTTGACATATAATATTTTCTTTGACGCAGTTTACAGATAACTGTCCACATTAACTGCTATCGACCACCATTTACAGGTGAAAACTCTGTGTAAGCTAAATTTTGTATTTACATACAGATGGTCGGCAGCATATTTGTAGACCGTTGTAGCCTGGGCCCGGTTTCCCGCACAACTTCAGATCTGGTTAACTCGACGCGAATTTTCAGGTTATTGCTCAATTATTTCTTTCTAATATACATGTAATGTATAAAATTAACATTTAGCGCAACCTTTACCTGCAAAAACAACAAAGCCATGGATGCTACGATGTCTCATCTGTGCATATGCACCGTCTGATCAGAACATAGGATGTCCGCCATTAAGTCACTAGGGAATCCTTTCTCGATTATTCATGATATGGGTCGCCGACCTTACATTTATTGCAGATATTGGAAGGTCAGTTTTTATCAGCAGGTGGTCCAAGTACAGCTGTAAGCGGGACGATGTCGTGAACATTTGACATTTATGTTGTCTGAATATGAAAAGCTTAAATCTGAATGCACACTAACGTGTGTGTTATGTTAATATAAGAAATAGATACGGTGGGATGATATTTCAAGGCAACATATGTTGGAGACGGTGGGATGATATTTCAAGGCAACATATGTTGGAGACATTAGTATCATGGACCGTGATCTGCACCACTTGAGGATATTTTTTATTTTTTGCAAAACGATCCCCTTTTCTGCATAATGGAAGTCTCAAACTTAACATGAAACAGTTAATTTCAGTTACTTAGGGGGTTACGTGTTAATCGTCAAAGGTGTGCAAGGTATGTGCATGAGGATGTGATAAATAAGTTGGATCACGTTTTTGTATGAATAATATCGTCTAGCATTACGGATTCGGATTCGGATACTGATAACAAAACGTCTGATCGAATATCAACATGATTAATGGAAGACACTATTTTTAGTTGAAATTAACATGAAAATAAGACACACTTTACTTATTTTCACGACCATGACTATTTGAAAAGCATAATAAATGGGGTTGAATAAATGCTGTTTATATCTGAAGTAACCTAATATGTTATACCTGAAGTAGCCTAATATTAGTCTCAACAGCAAATTCAATTTTAAAATCGAAGTCGCTGTCGGTGCAGCTGTTTTTTTTCTCCATTTTTACAGTATATGCGACGTAACCAACGACACGGACATGTCCATTATGGTCGCAATGCTTATTGTGACAACTGTGTAGTCTAACTCGAGCAATACTGAAGCGCATCGTAAATAAATCGGATATTTAATCAGATACAATATCCAATCTACCTAGCGTGGACGTGCCATTTTGCTTTGAATCACGTCACTGGATTTGTGACGCATGGCGAGGGAATGACGTCAAAACATGACGTCACGCACGTTCAAGCAATTACGTTTAGTATGCGGTATACATTAAATACATGATTAGTGCCGTAGAATATAAAATATATTCGGTTTCGCCCCGACAACTTTATAGGGGCTCGCTAAAACTCGCCCCAATAAAGCTGTCTAAGGCTCAACCAATATTCGTATTTACTATAAGTATTATATACTGTAACGTCGTTTGACGTGGCTTTTACGTGAGGTCTCATTTGCTCAAACGACCTGCATAGTGGCGTTGTATAAACTATAATATCTTAATGAATATCGCAGATATCATGATCAAATAAAAAGCATTCAATTCATCATACAAATACCATTGTCATAGTAACAAAATGTTAATTTGACCAATAATTTCCCGAAGACAGGTTTTCTCGCGACGCGGCTCATATGTTCCTGAACTCAACAGCGAACAGTGTACATCTAGATGAGGGACTGCTCTAGGGATACACTAATAACACAATATGTCATATAGCCCGAATTATCTGTCTGTAACGCAGGGAGACATATAAGTCGCATGCGTTACATACAGAGAATACGGGTTATATGTCCTGATAATTGGCAAGTATGCTTTTGCATTGTTGTAGATGTGTGTACGTCGGCGGGGCAATGTGCTTGGGCTTCGCAACTCCTTGTAAGTACGACCGAGCCCACACTAATAAAACGTTATGAGCATGTACACGTATCTCGTTTTCAAAGTTTCATTATTAGAGGTTGGGCTGGGCGCAGTTTCGGTCCATCATGTTTATCTATTACGAGTACAGATGTCGATTTAAATTTAATTTTATAGACGTATCTGTACGATGACGTATGCTAGATGATAAAGGACTACACCGATCACCGATCACAAAGTTAACTTTTACGATGAAGGCAGAACTATTGCGGTGCCTTTTTTGTATTGATGAAAAAGTACTTACAATTAAGTTCGTCGGCAGAAAATATGGAACAGACAGTAACATGTTTTACGTGTCACTATGATATATTCATGCTTGAAATGCTGATACTTGGACTGCAACATTTAGAAACTAAAGTAATCAACACATTACTGTTGAAACTAATGGACGAACACAAACTCTAGGGAAACATTTGTTTAACGCATTCAACCCGACAGCCCTTAAAGTCAACATTTGCAACCACTTTGAGCTGGCTCGTAAAGAGCCGTCTCATCAGGATCAGCAACACATCCGTAGCCATTTGCAAGTTGCCAGAAGCAGGACATTACATGATTACATCTACCGCCCCCACCACACCCCACGCCTTGTCGTGGTGACTCACGTGTATGACATGTTTCCGTGATCATGTGTTTCAGCCGTACCCTGGTTGGTATGTCCGGGACTTTGCTGTATAGGACTTGCTGGGATGGCACTCTATGCAACTAACATACAGGTACGTTAGTATGTACGTAAATAATCGTAACTAAGGTGAGCAGATCAAACATCGATGAGGTAGAAACAAGTAACACATGAAAAAAGCACATCGCTCCACCACCACACATGCGCACTGTGTTGACGGGATAAAAGGTAGTTTCAATTCGAGGTATGGCACATGCAATGAACATTGTTCTGTTGTTGAGTTTGCTGTAATCGACAAAGACAAGTATGGCCTCGTCTTATTTCTCAAGGTGGTCTGTGATTGCTATTTATCCCGTCAACACAGTGCGTATGTGCCGTGAAACACGGTGCCGTGAAACATTTTTGATATCCAGTCAATACAATTTGTGCATTTTACAGCCATTTGAAGGTGTTGACGGGATAAATAGAATAGTAGATTAGTGCCGTGAATGGAACAAAATATCTGGCGCCGCACGGAAACGGGATGTGCTCGGCAGAGCCTCGCCCATCCCGTTTCCTGAGCCTTGCCAGGTATGTTTTCCCATTCACGGCACTAACCTTCTATTCTCTATATATTAGCGTATACTTTATATATTTCGTGACAAATTCATATTTGGAAGTTGAGTATATTACGAGGTGTGACACACGATGAGAATATGACTACAGACCGGTCAGCTCTACCTGGAGAGCGACTGCCTGGTGTTGGAATTCTTGATTTCGAATCATTTACAGGCATAAGCAAATTGCCGTGTGACATGTCTTACATAACAGTTAACAACCTGTGGACTCCGTGTATAGTGTTTGTCATATGTTTCTTATCAACTATTACAGGTCTCGTTTTTGTTCCCATCAGTTCAATCAACCGTGACGTCGCTATTTGTCGGTCTGTTTGATACGTCTACTATAGTACCACAACTTGCCAAGGTATGTTTACATGGTTGTATCTCACTTTCCCAATATTTTGATTTTTGGTCTGTCTAGGCTGTCTCACTTTCATATTACTATCATATAATAGTATGCAAGTTTACAATTATTATTTAGATGTCATTTCCAATAAAATTAATACGCATTAGATTGTGCTTAAATATTCACGAATAATCGATTGACTATTACTCATATATTGTTTGATGACATGTCTTTGAATATCTTCGTTACATTTGTCATATATATATAAACGAGTGAAGTTCACAAATGTCGTTGATCTTAACCAGTTGCACATTCAATACATATACTCTATGATACTCATACGTCACTATGATTCGCATGAACGCACAGTGGAACCTCTCTAAACCGGACACCAAGAAAACACCTGCGATCTTATCTTTCTCAGGTCATAATGTCTCTTCGTGTTCGCATAGCACACAACTATAGCTCAGAATGATAAAGTGCCTGATTTACAGTGAACCCTCTCTAAGCCGGACACCATGGGGACATCCCAGGGTGTCCGGTTTAGAGAGGTTGCACTATTTCTCCAAATCAGTATTCTTTAATATAAAAGATTGCTTTCGACAACGGCGTACCGAGAAAGTATTCCTACATCACGATGGCGGTCCTGAATGCGGTACTGCTTGGAACCAGCACGTTTATCTTCCTGCCGAAAGTTCGCATCGAGTCACGAACAAAGGCTCCACAGGAACGACGGAGACCAGCACCAGTTGAGGACGGGATGATAAATGAACAAGAGCTATTCTTTGAAAAATCCCATAATGAGAATACAGACATTGCGGCAGGTAATGTGACTGTTAAATCAGATTTTAAAGCAAATTAGATATGTGTATCTATAGATGTAGATTGACTCTTAATGAATTTATATTCATAAATATGATAAATTATTAACGTTTAATTGTTACATTGATGCTGCATAACACGGTCGAATAATTCCAGCACAAAAATATGTACATTTGATTGGTCCGTAGCAAGTCTCTGTTCAAAATTTATATCCCAGTAAACTCCAACGCCGAACTACTTTCCGTAACCGTGAGGCGCAGTTAAAATAATTCTTAAGAAAACGGAAAATAAACACATTTTCATGATTAATTTATTTCAAATGCTGGAATTATAAGGAATGAATGGCCTTTTTGTGGAATTTATCGTGGATATAAACTTGGAAAAGTCGCGGGAATACTGGACGAGGCCTTCCGGCCTTCGTCCAGTATTCTCGCGACTTTTCCAAGTTTATACCCCGATAAATTCCACAAAAAGGCCATTCATTCCTATAATAGATTCTGACTGATGAAAACTGAGACACCAATTGTGATCAACTTCCTCTAGATACGGAGCCCTGCAGGGGACGTATAATTCTTTTGTTTCATTAATTCGTTCCCACGAAATAACAATTCGTTCCCACGAATTATCAACAATTCGTTCCCTCAATTTAACAATTCATTCCCACGAAATAACAATTCATTCCCACGGGAACGAATTGTGTATTCGTGGGAACGAAATGTTATATCGTGGGAACGAATTGATAATTCGAGGGAACGAATTGTTAAATTGAGGGAACGAATTGTCATTTCCTGGGAACGAATTGTTAAAATTGTTAAATTGAGGGAACGAATTGTATTTCGTGGGAACGAATTAATAAAAAACATCCATGTCCCCTGTGGGGCTCCGTACATAGAACTGGCACAGGTGCGAAATCGTTTCAGACTAGAATATACATGGTAGTTGTGGTTTTATTGCACATGTACATTTTAGCTACTACAATAATTCGCCTCCGATATGTTATATACGGCTACAATTTGACCCATTCAAAAAATGTGAGCAAACGAAGTGCATACCCAAACCTGTTGCATGAAGGTCAAACTTTGGTAAACTTTAGTAAACTGTATATTGTATACCTTTAAACAAATACTATTTGATGTAGAACTAGTAAATATAATAGAACAGGGAAATAATTTCCCCATGAAAGCCATATTTTCTCTTGTTGTTGTTCAACATTCAACATAACGAAATGAAGCTTTCAAATCTACAAGACATACGTGTAAATGTCAGATAAACACATTGACACGGTAAAATAACCAATTTCTGCATATGTATGTTCTTTCTTAATGATTTATTGATACAGCTTTGACAGTTTTATATCGCTAACATATCAAACACGCCAAATAACCGGTTGCAAAAATCACTCCTCCATGTGTTACAATAAAGAGATGGGGTTAAATTGCTACCCTCGCGAGAGGTATGGAGCATGGTAGCAATTTTGTTTCTAATGTACATTTCTGTCACAGACTGTGCCAATATTTCCACCACCCACACCACAAACACCTCCTCCTAGCACCCATTCATAAAAAACTTAAACAGTTTCTCCGCTTTCAGATCCGAAAATATCACTGTCGAAGACGATGCTATCGAGCCAATACATTTTACACTTGTACTGGATGTCTGTAAACGCTCTAAGATTCGTCGCCTTCCTGGGTTTTCTCAACGTGTGGTTGGAGACGATTTTTGTTGGGGATCGTCTTAAAGGTATCAGGCTTTCTTACAGTAATTTACAGAAATATAACGGTATTGAATCACGTGGCCAATTGTTTACATTGGATTAATGGCGGCGCCCATGAGGTCTCGGGTAACTCTTATTTGTCATCAATACGACTGCGGTTTCTTCCTTTGAATGATGACCATGTTACAGCCGTTAACATTACCAGTACCAAATTTAGCAGCATTACTTATGTAGTTAGTCGGAACATTCTGCAGAGAAATTTGAATCGGACGAAATCGAACGTTGTTTGAACTTGGTCCCAATCAAATTTCTCTGCAGAATGTTCAGACTAACTACATAAGTAATACTGCTAAGTATATATTATACAGTGAAACCTCTCTATACCGAACACCAAGCAACTACCGCTGTTCGACTTCAATAAGTTTTACTGTAGTTCATCTCAAATAAAAAGGTTGCTTAGTGATTTCAAAGCATGACACGCATGCCGTTGCTCGAATTACAGTGGAACCTCTCAAAACCGGACACCCTGGGGACCTCCCAACATGCTGACAATCAAACAACTATGGCTGACTGAAAGATGCACAGTTTCTAGCAAAGTATACTTTGAGGGAGTAATCATTTATTTTTCCCGAAATGCATTATGTCATATAGAACTAACGACTGCATATATTTGATGATTAAAAGTATGCAGAATTATTATACTGAATTTATTACATTATCCCATCCAAAATGGCTGTGATAATGTAATAAATTCAGTATAATAATAAATTTATCCTAAAATTGAAAATTTCTCCCTCAAAGTATTCTTTGCTAGATAAGTATTCTTTGCAATGTTGGTGCGGAATTACATGTATGCGATAAGCATAAACGGGATAAGTCTACGCACACGCGCACAATAGGATCAGGGCATACGCTGTTCGCCATTCAGTCACTCAGTTATACTTACTGACGTCACAGGAAAGTTTGACCATACCATGTTCCGAATGTTGTCCGATAGCTTCTCCCAGCCGAGCAGGGGTCATAGAAATACTGATTTTGTCTGCCATAGGAAGTGATAGAGCTGTTACTATCACATTTCAATAATCGTGGTAAGGATGGTAAAATGTCTACATCTATTTTGTTTAGAAACAAACAGAAAATCATATATAAACACATCGCTCTAAAACCACCATCCACCCTCCAAAAAAAAACACAACAAAAAAAACATCATTAAATGCCTTTAGTGGCGTGTTTTCTTTTGGTTTTCAGAGGTAAGTGTATTTTTTCTAACTTTTTAAGGGACGTAATACGCCCACTCAATAAATCAGTCGATCTGGTCTGGAGCACGAGCATTCGTTCGGCTTTTATCGGTATAACACTATTTTTATAGTTATACAGATGAAAGCCGAAACACGCCGAATGCCTGTGGTCTGGAGCTACAGCTATTTATATTTAGCCACTGATACAGTACATTGTACATGAAGCAATCTGAAAGATCCATGACAAATATCTCATACATACCAGGCTAGTGTCTTTTGATATCAAGTTTATCAGGCAAGGCTAGGAAACGCGTAGGAATTCCGAGGCTCGCCGAGGAATTCCTACCGTTTCCGAGCCGAGCTTGATAAACTTGATATCAAAATACAACAGCATTGTATTATATTTATCAGGTAACGTTTTATGCAACATAATTAGCATTATGACATTGCTTTCGTTGAAAATAACGAGGAATTGTTTCCGTGACGCCATTCCACGGAAGTAATTCGGTTAAGTCATCTGACTCCGTTCGACCAATGGAACGTCAGTTTTCATTTTGTTGTAACCCGGATATTCGTATCAGGTCAATGCCTGATACAGCAATATGTTAACAGTCAGTACATGTTCGGCCAATACAAATTGTGTTACCTGATAAATACGCATATAATTTGCAATCATGCCTTCTGTCACTTTCTCACTTTCAGAAAGCTATTTTCTAGGCGTATTTTCCTATATCACCATGGGAACGGTATTAACAGCCGTAACGGCGGGACTAATACATGACTGGCAACGGCGGAAATTTATAGGTAAATTAAAATGTATAGTTATTAACAGTGTGTTTTAATCGAAAACCGAAATTAAGTCATATATCAGTATCCTGTTTTCAATTTATGGATTTTAATTGATGTACATGTATGTCAACCGTTTTTGCTATCATTCATTTGTCGTGAAATCCACCCATGGATTTTGCTTGACCAGTTCACACAAGTCTGAAAAATGCGCAATTCCGAGTACATTTTTAAAAATGTCAAAATCATGAAATTGTTACTTGTCATGACGTTAGTTTTTGTGCAATTACTTTATTTAAATTAATACAATTAGTCTCTAGAATGGAAGCCTATTCGTATAGATAGTATAATATAATCATTTCACGAAAAAGATGGTTATGGTTCAGAATGTGTGTTTGACCCTTACAGTGCTGAATTAAATGCTGTCGTCTGCTGTTTATTTTCTATTTCCATTTGTATAATCAAAAGTATAATTTGACCGCATTTTAGAGCGGTCAAACTATGTGTTGATAAGAAAGAAGACAAAATATAAACCAACATCAGACGAACATTTACGTTTCCCGCATTCTAAGGGTTTCGTATGGTAAGTTTTTGAATGTGGCTATGATGGTTGCAAGCTGGTAAAAAGTGAATGGGTTTAACTTCCCACCAACTGCTAGCGTCATATAAATGTTTGTTTGTTTATTGGCGTTTAAACGACCTATCAACAGCTAATGCCATGCCGGGCAAACGGGTTCGATCCCATTTTAACCTGCTGCTTTGGGGGTATATCCCAAAATCAGAATGGAATATTTACATCGAGAAAAATATATTCAGCCCTGAAATTAGAATAGCCTGACCTGGTGCCAGGTCTATACCACACCAAAGTCACTTGGCCCCTTCATTAAAATAGGATTACCAATAATTGTAATACTCATATATAAGGGGTATAATCCGATTCAACTGTCACATAAAAACTGCCAAAGACGTATGTGAGGACCAAACCAATACAAGTCTCCAGCCGGAATTCCGGTAAGGATGAACCCCGGTCGTTAAATTACTCGTCGCGTGCTCCCGACCAACCACCCACAGGGTCATATAGAGACGGGCCAACCTGGTAAGATATAATTTCTTAGCTGGTAGGCTATCTTTTATCTCGTCCACTTGAGACGTACTTGAGGCTTATGACATTTCGATGGTCTAGTAACATAAGGTCGTAACTGCTATGCTTTAGCATAGCAGTTACGACCTTATGTTACTAGACCATCGATTTGTTGCCAGTCTAACGCTTGATCTTACCGTTCATTCGAGCATTCATAGAAGTAGAAACAAAATTGTTAACCCGCTATATACCTCTCGCGAGGGTAGCAATTTAACCCCATCTCTTTAATGTAACACATGAAAGAGTGATTTTTTGCAATTGGTTATCCGGCGTGTTTGATATGTTAGCGATATAAAACTGTCAAAGCTGTATCAACAAATTATTAATAAAGAACATACACATGCATACATTGGTTATTTTGCCATGTAAATGTGTTTATCTGACATTTACATGTATATCTTGTAAATTTGAACGTTTCAATTAGTTATGTTGAATGTTGAACAACAACAAAAGAAAAGATGGCTTCCATGGGAAAATGATTTCCCTGTTCTATTATTTTTTGGCAATTTACTAGTTCTACATCAAAGATTATTTGTTTAAAGGCATACAATATACGATTTACTAAATGTTGACCTACGTGCAACAGGTTTGGGTATGCCCTTCGGTTGCTCACATTCTTTGAATGGCTCAAAGTGTAGCCGTAGATAACATATCGGAGGCGAATTATTGTAGCTAACATATAAGTGCTATCTTGTCTGCTACATGTAGCTATAGGCGCATGCTATGTGTTTTACTAACTAAATGGCCAGCAGTGCAGATCCTGATCAGACTGTGCATATATGCAGGCAGATCTGGATCTGCACTGGTCACATACAATATCAGCCCCATTTCTCCAGTCACAGCCACAATTTATAACGCACTCACGATTGTTCAATGTACTTGTTGTGATTAATATTCGAGCAGGCAATGTCTATAAAACACTTTGATCTTTTGTCCGATCGTATTTGTGGCTGGGGAAATGGGGATTATGGGTTTTTGCGACCAGTGTAGATCCAGATCAGCCTGTGCATCAGGATCTTCACTGTTCGCCATTCCATCAATGAAACACCCGTCATACTTCTACCTAGAAATACTGATCGTTATTAGGCTACACTATTGTGCTATTTGATCAGGAGCTACCCTGGTCACAAACCATGTAAGCACCATTTCTCCAGTCACAGTCATATTAATACGAGTATGCTCATAAAATAAAATGTGTTTTCCCATTAACCTTTACACCGCTATCTTAATAGTATTCGTCATCTGCTGTTTATTTTCTATTTTCCATTTTTATCATCAAATACTTGCTTTGACAGCACATTAGAATAATTTACAACATGCTTTGACAGCACTTCAGAATCATTTCCATAGGAAATGATTCTGAAGTGCTGTCAAAACATGTTTTTATTGAGAAATAAGTAAATATAAAAGTAACAGCAGACGACATTTGTTGTGAGTAACGGTCTAAGGGTTAATGGGCGTTAGCTGTGTATCAATTTATGTAGGTGGCTCACAGGTAATCGTTTATTTAGAAATTGACATATGAAGAAAAAATGTATCTTTTTGAACAATTGTATAATCTATTGATGTATTGGTGTTTAACGGTCTATCAACAGCTAAGGTCATTTAAGGCCTGGCCCACGGGTTCGATCCCGCATTTAACCTGCTGCATTGTGGGGAAATTCACAAAATCAGAATGGAATATTTACATCGAAAAAATAAATAATCAGCCCTGAAATTAGAATAACATGAACTGGTGTCAGATATTGTATAATTAATAGTTCGACAAACAACAATTGTGCAAAGTATACAATGAAAAACAAATCCCATTGTTTATTGAAATCATTGCGCAACTTTTACTGTGGCTGTGACGGAAGAAATGGGGTTTATGGGTTTTGCGACCAGTGTAGATCCCGATCAGCCTGTGCATCCGCACAGTCTGATCAAGATCTACAATGTTCGCCAATCCATTCATCAATGATACATACTTCATATTTCTAATAAGCATATTTATCAGGCTACATGTACAGGAGATTACGCAGATGTCCGAAGGTTCAAAATCACATGGCGTGTCTCATATGTGTCTGTCGGTTGAGAATAGGTACGGTACGGCGTTCGCGATCAGCATACAATGCAGCTCCAGATCAGTCTGCGAATACACACAGTCTGATACGTGCCGCATGTCAGGTGGGAAACATGTCCCAAGCATATAATGATAGCTCATTTGGCCCGTTTCACTAAACTTCGTGCGACTAAAATATCCGTAAGTGCAACATTATGATAGTCTGTAAATTTCACATTAAACATATTTTCTTGTAAATAATTGCATATGCAGCATATGCTCAATAAATGTAAATCCATCAATTGAAATTGAAGTTGCACTTACGAACATTTTATTCGTACGAAGTTTAGTGAAACGGTCCCCTGGTCTGTATTTTACTGCAGGAGCATGCTAGCTGATCAGGAGCTACACTGGTCGAAAACTCAAAAGACCATTGTCATAACCGCAGATAAGATTCTCGCGTTTTGATTGGTCAGGAGGGTGGAGGGTGACTCAAAAACGAAACAAAAATCGAAATCACACAGGGATTGGTAGTGACCTAATTAAGAAAAAATAAAAGTTAGATTTTGAAAATCTTTCCAGAAATTGGCAAGTTAGTAACGAATTTGTAATCCTTTCTGTCTGGATGACGTCAGATAATATTGTAACGTCATGACGTTGTGCCGTTTGGCTTGGCGCCATATTTCTATGACGTTAAACATGTACCAGTACACTTATACAACTAAATTATGAAGAAATATAAAGAAGCAGCGGTATGTCAAATACGTTATTGTGATTCTACAAAGTTAATATGGTGTCATATTGCCCTGTCTGAATCTATATTCACCCGAGGCGGCTGCGCCTCGGGTGAATATAGATTCAGACGGGCAATATGACACCATATTGACTGTGTAGGATCACAGTTTATTATAATTGCGGTACATATTTTCAGGGGAGGGAGATTTTAGGAGACAGCGGCTACCAATAATCCTCCCACTGTCCCTGACAACCATTCTAGCCGTGGTTATAACGACCTTCACCTTCGTCAAGGTAGATGGTTTCCTGTACGTGACCTTCATTGTGTTCACCTTCTACCGATCGTATGTCTACTCGTACGAAGCGACGTACGTTAATGACATGTAAGTATTTAATTATTAGCTGGCCGTTCCAAAACGGTATTCGAAAACACAGTATGGTGGTGTATTACACGTGTATTAAAGCGACGATTGGTTTATCTATCGCACTGCTCACTCCAATTGCCTGTCAGAGTCAGGACATAACTAATGTTGGTAAAGTATCAGGTTGGACAATGTCCAGCCGTGGGTAAACTGTCTGAACCCCAAGGCCGTAGGCTGGACATGGTCAAACGCTATTGTTACATTTTCGTCGGAAATATCATGGAATTTGAGCATTTATGCAGTACTTCGATATTTTGATAACCTGCTCAATTCAAACAGCTGATTTACACATACATATTCCGAGGCCGCAGTACACGTCGCGTAATGTAGCATCATCAATTTCAAAATCTCACTATGACCGTTGTGAACTGGTCTGGCGCGTTCTAGTAGACTAGTAACGTCATGAGACATATGCATTACGTAGATGTTGTCTTTGGCCCCGGAATGAGGATTGTCCACATTCATGGTTCAACAACACGCGCTATACGTTTAAACACGGCTGTGAGCGGTGTCAAATAACGGCAGTCATGTACCAATACTTGTTTGTCTTACATGTGATATGTGCATGCCATGTACATGTGTAGTAGCGGCGCCTCTTTGGAGCGAAATAAACATGATAGCGGCCAATTGTTTTGTCTCCAAAGGGGTCCCATACTACTTAATATGCACATGTACAGATGGACGCAGTTCCTGGTGGATTTATAGACATGATGGTATTCTTGAATTTTCAGATGTTTTCTTGAATTATCAAGTTCTTTTCTTGAATTTTCAAGATATTTTCTCGAATTTTCAAGATCTTTTCTTGAAAATTCAAGAAAAGATCTTGAAAATTCAATAAAAGAACTTGAAAATTCAAGAAAACATCTTGTTTTCAAAAAGATCTTGAAAATTCATGAAAAGAACTTGAAAATTCAAGAAAACATCTTGAATAAATGGAAATTAAAAAAAAGTGAAGTGGCCCTAATGGGCTTCCGTAGTTGGAACACATCAATACTGTAGAATATTCATGAAACACCTCCATTGTCAGACAACCTTATTTCGACAGAAACAAAGACGGCTTTTTGTATGACAGCTCATGGTATGTGTGTATTCTTCACTGGGTGTATTAACTGTAATACCAGGAGTTGATTTCATCAAAATTGCAAAGTATACTTATCTACCAAAGTGTACTTTGAGGGAGTAATCATTTATTTTTCCCGAAATGCATTATGTCGTATAGAACTAACCACTGCATATATTTGATGATTAAAATAATTATTATACCGAATTTATTACATTATCACAGCCAAAATGGCTGTGATAATGTAATAGATTCAGTATAATAAAAATTAATACATTTATCCTTAAATTGAAAATTTCTCTCTCAAAGTATACTTTGCTGGATATGTATACTGTGTTTGCCACGTTGATGAAATAGGCTACAGGATTTGATAACCAGCTTTCCGTCGTAGAGAAACACATACATAGAGAAGGCCAGGCTAGTGTCTTTTGATTTCATGTCTATCACGTAATGATAGCAAACGCCTCCTGTAGCCGATTTCATCAAAATTGCAAAGTTTACTTTTCTAGCAAAGTATACTTCGAGGGAGAAATTTTCAATTTAAGGATAAATTGATTAATTTTTACTATACTGAATTTATTACACATTATCACAGCCATTTTGGCTGTGATAATGTAATAAATTCAGTATAATGATTCTGCATACTTTTAATAATCAAATATATGCAGTGGTTAGTTCTATATGAAATAATGCATTTCGGGAAAAATAAATGATTACTCCCTCAAAGTATACTTTGCTAGATAAGTATACTTTGCAATTTTGATGAAATCGGCTACAGGATCCAAATTATGTCTATATCGAGCTCTATTGATTGCTTGAAACATGACGTGTGTTTCATTGATGAGATGGTGAACTGTGCAGATCCTGCGTATTCACACACTGGTCCGGATCTACACGGGTTGAAAAACCCATAAGCCACTTTTCTCCAGTCGCGGCCACTTATATAAAACGTATCTTCAGCACAGTTTGCCCATTCAGGAAGCATGCTCTCCTCCAACTGACTGATTGTTTTGATCGATTGGTTTGATTGATTGATCGATTGGTTGGTTACTCGATTTATTGATTGATTAATTATTTGGTTGGTTGATAGGTTAAATGATTGGTCGATTGGTCGATTGATTTATTGATTGATTGGTTGATCTAGTTATCAGCTTAATATTTACCCCTCAGCTTCCCGATGCAATACTTCACGGTTCTGTTCGGGGTCCTACATTCCTCCGCGGGTCTGGCAGGCATGGTGCAATTCGCCCTGTTCCGGTGGTACGGAGCGTATCACTACGCGCCTGATCACGTAAGTACCATCATAATTGTGGGTAGTAACTCTGCAAAACTCCCGTACGATACGGGAGTTTTGCTGAGTTATTTCCCGCAAATAGTAGCATCACTGCATTGCATTAAATTTGTGTTGACTTTCATAGTCATTTAGATATTTTGTTGATCTTCTAAACACAAGACAAAACCAATCACACCCTACTCCATTTCCTATGATAAATTAAGTAACCACTGAGTGATAACCACGACTGCTGTCAAATAGTATATGCTATCAGAAAGTGTGATCAATATTTGCGGTATTATATAATAAACATATTTTCCCAATTTCAATTTTCTTCCAGGCAACATGTTTCAGATGCATACGATACCAAGCTACAGGTGAATAATTTCCTGTTCCATGTGGCTATTTTCCTGTTTCATGATCAGGTGAATATTGTTCGATTTCAGGTAAATATTTTTCTGATCGTGCTGGAGTTATCTACCCTGGTGCATCCTATCAACATTTGGCTGCAATGCAGGAAGCATAAACATGATAAACGTGAACCGTCCACGCTGTATCTGAATAAAGAAGTGTTGATTGAACCTGCGAAGTAAACCCCAGTTGACAGCTACTCTCAGTCGTTTGCTTAGCGTAAGGACTCATCACTTGAGCATTATTTCACGATAATTCCAGCACACAAATATTTACACAATTCCCTAACATTTGATTGGTCCGTTGCAAGTCTCCGTCCAAAATTTATATCCCAGTAAACTCCCATGCCGAACTACTTTCCGTAACCGTCAGGCGCAGTTAAAATAATTCTTAAGAAAACGGAAAATAAACACATTTTCTTGATGAATTTATTTCAAATGCTGGAATTATAAGGAATGAATGGCCTTTTTGTGGAATTTATCGGGGATATAAACTTGGAAAAGTCGCGGGAATACTGGACGAAGGCCGGAAGGAATACTGGACGAGGCCTTCCGGCCTTCGTCCAGTATTCCCGCGACTTTTCCAAGTTTATACCCCGATAAATTCCACAAAAAGGCCATTCATTCCTATAATAATCAGTCCAGGTGGTTACATAAACGGTGTTTATTGAATGCCATATTAAATCATCATTAATGGAAGATCAAGTATATTTTATTTTGCTTTCAACCCTACATGTACATACCTCTATAGCGGTGTTTGCAAACACTGAGATCGACATGAGCCGGCTCATAACGAGCCATCTCATCTAGATATACATTCTGACAAACGAAAGCAGAGAGGTGGCATCTGCTAATGTTTATTTTTATTGTGCCAAGATCAGTATAATGTGCAGTATGTGCATATGTATATATAGAAAACACTAAATAGATATTGGAATGTAAATATAAAACACATGTGACACAAATATTCCGTTGTATAGTTATAAAATAAACAATACATTGCATAAATGTGCCAGTGGCTGGTGAAACAGGCATTGTGTGATTTGTAACCAGTCTAGTAGTCACTGCCTCTATAAGACACTCAACCAGCTACATGGGTCCGAAGTTGGGCCGGGTCGAAGAGTCCTGGGGCTTGTAACGAAATACTAATGAGGGATCATAGCTAGTTATTTCCCTTTGCAAATACATTTATAGAGATTCGGTCCTATGTGGTATGTTAGCGCTTATTTGTTACTGAACACCGAGTACAACCATTGATATTGCGAACAGAGTAGACCCAGATCAGATTGCACACATGTGCAGTCTGATCTGAGTCTACACTGATTGCAATAGCATTAATAAATGTGAAAATATGAATCTGGCAGATATTTAAATGATCTGCATCAACACTGTTCGAAATCATTATAATTGCCCATTTTCATAACAAATAATTACACATTTTCCCTTTTTACAAGCAATAAGGCCCTACACTACACAATTTGGACCGGATTCCTATAAATAAATTCAACGGGAGATAACTCATTATTCCCCTTTGCCTGCAAAAGGCACATATAATCGTTCGATTTGACATGCCCAGGAAAAGACAGTATAGTTTCAGTTTCTTGTTGCTTGCCAGATCACTTGTCAGTAACTGAGCAACGGGAAACAGTTTCCCAGTATATGAAATTCCGGTTGTGTCTATATATATATGAGAGATAGTGTTTTTTGTGACATTGAATGCCATAAACGGTGTAGAACCATATGAATCGCAAGCTCTATCGTATGGTCAGTACTTTCAGTACTTTGATTTAAAGAGAACAGAAAATGAAAGTACTGAAAGTACTGACCATACGGTAGAGTCATAACTCTATATCGAGAACAGAAAATCAAAAATCAAAGTACTGACCTTGCAGTAGAGTTTCCGATTCATATGGTAGTACTCTGTGGAGTGAGTCAATGATCACACACAAACTAAATATAACAGTTAATAAGGGCAAGCCTTTTGGAAAAGCTAATACTTGTTACGTTATTACTATTACCATGTACCAAACCGAATGATGATTCGTCCCTGGACAACTTCGGTACCTTTGTGCTTTTAGCATAACATGAAACATGTTGGGTGTTTTAGTTATTTCACAATGGACAGTGTTGATCCTGATCATAGTGATGCTCAAGTTGATCTGGATTCACACTGGTCGTGAATTCCCTGGTCCTCATTTATCCAGTCATACTTAGGAAATAATAAAATATCACAGTTCAGAGCGATTATAAAAAGCAGAGAAAACATAGCAAGTCTCGGCGTGCAAGTCCATCGAGTCAGTGCGGCCGTTAAACGCAAACATCAATCAATAGCACGCCTCAAGGTAAACATGCACATGTTTATGCGTCACTGGATAATCCATTATCAAATTATTTCCCATGAGGCCCGTTTCACAAAACTTCGTACGATCAAAATGTTCGTACGAGATCTGTACGCATTTAATTTACAAACTCCCTTAATTGACTTGTCGACAGAGCATATGATTATCGCCGCTGATTTGTTGCCACCAATTGCCACAATCGGATGTCAGAGCAGCCGTCTCTGTAAATGTCAGTTTTGCGTGTATGAACTTGTTAATCGTGCGAAGTTTAGTGAATCAGATCCCAGCTTCAGAAACAATTTCCGTAGTATGCGTAGAAACGATAGCTGGTAATACAATATGAGAAAAGGAAAACGTGTGCTCTGCATATGTTTTGTCAACGTTCAGTGTCGTCTATGAAAATTATCGCAGATTTTTAAAGTAGCTTTCTAAAATTCTCACACACAATAAGAAAATCGTATGGGCTCACACAGTAATGATATAACAAGCTACTTGAGTGTGCGATCAGTGTAGCCCCAGATCAGGCTGAGTATCCGCACAGTCTGATCAGGGCCTATACTGCTCGCTGTGGCGTTTAGGGTACATGTCTCTCTCTCTCTCTCTCTCTCTCTCTCTCTCTCTCTCTCTCTCTCTCTCTCTCTCTCTCTCTCTCTCGCAGAAAATGTTCCAGTATACATGTACATGTACAATAATATAGCGCCATCGGGACTACTACTATTTATTATATACCAACCCATGAAATACATAGTTATACGATGTAAATAAAAGTCACATGTTCTCGTCGATGAAATAAACAACTCCCGGTGAAAATACGACTACTTCCGCTATCTATATTCATAAGGCTCATCTGCACAAAACAGCACAAATAGGCTGCAAATACACATTCATTACCGTATACAGTCTAAGAAACTGCTAATTTCCATGGAGCGGTATATAATAAATAGAATATTCATATTTTTGCAACGGCACTCGTGAAATATGGACATTTCACACCATTCGATAAACATATATGTCATATTCGTTGCACAAATATGAATATCCTCTATATATGTCTGGCCCCGGGTCCGATTAATTTATGAGCAGAATCACAGTTATTGTTAAATCATGCATGATCACGTGGTTACAACTACAACAACAATGGCTAAAAGTGTTGAAAGGGCGCCCACTCCAAAGTAAGTATTATTTGATATGTTCCTTGATATGCAACGGACTTTGATGAAATATGGCGAAGCAAACGCGTCTACATGAGCTGTATTTGATGGTCCCGTGTGTTCAACACATGCTTATGTTAAAGGTCGCGCCACCCAAAGTCATTATTATTTGATAAGTTTCCTTGGAAATGCAACGGACTATGATGAAATTGCCGAATCAAACGCTACCGAGCAACATGAGCGTATTTGATGCTTATGTCGTTTTTTTTAACGAATCGATTTCCGTGTCAGTAGACACGGAGATCGATTCTTCGCAAAAACTACAGAAGTCTGTGCCAAGGTACCGAGACCACCAAAAGCAGCTTTTGATGCGCCATATTTCATCAAAATCCGTTACGTAATAAGGACAAAATAAAAGGATACGTACTTTGAATCGGAGGGTTTCTGGAAGTTTCAGTTGTTGTTGTTGTTGTTGTAACAACGTGATCATACACCTTGTAAATTGACTATCACATTGTCCAATTTGACACGAACAAAAACCATGGAAGAAATGTAACATAAATGTCGACGAACCATATAAGGCTTCTTATCCCATCTCGGTAACCTTAGAAACGTACACGTTTGCGTTCCCATTGGAAATCAGAAGTGAACGTGGTCCAAACCTGCGTTTCCTATGTTCCTATTAACAAATCGTATCACCAGATTCCCGTTTGCAAACGTATGAAAACGGGTTCACAGAGTTCAAACCGTTTTCTGGTTTTCTTATCCAATGAAATACTGTTGTTTGTTTTCATGACGTACCATTTCCTCTGATAACCATGTACATGCGCATTGAAATGCAAAACGCTGTTTTATCCTAAAGCTATACATAAAGTTTCACCGGTTTTGTATCACCAGTCAACGCAGTCAACACAAAACGGGGACAGCGCTCCAGATAAGGAATTGAGTATTGTCACTCCATCATTTCTAAATCACACTACTGTGTACACATCAACAGACAGCAATTATTGAATAGTTCGCTTCCAAATGAAAACCTGCCTTGGAATTCCTTGGAGACAATTCTAATGAAATACCAAGATGTATTTTCATGGAAAAATAAGAAAAATATGTTATATTGGTCCGTCATTTATTGATTTTATATCGATAACCAACAGGGTTCCAGATAAGCTGTGTATTTGCTTAAATACCCAATTAAAATACCTAATTATTGTGTTCGCATCATCACACCGATGTGGGGCCGGTTAGCTTAGAGGTAGAGCGATGGACTCGGAGCGAGGGATACCGGGTTCGATCCTCAGCCAAAGTTTTAGCTAAAGGACTGAAATATCGACTACAGCAAAAACAATTGAAATCGAATGATAAATAACGAAGCTGACGTCACATCCGTTTGCTCTATTTTGAAAAATTGAAAAAATAAGTTCATCTTTGACATCGAATAGAGCCGTAAGTACTAGTCAAGATATAGCTCTGAAAATTATCATCTCTCATGCGGCTGACACTCCCCTATCACCCTGGCAAGAAATTATGTTGCTGACAGTACTGTACAAATTGGAAAACGTTTGTAAAGACCACCCGTTATCAGCCGAAATTCGGCAAAATCGTTGAAAAGTATGTACATTTTTCAACTTCAAATGCATATAGCTCTTTTATTTGAGCAGATAGCCGAAAACTGTCAGTGAGTCTGAGATAGAGAATTTTGTCAGCTTTCCAATGCAAAAAGAATTCTTGAAATCGGTTGGAAAATAAGGAAGTTATAGGAAGTATGACGTCACTTCCGTTTTCGTGAAAGATATCTGAAAATCTCTGCTCACACTTGATCCGAATCGGCATGCAAAATTTGAAGTCGATCCGACCAGCGGTTTGGGCTGTAGACTGAACGGCTGAATAAAAAAAAACAAAAAAAAAACAAAAAAACAAACGAATACAATAGGTTTTCGGCGCAGCTGAAAGCCGCCTCAAACCTAATGAAATGCCAAGACATGTTTTCATTTCGAAGTAAACTATTCAATAATTGCGGTCTGTTGATGTGTAAACAGTAGATTTTATTTTACCCAATTAATATTTTGAAATACCCAATTGTTTCAGAAATGATGGAGTGACAATACTAAATTACTAATTCCTTATCTGGAGCCCTGAACCAATACTCATTTTTGCTATATGCACCGCCTTACATAGTTGAGTATTGTCTGCACACATGAAGATAATGGTGAATAGCATGAAATTACGGAAGCCCATTAGGGCCACTTCATTTTTTTTTTATTTGCATTTATTCAAGATCTTTTCTTGAACTTTCAAGATCTTTTCTTGAATTTTCAAGTTATTTTCTTGAACTTTCAAGATCTTTTCTTGAATTTTCAATGAATTTTCAAGATACTTTCTTGAATTTTCAAGTTATTTTCTCGAATTTTCAAGATCTTTTGTTGAATTTTCGATATCTTTTCTTAAATTTCCAAGATACTTTCTTGAATTTGTTAGATCTTTTCTTGAATTTTCAAGATGTTTTCTTGAATTTTCAAATTATTTTCTTGAATTTTCAAGATCTTTTCTTGAAAATTCAAGAAAAGATCTTGAAAATTCAAGAAACGAACTTGAAAATTCAAGAAAACATCTTGAATAACTTAATGGAAATTAAAAAAAAGTGAAGTGGCCCTAATGGGCTTCCGTATGAAATACATCAGACATGTGTATATATTTACAGGCCAAACTATTCCCGTAACTAACTGCAGTGGTATATAGGATAGTAAAATATTAGTTAATTGTTCTACAATTGCACGTTCTCGATCGGAATTTTAAAATGAACGAACGTGACTTTCTTACGTCGACGTCATACCATTAAAGGTGCATGCCCACTTAGTCACAGGTGTTTGAACAGATGGTCAGAAAGTTGGTGTCATATGGGTATTTGTGTGGATTTTGGGTAGATTTGGGTGGATTTCGTTGGCTTTGGGTAATTTACATAGTTGTGTGCAACTACTAATGCTCAATCATTACACATGACAGAAATCGTCAACTATCTACAGATTCGCCGTTCCGAACTTTCGGGCCCGTTTCTTACATCTTACCCTGTCAAAACATCCAACGGAAAGAAAGCTTTTTCAATATTTGTCCAATACAATATTTCCAACATGCGTTGCTTTCAGACCAATTATATCATCAATTTTTAACAACAAACTCCAAATTCGGGTTCTATCGATTCAGGAGACACATATCAATTAGCTGATGCCGATATAATACGTGATCTGTTCCTACATTTAAGACATTAAAAGCCATACAATTGCACGATTTTCCAACGAGCCATGAATGCGGAGATACACGCGTGGCGCGCCATTTGATTGGATAGCCATTTACCGCGATGTGTCAAAATCCACTACGATATACATCGTCACGCTATTATTAGATGTCAGTCAATGAGCATCACGATGCAAAGAGGTTTATATGTCTATGTACAGTGGGGTCAGCGTGTATGTGCACACACGAACGAACACGACAGATTGGTTCCAACCTGTCGTGTTCGTTCGTGTGTGCACTTACACGCTGACCCCACTGTAAGGAAGTGTAACCAACTTTCTCGGCTTTCAAAGCTCGGTCATCTATCCGAGGATAATTGACGTTTTTCAGACGATGTATAAATGTTTGACTTGCATTGGCGGTTCAGGTCCATTACATTAATCTAAACAAACAATAAATAAATAGTAATATCCGTTGACATTTTAAGGAAACACGGTTATCGTCCCCTGATATCAGTGTGGAAACTTACGTCCGATATAAAATGTATAATAATGCTAATCAATACGTGGGGTAATGGTGAATGAATAATTTCTTTACCAGAAAATGTCTCAGATGATGTCTCTGATATAAAGAACAGTTTGTGCCTACTGAGTGGGCATGCACCTTTAACATACAGAATTAAATAAACACGGTACTTCATAATTGCGATAATATAGCTTACGTGCGTCTATAATAACATCTTGGGGTTCATGTTACTGATTAATTATGTATCTATCAGATTTAAATTCGTTCTTAAAACAGCGACAGAACCCGGAAAAGTCGAGTTTCTCCGCTAGACCGGACGTGTCCCACCGCATATACTCGTTTATCTTCTCGGGCAGTACAAGTATGTCCGCCTTCTCAATTGTTGTTTGGAGATCCTCACGGGAAACGTAACCGTCCCCGTCTTGGTCGAACTGGTCGTACCAAAAGTGCATGTCGTCTTCGCTGTAAATGAAAACAAATTATATAAAGTGGAACCTCTCTAAACCGGACACCGCAGGGTGTCCGGTCTAGAGAGGTTCCACTGTGAATAAATCGCAATATGACCACGGCAAGGCACGGGTGTGTGTTTTTCAGTCGTGAACATACATTATCTTAGGATATACAACTCCAGTGAAGCACATAAAAAGTAAGCCGAGTGGTTGTACGGTTTCCCACACTGTAATTCTCACCTGTTCTTAACATCTACAGTAGAACCTCTCTTAAGCCGGACAACCTGGGCCCGGTTGCTCAAAACATCTGTTAGCTTAACGAACTGTTAAATCCTTAACTGAATGGTTAAAATCTCTGTTTTAACAGAGATTTTAACCATTCAGTTAAGGATTTAACAGTCCGTTAAGGATTTAACAGTCCGTTAAGTTGACTGGTGTTTTGAACAACCGGGCCCAGGTAACTTCCCAGGGTGACCGGTTTAGATTGGTTCCACGGTGAAACTGGCATATAACTATTTAAGCATAAGACACGCGTAGGTGCTTTGCTATCATGAACATACATTATCCTCGGAGATAAATGACAACAAAGCATATCAAATTAAGCTTGTCTCTCTGTCCGGATTACAGGGGTTCAACTGTATTATCATAGGATACAACTCCAGTCAAGCACATACAAATGAAACAAACTGTTAGTGTGTGCATACGTGCGTGTGTGCGTGCGTGCGTGCGTGCGTGCGTGCGGGTTATCATTCTTGAAGATTTTCATCGACTTCATAAGGGTCACTGAAGGGAATATGTACTCTTAAACTAAGGCTGGTTGTATATGTTGTTGCGTGCATGCGCATTGGAAAGTAAATGCTTATTTATTATAATGAATTTTATTACCTGTCTATTGTAAATATTTTCATACACATTACAGGTTCTGACATATTAAAGTGCAACACCCAACATAGAGTAGGCAATAAACGCCCACTGTTTGTTCATGGTGCGTCGCTTACATACACCACCGCCTGTGATAATCGTGCCAATATTTACCAATTTATTTATTGTAAATGCTTGGATTTAATGACGCCACTTTGCTCGATGACCTTGCATGTCGTCTACCAAGAAGGGGAGAAAGGAAGGAAGTGGATACAGAGTAAACCGGCCCCAGGGTGCCTAACTCTTATTAGAATAGTCCCCTCTGGCTCTGTAACGTGCCCAGACTCTCCTACAAATCTGATACACGGGACCGCCTTTTAACCCTTTCAACACCAAGTAACTTAATAGGATGTTCCATGCCAATGTTTCACGCTATTTCATTAATTTTGTTCATTCAAATTATCCCATTCTTCTAAAAGGGTAATCTGTACGACGTTTAAAATTATTAACAAACAGTGGAGATCCTGATGAGACGGCTCGTTACGAGCCGGCTCATCTGGATCTGCACTGTTTGCAAACATTGTCTCTATAGAGGTCTGTGGTGTTGAAAGGGTTAAAGTCCTCATTCGAAAGGACTAGTAGAGCAGGAAATACAAAGTATCTCAGAAATACTGACGCCCAGGAACTGAACCCTGAATCGAACCCGGGTCGCCAGCCTGTCAGTCCGACGGTGTTACCCTTCGGCCAATGTCTGCTAAAGTTAGTTATTACAAAATGCATGTACTTGTAATGAATAGTGTGCTACAGCTCAGGCACAGCCAATCAAACAGCGTGATTGCGAATTGATAGTGCCGATATATGTTCAGAAAGGGTGACACGTGTGCAAGATTAACGCATGCGATGGTGTAGTTCGGTTTGAACTGGAAAATAGAATACTTTGATTTCCCTTCGTGACATGTCTTGCGGTCTAATTCCCTATGTATGCTGCCAGACCCCCACCACCCACACATAATGCACAGGTAAAGACATGGGTACAGGTAGGTGCATAATGTAAACTACATGTATTGCATGTTCACGCTCCACTACCGCAAATCTTTATACCCCACAATGTATGTTAATTCGGTAGTATCCCACCCCAACCAACACTAATGCGGGATCGTAGCTAGTTATCTCCCGTTGAATTTATGTATAGAAAGCCCGTCCAAATTGTGTAGTTTAGGGCCTTCTTGCTTGTAAATAGAGCGAATGTAACATGATTTGTTATGGAAAGGAACAATTATAGTGATTTCTTCTAGTGTTGATCCATATCAGCCTACATATCTGCGCAATCTGGGGGCCGTTTCACTAAACTTCTTACGACTAAAATGTTCGCAAGTGCAAAGTTATGATGTAAATGTCACATTAACAATGTTTTCTTGTAAACAATTTTTGGATTTACATTTATTGAGCATAGGCTGCATATGCATATTTTAGTCGTACGAAGTTTAGTGAAACGGGCTCCTGATCCAGAACTGCATTATTTGCCAGATTTGTTCACACTTATTAATTGTATTGCGATCAGTGTAGACCCAGTTGGTTTAAACATATTGTATTTGTATATAATTCACAAGTAAGACATCAATAGTAGTATATACAGAATTGTACAAATGGGATTGGATTGAAAGCAAGCTTATATAAATCCTCTCACTAACATGTGGCTTAGTATCACAGGCTGCAGGAACCAGGACATAGCAAACATAATTAGTACTGCCATTAGCATAAAATGGGATTATATTCTTGTTTTATGCTCCTAGTTAGTTGCTGCTTCCTGCGATACCCGGTATATATGTAAAAATACATGCATTAACCAACTTGCAGTCTGATCTGGATCTTTAACTGTTAGCAGTTAGAAATAAACGTTAAAATAAACCAAACCGACCGGATCTAGATTTGCAAAGTGGAATAACTAGCTCCGACACCCGGGTCTGTGAAGACTTAATGCAAGGTCAAGGTCACCGGAATAACACAGGATGGATAGTGGATAATACAGTGAAACCTCTCTAAACCGGACACCCTGGGAGGTCCCCAGGGTGTCCGGTTTGATGATGTTCCACTGTAAATCAGGCATATGGCAATTCTGCATGCTTTGTAATCATGAACATACATTAACATCTGAGATAAATTGCCAAGAAACCCATCAAAAGTAATATCACATACTTTGTATTGGAGTTCGGTTTAGAGAGGTTCTACTGTACATGAAGGGTACAGCGGGGTCAGCGTGTAAGTGCACACACGAACGCACACGACAGGTTGGTTCGCTACCCACCCAAAGTGTATGAGTTGAACCGTCTCGCCGAGACGGTTCAACTGAGTGGTAACAACATACACTTTTGATGCGAAATGAGAAAAAATGCAGAAAAATATTTACATTTTTTTTATACATGAAATACAGTGGGGTCAGCGTTCCAACCTGTCGTGTTCGTTCGTGTGTGCACTTACACGCTGATCCCAATGTATCTTACCTGAACTGCCGTGGCATCTTGGACATTTCGGCCATGTATTCGTCCAAGCTCACCAGATTATCGTTGTTGCTATCGATCCCACAGAACATATGCTGAAAGACGACAAGGTCAACGTCAGATCAAGAAGGTCAGTTTCCCTATCTTCGTTCGATAAAAATGTTCGTACGAATACCTTTCTAACTATGGTTTACACATTAGTGCGGTTAACTGTTATGCTACTATTTTCTATGACCTACATGCAGGGGCCGTTACCAAATCCACCACAAAATATTTATAAAAGAAAAGAGTCTGCTAATGCGAATTTTGTTGTCAATGTTAGATGTGTACTTGCTTATTACATGTATTTTATTTACTCGATGCCCACAAAACGAAGCTCGCTAGATTACTATGGAACACTAAATATACATAGACTCAAGTAATTAATGCTAGCTATATAAATAATGAGAGCTAGCATTAAATATGTAGAGCTAGCTAGGATAGCGTATTTTCATATATCCTGTCAATACGACCTAATCACTGCGTATGAATATGTGCGGTGGCTGGGGCTATTTTTATTGAATTTTAAAGCTATTTGTAGGTGTTGACGGGATAAATAGAATAGTAGGTTAGTGTCGTGAATGGGAAAAAATATCTGGCGCGGCACGGAAACGGGATGTGCTCGGCAGAGCCTCGCCCATCCCGTTTCCTAAGCCTTGCCAGATATTTTTCCAATTCGTTCCCACGATATAACAATTCGTTCACTCGAAGAAACAAATCGTTCCCACGAAATGACAATTCGTTCCCTCAATTTAACAATTCGTTCCCTCAATTTAACAATTCGTTCCCTCGAATTAACAATTCGTTCCCACGATATAACAATTCATTCCCTCGAATTAACAAATCGTTCCCACGAAATGACAATTCGTTCCTTCAATTTAACAATTCGTTCCCACGATATAACAATTCGTTCCATTGAATTAACAATTCGTTCCCACGAAATAACAATTCGTTCCTTCAATTTAACAATTCGTTTCCTCGAATTAACAATTCGTTCCCTCAATTTAGCAATTCGTTCCCTCGAATTAACAATTCGTTCCCACGATATTCTAGTACCAATTCGTTCCCACAAATTAAAAATGCGTTCCCGTGGGAACGAATTGTAATTTCATAGAAACGAACTGTTAAATTGAGGGACCGAATTCTTAATTCGTAGGAACGAATTGTTAAGTCGTGGGAACGAATTGTGTTATTTCGTGGGAACGAAGTAATGGACAAAATAATTATACGTCCCCTGCGGGACTCAGTAGGAAACCGGACTGTACATGTTCAGAC